>VXBA01000524.1:337467-449582 GCA_013399895.1 Serilophus lunatus
TTTAGAAAAATAAACAACCCCCCCCCCCCCCCCCCCAAGATACTAATTGAAATTTAAAAAACATTCCAGCAGCTCTTACAATGCAACTAATCTTCTACTTGTGAGGTGTCTTTCCCTATGTACACTTTAAAAGGTTGTATTAATGTGAGTGAATTAAGTTTTCAAACCCCTGTGAAATCAGGTAAGGAAAACATTATATCCACTTTACAGAAGAGGAAGGAGATGTAAAGAAAGCAGATGAAGCTATGCACTTAATTAACAGCAGCACAACCAGTAAAGGCTCCTGGTACATTTTGCTTCTATGTCCAGACAGCTCTCCCTGTCATGCAGTGATAGGAGACATGTCAGCATCAATAATGTCAGCACAGGAGTCTGCATGGTTTAGTGGATAGTTTGGGAGATAACAACATCCCCAAAGAGAGAAAAGTCTATAGCAGAGAACAAGTTTAAAGGAAAAGAGACAGCTTTGAAGATGAATTCTGGAGAAGAAAATGAAGGGTGAGGAAAATCTAACAATATGGAAATGGACAAGGCAATGCTCAGCAGGAATTGCTGAAAGGGAGGCAGGGACAGTAGTAGGTACTTGCTGACAAAGAAGGATATAGCTGAATGAGTTAAGATATGGGCAGAGAAGCAATAGTTGTTATAGGAAAATAAAAAACAAAAAAAATCTTACGTTAGGGAGGAGAGAGAACGTAGAGATTTTCAGAGGATGACAGGAAATATATCTGTGAAATAGTGAATTGTGAGTATAAGGCATAATCTAAAAAACTTCTGAATTCTGAATTTTATAATGTAATTCTTACTCATATAATGCTACAATCAAAACATTCTAAGCAGTCAAGCCGTTACTCATTGTTTCCACACTGGGGTCCACTAAGGTCAGTTTTTGTTGCAAAGCTAGGTTTTCTGCTTAGTGTTGCATATGAAGACAAACAGACTGTGGGGAGATTTAATAGTTGAAACCAATGAAACTGGGCAGTTAGCCATTGCTTTGTGCCACATTTATGTCTGCTTTATGCAAAATAAAAGTTTCACTTACGTTTCTGGTACTTTCTTCTTCAAAAGAAAATACAAGGCAACAGCTGTAATTTTAATCAGCAAGAAACCAATACCCAAACCAATCCAAATATCTGCAAAATCAGAGCAATCAAAGACAGATATAAGTAAAAGGAAAACCTCAAAGAATGAATTGAAAGATATTTCTTTCTTTTTACAAGCCCACCATTTTGTAGGAGACTTGAAGTTGGAGGTTGAAGAGGCTTAGCATTTATATGGCAACGGTTTCCTTTCCATCCTTTTCCACATCTGTGAATAAAACAAGAATTTTTGAAAAAGAGAGAAGCAGGGATCATAAACAATGATGAGCATAAAGGCAATGCAGACTGTTTGAGAACTTTTGCTAGTGACTAAAGCTTACCCAGGAATTACAAAGAGCAGCATCAAAATTAATGTAATTTTCTCTCTTCTACATTTGTTTTGTGTATTTCTCACTTACATTCGATGTTCAAATCTTAGAATTGGCTTCCTTGTCCATACTGCTGTCATATTATTCTCTCACAGCAAAAGAAATTTGACTAATTTCCCTGTATCCCCCATGTTACAGTTAAATGCATTTGTAAATTGAGGAACTGAGACCTTACTGTAGCAAAACTCAATCAGAGATAAGAAAGATGGTGATTTTCTTTTCCTCCCTACGTAATCTGTCTTTTATTATTTGCTATTGAAAATTATACCTTTTCAACAAATGCTTCTTCAAGACCAAAGCACTACATTTGAGCTAACAACTGCAGCCATGTAAAATTATTCTGAAGTTGCTGTTTGGTAAAATCCAGTGTTGATTTTAAGTGACCAGAATACAAAAAATCTGACATAAGCGTTGTTGTTTTAATTTGTTGCTAAAGGGTTAATCACAGTCACAAAAAATCACTTTAATCACTTTAATTTGTTCAGACTTAGCTCTAGTCTACTAGCCTAGAATCAAGGGATCTCAGACATCTAGGTAAGGGTTGGCTGCCTTTGTTGAGACACATCCAGTTCAAGGAGTCTCAAAATGGCTGTAGGCACCTACATTTACAAACCTTAAAAGACAACTAGTGTAAAGGGTTATTAGAAACCCCACCAGTGATGACTGAACTCCACCCTGAATGTCATGCTGGAATAACTTCTACCAACTTTTCATTTATCTCCATAAGTGGTGGTTTATGAGCTTCATAAATGTTCAACTTTTTAAAAAAGGGAATATCATAAATAAGTGATGGTAGTAATCCAGTTTCAGTCATACTAATGTTAACTGCCTGGGAAATTCACTAATCATGGTTTCTTTCTTTACAGTTTTACAAACAATGTGGACTGGATTGTATATTGAGTTTCTTTCTCACTGTAACACCATTTTTTTCATAGTTACCATAGTTTTCTAAAGTAATTTCCATTTTGAAATTGTGGTTTGCTCTCCTTAAATGTGCAATAGAAAATCTCACATATACATAATTAAATGTTTGTACTAAGGCTATTTTTTTTTTATATGTGAAAAAGAACTTCATGTTGTTTGCTGTGGTTTAGCACATGGTACTCCCTATTTGTTTTACCCTAGCAGTTGCACACTGAGTTTACTGGGCACACCGGAGGAAGTGGAGTATTCCTTTTTCCCAGAAAATTACTTAGAGTGGTGGATGTAGGGAAAGGAGGAGTGAGATGACAGGAGCAGCAAGAATCTGTCTGTAGCCTCACTGACATTTAGAAGAATACTGAAAGGATCAGGGCATGTCAGAAAGCAAATCTGTATCCCAGATTCAGACATGACAAGAAGAAGGTGACTTCACTGAAGACCAAAAGATATTGTTGTGGGATTTGTTGCAACTCAGTGACTGATTGAAAAATTGTGGGCAGAGACCATACCAGAAGGAAAGTATAAGCCCTACTCAGATAGAGTGGGCAGAGAGATATTTACTTTACCATTTTAGCCCTTAACTCTGAGTTTTCTCTGTTTAAAGGGTTACCTCGTTCAAGGTGAGTAGCTGATATAACTAATGAATCCTAGCTTTAAAAATCAGAGCTGGTAGCATATTCTGACATGCTGACTTGAAAGTAAAAATGGCATAATTGCACCTGGCAGGTCTGGCTGAGCTGCAGTCAGTATTCAGTGACTGAAAATACCTGCTGTCTTCATTCAGTTATCCTTCTTCTTTAGCATACTACAAAAAAATCATGTGGTTCATAAACTGATCTTTTATGCAGACTGATGATTTTATACAAATGCCAAATTGCAGCTGGGCTTATACCAAGCTCTGTGGATCCATGTAGAAACATTGCAATCTGATGGCAATCACCCATCAAAATAATTTTCTGATTGCTCTCAATTATATAATCCTTTTTCTCCCCGTTTGCCAGATTTTCTGTTGAGCTAGATATATGCTTGTAACCAAACTTGTCACTGCAGAATTTACTTGACTGTAAAGAAAGAATAAGAAAATAGATTTGCAGCTGTGCACAAGCTTACTCAGACATGGCAAGAGAGGCACCATCTGCAGCTCTGGAGCCACCAGGGCAGAGTTCACCTCAGAACTGCAAAGACGTAGTTCTCACAAAGCAGGTGTGTGTACTGGTAAGAATATTGGAAAGTTCTACTACCCAGAAATAACTAAATATATCTTCATATGCTATGTTTCCATTTATTGAAGGAATATTGCTGCTGTGTGTGAATTATGGGAAAAAAAAAAAAAAAAAGAAGCTTTCATTCATATAGATAGCTAGTTTATCTACCTAGCCATGCATACATATAGGTTTTATAATCAACTACAAACTACCTGAGGTTGTCTATTTCCCTCCAAATCTCTGAAATTGAACATTTTTTTTTGAGCATTTTTTATGTCCCAGAAGACACATCATTTAGCAATCTGATGTCAGATTATCAATATGTGTAATTTTGGCTAGTGAAATGCTTTTTGACTATGTACATCTGGGTTGTTACTGTAAGTGTCACTGCCACTGCTTGGGGGAAAAAAAAAGGTAGAAAGTAGATTAAGGTGGAGCAAAGATAGTATCTATGAAACTTGGTGAATGTTAGGACAAATTAAAAAACAAAAAAGGGAAAGATTTTGTGAAACATGAAGCATGAACACTATTTATAGGAAGACGGAGGAGGCAAGGAATAAAAGATGAAGGTAATAAAGACGACATAGCTAATCCTCAAAGACCAGAATGGAAAAGGAATGCTAAACAACAAAAAACTTGAGAAGTGAATATATCAGTTGGTTAAGAGCTCCTACTTGTATCTTCACAGATTAATTCATTTGTTAATATTTAATTTTGAGAGGGGATCTTAGCAATCATCCCTGCCACTAAGGTAAAATTTAAGACTATCAGAAAAATTTGTTTTGTAATTTGGAGATTCCTTCAAGTCTTTATAAGGTTTGCTTGTTCATTACTAACAAAATTCCATCTTCTCAAGTAAAAAAAAAGACAAGAGAAAGTAACAATTGCAGCTAGTTCAGCAGCCTGCAGCTTTCACTGAAGCTCCAAGAAAAACATGAGAAAATTGTTCATTAATATCTTTGGCTCTCAGCTGATACAAACACCATCTCTAACTTTTAATGAAACCAAGAATTTTTGTGCCCAGAAGAGCGGGAAATTTGTCTTAAATATTCAACACAATCTTGTTTCATAAATGCCCTACAAGACTATTCTTTTTATATCTATCCTCTGTAGAAACCAGCTGACTACAGTGGTGGAGAAATCAGAGCTAAGAGCTGGAAAATCACTCTCTAACTTGAGAGGAGAGCATAGAATGAGATTTGTAATGGCATCAAGATCTGCCAATAACTTACATTAGAGAAGGCAGGAATATAAGTTTTAGACCATAAATGTAAAGAAAATATAAATAATTCTCATCAAACTACTCCAGTTATTTCGCTCCATTGGAAAGTGGAGGGGTATTTTTATCTTTATGCATAGTCTTCTATAGGATATTGGAGGTTTTGATAAGAAATCCAGAAAACTGAGCCTATTTTGCAGTTTTGAAAATGTTATATTACTAGCATAAAATCCAGAAAACATTGCAGGCCATAACTAGCCAACCAAACTATTTTAGAAGGTAAGCAAAAATTATACAACAAAACACGGGATCTGTTGTACATGTATATGTACATTGTACACGTAGCCCCTTCTCAGAGTCTGATTCTTCATGACCTTCTGCTTCTGCAGTCCTTTGCAGCTGTGTGAGGTAGGTGTTGAAATTATGTTCTCATCTAGTGACATTTTCTGTATACTTCAAAATCTGTCCAGTGCATATAGAACTAGGCAGTCGATAAAAAAAAACCCAGAAGAGTCCCTCTTTTCATTAAGGAATAAAATAAAAACATTGGGAAAAAGGTGGCAAAGGCAAGCATGATATTATTGTACAGTGATTATATCTATTATTTATATATTATACATATAGTGATGGAAGACATTTCTCTAGGTGTTTGCACTGAGAGCACAGAATACATACTCCTATACTTTTGCAATAAAATTAATAATAGTATAGTCTTAACCCTCAGACTTAGTCTTTTGTCTGTTATTGCAAAACTGTATGTGAATAACCGGACAGCTTTATAGGAAATGAAGTAAAACTTCACCTTTCTACTGTGCAGTCCTTGATACATATAATCTCGAAATGAACTTTAATTACTCTAAGAGCTTCAGGTAGGTCAGACGATTCTCTGTACGCACCCAAGAGATGGCTCACTTGAAGCACAGCTAATGAAGGAGAACACTCTTAACTACCCACCAACTGCTGTACATGGACTGTACTTCCAGTGCTTTGCTTTCTGCTGGGAGGCAGATAAGTTGCTTCTTCAAAGTCACGATTAGCTTTCTCTCTGAAGAAAGCAGCTGGGGATAAGCAAATGCTTATTTGGTGGAAGGATCTTACGGAGTACAGATCAACTGTGTCTTCTGGGCTATGTGTTAAATCTTCATTAGCAGGGTAATGGGAACTTTGAAGCGCTTGCTTAATAATCCTCTTCTGCTATTTTATTTTTAAGTCAGACAAGTCTGAAAAGGCTCTGAATTTATCTCTTGAGCCATGAAGCCAAAATTCCACATTATTTATGTACAATTAATTTCCTTGGACTAATGACATCTTGACTAATTAGCAACACCACATTTACATGAGTCTTAAGCTTATCTCAAATACAGATATAGCCATTGCAATCCATTTAGACAAGAAACTCCTCTTAGTTGAAACAGGAGGAGCAACAGAGAAAGATAGACGAAATAGGTCTTGAATACTTCCATCCCAGTGCACATCCTAATCCGTCCTGCCTGACAAAATGTCTTCTGCTATTAGCAAGTTCTTATGGTAGTCACTCTGGAAGGGAGATTGTTGACCCCTCAAACTTGCTTCTAGGATTTCCAACTCCTTATTCCCTAGTATAGATAGAGGAAAGAACTTAGCATTGTCCGTGTTGCTGCATCCTGTGCCTGTGGTTATGGCTCCTCTCACTTGGAAAGAAAAGTAAAAACCGGACAAGGTGCCTGTTGTTTTTTGATATTCAGTCAGGGCAGGTTTAATTTACAAGGACATGTGTGGCTGATGCACTGCCTTATTTCAGAATATGAAAACACACCTTTTCTTATTTTTATCAGAAAAATTTGTTATACAGAAAACCTAGTCTATTATGTCTTGTGTACATTCGGAATGACCAACAATTAGTCAGACAACTATTTATTGTACATGGTATTAATAGTAGGTAGATTAAGGCAGAAATATGTTGATGATTGTAGTTATATATTCCTGTGAGCATGACCACACATTTTGCAGTATCATTTAGATATTGTACCTATGAAATCTGCCACAATGCACTGAGCCAGTACCTTTAGTGTGAACTCAGATTTGCCATTGCTATGTTTCTATTACGTTTGGTATGTTTATAATACATTACATGAGGGTCATTACACATGACTGCTGACATTGTTTGGGAGCTGTGCCATATGTATTGCAGTGCAGGCTGCTCAAGAAGTGATGCCAGAAGATACAGAGGAAAAAACCTACCAAACCTATGACTTGCAGTTCTTTGCAGAAAACAGAGAATTTACGTCCCTCTGCTACCTCAGTGGAGAAATTTCTCTGTGCACTAATATTTGCATCAGTATTATGCAAAATGAGCGTCACTACTCTTGAAAAAACAGCAACTCTTCATTCCATTATAAAGAAGTAACCTCTACTTCAGCAATATAGTTATCCTTCTGCACACATACTCCGAAGATACTCAGATTCCGTAAATTCCCAGTAGCACAGCAGGGCAGGGAGGAACATGCAAGCCAAGAATTCCCCGTAATTGGTCATAAAAGAAAGCTAACCAAATTTCTGAATAAAATTATATGGTGGGACTATGTATGATAACAAGAGCCTGTATTTGAGGATCTAGATATAGCTTCTATACTGAAAATTCTTAAAATTCATAACTTGAAAACATAAGTGAATCAACATGGAGGAGAGAAATATGAGGTTTAAACAGATTCTAAATGAATTGTAAGCACTCTGAGAAAAGATCTATGCATTCTCATAGATTATCCAAGAAAAGTAATGGCTCACTTTGTTTCAAAAAAGCCTGCAGTATGCATAACAAGTAAGATAGAGGACATTAGAGATTACAGTGATTAAAGTCATATGGCAGAGACTGAAAAGATCAGATTTAATTTATACAGAAGATGAGTGGGAGCAGATATGCTGAAGGTAAACAAAATGATGTATGGTAAATGGAAGAAAAATTGTGGGTTGAGGTCTATCTTTTAGAACATTCAATCAAACTGAGAGAAAATACATCTTAAACTAATAGGAACCTATTTGTTACATAGGTCTTGACTGACCTGAGTGAGTCCTTGCCACAGTAAGTTTTAGAGGCCAAGACCTTAATGACACATACTAGAGAGAAATCCTTAAAACAGGGAATGAAACTCTAGAGATTGCACAGCTTAACATCATAACTCATGGCAATTTGAAAGCAAATTCATATATTGGCGCCATCATCTCCTACATATAACATTTCTCTAGGGTATGCTGGGATCTACCACCAGGTTCCTAGCATGACACACTCTGATTACTCATTGCTCTTATAGCCACAGTGAGAGGCTCTAATTACAGCCTGAGATGAATAGGTAAAGGACTATAGGAAGGACTTGGTCATTGTATCTTATTGCTTCTTATATAGATACACAATGAAAGTATGGTTATCAATTTTAAATATTTAGAGAGGGACTTAATTTTTCTAGCATTAACCACCTGAAAAGAGTGGTATCTAGATGCAGTTCAGGCAAGATTAGACCGTGTGAAATAAAGAGACTAATCCTCATCTGGGTCCTCTACTATTGTCTGTAACACTGTCAAAATTACTTAGACAGGTATATTTAGCTGTTTCACAGCTAAGCAAGAGGAGCAACAGTTTCATGCTTTCTGTAAAGCATTGAAATGGAAAACAAAGAAGAATCTGGTGTTAGAATAGGACCACGAGGATGAGCTTTGTATCACAGAGAGTCGGTGAATGACATCCTGTCAGGTGCAGGCATACCATTTATTAAATGGAAAAGCGTAAATGCTTTCTCTAATGTCTGACTTTTAAATAGAGAGGATTGGAAAATTTCAGAGCAAATATTTCTCTAACAGAGGGAAAAGTTCATATTTCACATTTGAATTTAAATTTTAAAGAAATCCTGCCAGTGTCTGAGAACTTTCTGGTTGGCCTGATATCTTGACAGGTGTGATAGTCTTGCATATGACAGAATTATTTTGGGGATATTTAATCCTATCAGTCCTATTTATCCTATCAGTCCTATATGGAAATTATTTGCTGTGTCATTTGCTTTTGTGCCTTTACTCTTTAATGAAATAGGCCCCAGAAGAATTCATTGAAGGTTGCTATTGTGATGTGCAGTCTTATTTTATGGCACAGATTTCAGGTATTCAAGTACAGCAATGAAGCAGAAGTATGTGTTCACAGCAGATGGTCAGACCTAAAATTCACTATTTCAAACAGTTACACTCTTTTATATGCTGTCTTTTCTCACTTTCTTAAATAATGGGTTTCTAATAACAGATTTTCCACTCCTATATCACTGGGTTAAAAGCTCCAGTGGGACAAATCATGAAGCTATTCCCAGCACTGAAGAAAGGATTTGGTGCTAAATCCAACAGTGAAATGACTATTCACTTAGCTAACTATTAAACAAAATAAAAGTCTTAAGAATTCATCCAAAAAAAGTGTGATTTTTAAAATGAAATTTTCTCTAGGACAAAACCAGTATTTAAACCCTACTTTATTTAAAGGTCAAACCACCAATAAGAATGTTTAATTCTAACTGATGTTAACATGAGGCATTCACACAAAACAGAAAGAAACGCCTTGAATGAAACAGTGCAGTAGGTACGTTGATTACTGTTTAAATGGCAATCCTGTTGATAGAACAGACAGGGTTACGTACCAGTAGAAAGCCTGATAAAAGATCTGAATATATTTATGGTATTTATCCACAGAGACTATCCTTTTCTTGCTTTGTTTTTGCTAGTTTGTGGATTTGGTATTTAGTTGTGTTTTCTGTTTGCTTGGTTTGTGGTTTTGTTTGGGTTTTGTTTTTTTTTTAGGAGGTGAGGGGGTGGAGGATGTTGTTTGTTTATTAGTTCTGTTTAGCTCTATGTTGTTTTATTCTAATGTTTACTCTTATTGCTTTTAATCGGTAATACTAACAGTACTACATGCTCATTACCTTAGTATCTGCACTATAATTAGTTAGGTAAGAAATAATAGGTATTTATTGCAAAATCAGTTCACATATCTGCTTTTCACTGCACTTAACCCTTTGAATAGCTTTCATATAAATAATGTCCAGGTGAATTAAATAGTTATTTTAAAAGCTTAAGCAATGGATGGTCTTAAACTATATGGATGGTATTAAACTGTATATTTAGCACAAATTTTTAAAAAAATTATAAAATTATTTTCTTTCCTGCTGTCCCTTTTCAGTATTGGTTTAGCCTTTTTATCAGCTGAAATGGTCTGCTTTAACCACAGCCTGCCAACACCAGGCATTGCTCCTGGCAGGTGGATTGTAGTATATATTGGAGATTATAAATCATTTTGTCATTCTCAGACAGTAGCAAATTTATCTGCTTACACAGGAGGCAACACTGTGCAATTACATCTAATGCTGCTTCTCATTATTGCACAACCTAGGTGCATGAATACAGGTTAAGATTACATCAACCCAAATATATTCTTTAAAACTTTTTCTTGTATTTTAAATGTATGATTATAAGAAAAAAACAGCACACAAAAGCCAAAAAGCTTCTCTTTTGCTTGTCATCCATGTCTTAGAGACGCAGTAGTTTACATGATGAATTACACATCACACCCAAAAAGCTTAAGTTCTGCAGTGAGTTCTACACATGCCAGTGTGGCCCACAGACAATAATGCAGGCATGTTGTCTCCGTGTAATTTGCAGATATTAGAGGTGAATTTCACAGATGCTTAGGGAATTCTCTCTTTGGTTCCTTGCTAACAAGTTAAATTTATTGTATCTTCAGAGGAACGGCCTTTAAACAATTTATGAGAACCTAAGACACTTTAGATGGAATGAAAATAATTTCATAACAACCTTTCTCCCAGCTCCCCATTCTGTTAGTGTTGTTATGGTTACAAAGTCAAGACTTGAAAATTTAGGAGAAGCTGGAATTAAAGATTCCCATGAAATTTCAACTCAAACCCTCATGCATGCCTGTTCAGACACATATTTAATTGGAAGATCACAAACTCCCCATGCATCTCCCTCCCAAATCTAAAGTTTTAATTATGGTATTCACTGCTTAGCATTGCAACAATACTATTATCATGGCATACAGAAGAGGTAATTTGCAATACCTAATAAAAACAAACCAGAAAAAGCCCTATTCTTATTATGAATAGCTAAATTGTTACTTCTGTTCTCAGTGTATAAACCTTCAAATTTCAGTACTTAATACTACTCTATCAGTTGCCATGAAGAGAAATTGAACTCCAAGTAAATTCATGAAACTTTTATTATGGAGACTAGGTAGGTCTAAAACCTATATGGCCGTCTACAGCTAGTGTTGGAAAAATTTCTAAGAGTATTTCAGCATCTATTCAAAAAAGGCTTTTCTTGGTTACAGCCAAAGAATATGCAGTACTGATGAAGAATTGGGAACTATTCCCCTAATGTTAACACTGCTGTGCAATGAATCACTGTATATATAACAATTCAGAGCAACCTTTAAGCTCCTTTACCATGTACCACGAGGCAGAACAGAAGTCTAGTTAACGTGCCATGCTAGTTAATAGCTGTAACAGGCAGAGTTAGTATCCAAAAATCTAAGAGATCAAAGAATCCTGGCTATGTTGTTCTGTTTTAATACTGAGGATTTTATGTCAGCAGTTGGGACAAGGTGGCAGAGAGCCACGACAAATATTCCGTATTAAAATGAGACAGATTTACATTTTGTACAGCCACAGGACTAACATTTTATATAAGCTGAATTCAGCTGAAAAACTGATTCCATTAACCCACTTCTCAGAATCTAAGGACATTGCAATTTTTCACATATTTGGAAAAAAAGTGTGATTTTTTTTACTGTGGGGTTCCTAGCAAATGATTGTTTTTTACTACTCTTGAAACAGTGTGTTATAAAGCTAGTACAATGCCCTGCCCTTAATCTTCAACATCAAATAACTGAAAATCAAGATAACTTAATTTCACAAATATATTCAAATAATTAGATTAAGAAATGTATCATGTTGCTGCATATCAGTCCTTTCTTTCACTTAGAATAAATAAATTCATAATATATTAAATTTTTACATATATGCTTTCAAAATTTACCTGAGTTAGCCAACACAGTAATGTGTAAAAGGAAATTGAACTTATTTGCATATAACAGTTTACTATCTTTTGAGTGAGATTAGCCATAGATGTTTTCAATTTCTTTTGCTAGGTTGTTTTGGTTTTTTTTACTAGAAGGATTTTCTCTTAGCAGTTTTTTTGACTCTGATAATGTAAAAACAAGGATAACCCCAAGTTTGTCCTCCTTTTTGTAAGGTACTTGATGACCTGCTACTTTAAAGTAGTGTCACGAAAAAGTTTTCTGCTCATTTTTTTCTGTCCTTTTTCTTGTCTTGGGTAATACTCAAAGTTTTAAAGTTTATGAGTCTATGGTATTTTTTATCACTTTCCAAAACTTGTATAGTATAACTTTTTTGCTTATATTGTGATATTAACCAAAACTCACCATTGGAACTGATGCTACATTTCCCAGAAGATATATTGTGGGCATATGTGGGATATGGTGTGTTGCAAATACATTTTATGGAATAAAAAATAACACAACAGGATTTAAAGAAAAAAAAGCAAAATCTTTTTTCCTAGCCTGAGTTTGACCTTAGGGTATGTTACAAAATTCTGAGACATTGTCAGCCACAGAACTAGTCTCCTTTTGTGGTCTCCATCCTTTGGATGTGACAATGTAAAACATCCAGTAAACATTGGCAGCTGTATCTGCAGGTGTGTTCTCATGCGCAAGTACAAGAGGAGACACGCAACTGTTGTGAAGTGATGAGAGCCTGAGCCTGCTTCTTTTTGCCTGAAAAGGTGGAAACCAAAGGAAAACATCCTGCATTATGGGCTTTGTCTGAAAGCCAATGTTTGGGACATACATTGTTAATTATTTTTTTTTTTAATATATAGACATTCTTCAGCTACAAATTAGAGTACACGTAATAAAAATTTGCATTTTCTTTCTTCTCTCAATTAAGTCTTTATTTAATATTTTGATATATTGAATTATTAGACTGTATCTTGTTATTGTTAACACATTTAATAAAAAGATATTTTGATAACACTGGATTTAATAATGCCTAGTTTTCTATGTGTTCACATCCATTCATACTCAATAAAATCACTGTTTTCATATTGCCATGATTTCTTCCACCTTTAGCCTGTTTCTTTCAGATTTACCATAAATCCCAGAGAGCAGCCTTGTGCCAGACTTGTGTATTGATGAATAGCATGAGAAAAAATCTTGATGAACAGACATGCTTTGAGTGTAGCCAGCTGCCAGCATAAACTGGGACTTCCTCTCTTCCTCCCTTCCTCTCTTCCTCTTTTTCTTTTCCCTCTTACCCTCTCTTTCTTCTCTGCAAATTAATTGTCAAAAATCTTGTAGTCAGGCTCATCCTAGAGAAAATTGAAAGGAAACTCAAAATCTATTTTCTTCTCTCAGCTCTTGTACAGTAAGGAACGATACTGGAAGAAAACAATATTTTACCAGTATTTGCACCTGTGTCATCTAATTGTCATTAATTTGATAACTTTGATTTCATTTTTAGATCTCCAGCTCTCCTTCGCCTCTATAATTCACATTGTTCTATTTTAGTTGTTAACCAAACACATCTCTCTCTTAATTAAAAGGTTTATGACAGGTCTTCCATCCATCCTCCTCTCCTCTGTCTTGCTCTCTCTGATGGACAGTGTGATTCGCCCTAAGATAAGAACACCAGGTGGATATAGCAGGAGGAACTGTCTGGATGCTCATATAATGAATGCATTCCAGAGCTGGAGAGGCTGTGAAGACTGTAATTGACTGTGGTGCACATCTGCCTGCAAAAGGGTACAAGATGCTGCTGGTGATAGGGCCAACTGGACAAACTGGCCTACCAAGGTTGCAGGCATCTTGCAGGTGGATCCCTGCCCTGACAGGGACTCACTTCTGGATATATGAATAAAAAAGCTAAGATCTAGTCAAATACAGAGACAAAACTCTAAAATAATTTTATAGGAGTTCTGTCAGCTTATAATTGTGCACTCTGCAAGGCCAGAGACTATAAACATGTCTATTTCTATTTGAACCTGCTTATATTACAACCCTTTATACCTTCTTATGGTATATACTGCATTAACAATATTTAGAGTCTGTGTTAAGAACAAATCTAATCATCCGCATAATCAGAATCATACTTCTTGTGCCTAATCGAAAGTCTTCTCTCTACTGCTTTGCCACAAGGTCTTAGAAATATTTTCAAGTCACTCAGAGTTCCACCAGTTTAGAAATACAACTATCTATCTTCACCAGAAAGATTTCTCTCCTCCATTGCTTGGTCCTTGCACCTCCTTCTCCTGAGCTTAACTCAGCAAAACAAGTACAGAAGACTCCGCTCTCTGCTTAGGCTGACATGATAAAAGGTTAAATTAATTGACTTATAGTGAATAATTTCCATTTGAGAGTAAAAGGCATTTGAAATGGTTTGGAGAAGAAATTTAGGCTCAGGCCTCAAGTCACATGACTGAGGCCTCTCTGCCATTCCCTTCCCCTAGTTTTTTAATGAACCCTAAAATGACTTGACAGAATAAAAAGCCAAAAACTGAATACTAATCTTAAATACATTAAAGCAAATAAATAAATAAAATCTAATTATTTGTTTTCCACCTGCTTATAATATGTAAGACTTTTAAGTGGTGGTACCTAAAGAATAACATTTTGGAATGCTGCACACCATTTATCAAATTTTAATTCACATCCGTATATTTCTAGTACTTAATGGGCATACAAATTTTCTGCTTTAAGCAGTTAAAGTTAGGCAGACTTCTAAAACAGGGAATTTGATTCAGGATTTTTTTCTCAAATATCCAAGAGTGAAGGAAATGTTTATAATCCTCTTTTATGCTCAAAGAGTTACTTTAAAGGCCAACAGTTAGATGGGGATATAATCACAAACATTGGAGCAGTTAGGATTTCTGAAGATGGAAGAGTAGTAGTGCTATCCATCCATAAGAGCTTGCACATTATAATATTTTCTGAGTCCCTTTTGTTGATTTCAATTGTAATTCCAACAAAAAAAGTATTTTCCCTACTATTTTATGTTTTGGACAGATGGTAAATACAACATGACTACTTTGTAGGATATTCCACAGGGGATCTTACAAAGAAAAAGGATTGAGGAAGCAGAGCAAACTTACTACCCAAAAAACAAAATCATGAGTTCTTCTAAGTACAAAAGAAAAAGAACGCCCTTGTCACTGGATTCACATAGTAGAGAGACTTAGTTGACATTACTTTAGAAAAAGAATTTCATGCTGAATCTGAAGTAACCTCAGTATCAAAACATTAAGATTACAACTGAGTCTGTAACAAAGAATAAAACTGAATAAGCTATGTTAAGTCATGAGAAAAATCCAAGAATTTTAAATATGGGAATTATTTCATCAGGATTATAAAAATAATTCATTGAATATTCAAAAATGGCAACTGCCAATTAAACACAGAACATGTACTTAAAGGACTGGGCTTTGCCAAAAAACTTCAACTCAGAGCATGAAAAACGTCAAGATCAAGCATTGTATTTAGGTAGTTTATACAGTTCAATACCATGATGAAATTGTTTCATTGTTCAGCAGACCGGTAGCTTATTTCTGGTCACTTAAAAGTTTAACTCTATGAAGGACTGTTTATCAACAAGTTCAAGAATTAAAAACAAAATTTTGATCCAGGGTTTCATTAAAAAGAGTATCTTTGAATCTAACAAAAAATCAGTTAAAGCAAAGTTCTATTTCAAAGTAATGCCTTTTAGTAAAACATGAACAAAATTCTGCCCATGGAGTGAACATTGGTGTAAGGTTGACTGGCTTTTTCACTTTCCACTTTCAGATGGAGATAAGGAAATTTACATCAGCAGAAGAATTGTTTCAGTCGTTACTGTGGTAATATGTAGTGCTGTGAACCTCTTTTAGTGCTCAAGAATCAACCTAGAAACACAAAGCCTATGGGGCCAAAGTATTGGCAAAATATTGTTGCAGGCATATACAAATTATAGAACCTGTATAAACATCTGTGTAAATTGAAGGTCCTACTCATTTTTGTAAACAGAGAACTATATATTTATTTTTTTTTATTTCACCATTGAAATGTTGCTAGCAACTCAGACTATCAGTCGTTTCTTGAAGGTTTAAGGGTAAACTTGAGATCAACACTTGGTGTCGTGCACTTGGCAGTCTTGTGAATAACCCTTTATGTGATTTTATTTACCCTTGAGGTTAATTATTTTTTCCTGAGCTTGTCCCTAAGCAGTTCCGTTCCAATTCTTCTTTTATTTCTTCCTCAAGAAAGAGACTTTGAGAACTTACTTTCCATGAGGATCCAATAAAAGCAGCCTTCCTGTTGCTCTGGTCACCCACACAGCAAAAAGGAAGTTGAACTGTTTGCTGACATATCTCTTATGGTTTGGGTCCGAGCCTTTGCTCTTGAGCCTGCTGCCAAAGTCTGACTTGCACAGACAATACTTTGTGGGTGGTGACTTCAATGGGAATCAAGAGCCAAGAACTAGAGAAATGTCTTGTGTGCCATATCTGTGGTGGATAGGAAAGCATTACTGAATCCACACTTTTAAAGTTACAGCAGATGTACTTATTTTGTGGTAACCATGCAGTGGAAGAAAGCCTTTCTGTGGCCCCTAAACTGCAGCTTAGCTAATCATAAGGAAGGTTAGTAAATGCAGTGTTTTTCTCATGACATTTCATAAACACAGGGTTTCAAAGTGAATGTGGATGGAAAGGCAAATAATCCTTCCATCCCTTGTGATCTGCATATAATTGTGGTTTGCCTGAAATGGCTGAAAGCTTAGCATAATTATTTGGAAAGATTGGCACTGTTTAGAGAGCTAATGTATCTCACAAATTCCTATCTTACCCTTGCATTATTTGGAAAATACAAATTAATCCTGATACATTCATTGATAATAGATATATAAAGTCTATCCTAGATCCAGATGTGGAATCTCTATTAATATCACTGATATTTTCCTGCCAGGAATTTAAGCCACAGTCAGTTCTAAGGAAGGAAAAATGAACACACAAACCAGTGTTTACATCAAAGAACATTAAAGATGATCCATTAAAAATGGAAAGGTATTGATTGCTATTTAGGATACCTGCTTTATTCCTGCATATAATATGTGACATTATGAAAGAAAGGTAAAAGCCTGCTTGTAAGTCGAGCACTAATTCCAGACAGAATAAATTATTCTAGTTTTGCCCCAGTACATTACTGAAAATAGTATTTACTGAGTAGTCTTATTCAGAGTCTGGTACTTCATGACTAAAGTCCAGCAGAATCTATTCATCAAACTGATATGTACATCTATCATCTATCTGGTTCTGACACTAGTCTTCCAAGCTTCAGTAATATTAAAAAATAAATAGCAAAAAAACGTGTTTATTAATTTGGTTTCCAGCTTTTTGAAATAAGTACATAAGAAAATCCAAGAATTCTGCAAAGACTCATTATGCTTCTATAGTTATAAAATAGCTTTTTGGGGAGGTTTTGTGTTTTGGTTTTATTTTTTTTAAAATTGTTTTTCTGGCTTCTTAGGGCACTCAGAAGTCTCTAAGAGCATGTAGAAACACAACACCTGTTTATATAAAATTTATGTTTACTTGAAATAGACTAGTGCAGTTCCTGTATTTGTTATTACATCTGGGTCCAAAGAATCCCTCTCATAAATAGCTTGAAACAAGCTCAACAAAAGTACTGGAGGAGAGGAAGCACTATTAGAAGCTCACTAGTGATGAAAAAGTAAGTCACAAATGAAAAGGGTGAACTTTATTAGTAATTAAATGATATTTCATAAAAAAGTCTTTTGAAAGTATGTAGGATATGGGCTTTAAAATTGTTTGTATGCTTTGGAAGGCCTTATGTTAGGGGAGCTGCTCATCTTAAGCTCAGAAATCCTCAATTCCAGTCTTGTACAGTTATGCTTGGGACTGCCAGGCTTCATAAATCTGTGTCTGAAACTGCTGCTTGAACTACCCTAAAAACAACGAGAGCCAAAAAAATATTTCCATGTGGGTTCTTTGTTGCAGAAATGTGAAATTGGTCATGAAGAATGTGCATGCTTGGCACTGCTTTGAATACTTAGCTTCGATAATATTTTAAACCACTAAAAAATGTGTTTCACAGTTACTCTGTGCTTCCTGTTTCACTAATGTTACATGTTTTGGTTTTGTGTGGCAACATTTGGGAAGCAGGAGGGGCTACAAGGGTGGCTTCTGTAACAAGCTGCCAGGAGCTTCCTCTGTGTCCAACAGAGCCCATGCCAGCTGAAACTCCAAAACGTACTTTTTGTTGGTGGAGGCTGAGCCCACTAGTGATTTTTCTCAAGTCAAATCTGTTTTGCCTATAATGGTGACTGGTGAGCGCTCTCCTGGTCCTTTCCTCAATCCATGAGCCTTTTGTTACATTTTCTCTCCCCTGCCCAGCTGAGAAAGGGAGTAATGGAGTGGCTTTGATGGGCATCTGGTGTCCAGTCAGGGTCAACCCACAACACTACATGAGAATATGAGCCACATATAAAGATCTTCTGACACATTTCATATTTTGGTAACATTAGAAAGGAGACTGTTGTGGGATGGAAACACTTTATAATAAGGACATTCTACATTCACAAGAAGGAAAAATGTTATTCATATTTTGAAAAATTATCTCCTCAGAACCTCTTCCCTTCATCGTGCAACATCATGTTCCTCATGTGTTTGTACAGTGGTAGCCCAGGCTTGTACTGAAAGAAACACTCTAAGAATGCAGACAAGTATTCTTTTCTAAATATTCCAGAGGCTTTGGCTTGGGCAGATGGGATGTTTTCTGTCAGAGTTTTCCAGAATTATTTATGAAATTTCTACTTTTCACCAGAAAACTTTAAAGTGTTTGTTAATCTAATTAAAAAAAATATTCCTTATTGTGACAATTTGAGCAAGAATAACAATATGAGCTTGAATAAAACTGTCACACTAATAAACACACTGAGGTGTCTTCACTGGAGCGTGTCCAGGAAAGGCAATGAAACTGCTGAAGGAGCTGGAGAACAAGTCTAATGAGGAGCAGCTAAGGAACCTGAGATTCTTTAGCCTAGAGAAAAGGATGTTCAGGGAGGCTTTATTGGTCTCTACAGCTGCCTGAAAGGAAAGTGTAGTGAGGTGGGAGTCAGTCTCTTCTCTCAAGGAAAAATTGACAGGACAAGAAGAAACGTCCTCAAGTTGCACTAACGGGAGGTTTAGGCTGGACAAAATTTTTTCACTAAAGAAGTGGTCAGGCTTTGGAACAGGCTGCCCAGGGAAGTTGTGAAGTCTTCATTCCTAGGAGCGTTCAAAACATGTATGGTTGTGGCACTTAGGGATACAATTTAGTGGAAACACTGCAGCATTGGGTTAATAGTTGGACTCGGTCATCTTGGAGGTCTTTTCCAGCCTTAATAATTCTATGACTTTATGATGTTACTCTCATTTTCATTAACATGGCCTTAAGGGGGGAAGATGAAAGGAGAAAAAGTGATCAATCTTCTGTATAAATTTTAATTCCATCATGTAACATTTAACAAAGTCTAAGCAAGTGAGAATTTACAGAATTAAGGTAAAATCTGACTATATTGTTTAGAAATATTATTATATCCTTAATATTGTATAAATCGAATGCAAATTGTTCTTCGCTCTGTTCCAAGTAAAAAGAAGGTACAAATGAATGAGTTCAGCCCTAGTATTAACAAAGGATTCGTTTGGGCTTCAGGGATTTACTTTGTTTGGGTTTTTGTTTGTTTTCTTTCCAAGGCCTTGTGAACTACAGAATACTTTCTTGAGCCACTCTACAAAAGGGAAAGTTTAATTTTGATTACTATTGCGGCACATGTTTTCTTCTGAAATTTCAGCATGGCTTTGAATCTCGCAGTCTACCCTGCCTCAACAAAAAAAACAGTACAGTTCACTGCTGTGTGTGGCTTATTTGTGACTACTTGTACATACTTCATAGTTGTAAGAAAATACATTCCAATAAAGATTACCTTAAAAATATACCAAATTCTTTGTGCCAGGTTTTGCATACCAATACCAGCTGTGAGGACTTCATACTATCAGAACAAACCAAGTAATTATAAAAGAAGGCTAGAGACTGAGGATAAAAAAAGTTGTAGAAGAAGCTCAAATGTCAAAGGCAAGATTATTATACTATGCTTTGATTCTCTGGATTTATAAGGAAAGCATGTGCCTAATTCCTTCTTGTGCTCATTACTATTTTCATGCACATTTGGAATGAAGTTATTTTGAAAGAGAAACCTACTTCCTGTTCAGTAAGTATGAAGAGCTTCGTGGAATTGTATTCTAAACTTTGAACTTTGAAAAGGATGCAGAGACTTGTTAAAACAGACAATCTATTGCTATTGTTGTGCTGGGTAGGGGACATGTTATACTCTCTGTTTCAGCTAATGTATTTACATTATACTTGCTAAATGAGAAAAGATAGATAGGGTTGGAAAAAGTTACAAAGGCCTGGTAAGCAGGGTCAATAATTAACGTTTGATGCAATAAGAAAGGGAGTAGAGGCACAAAAAGAAGAACAACATGGTCAAAGCAATGGTCAGAAGAATCCTTTAGATGGCTGCTTTTGAGGAACATCAGCCTAAAATCCTTGTAGTTGTCCAAGTATGGAGGGTGAATGCTGCAGTAACTGCAATGCATAATGATGACAGCTTGGGCAAAAACTTTTGTTAGATGTGACATGTGAGAACACATCTTAAAATGAAAGATCAGGAAAGAATGTGTAAGGTACAGATGCAAACTGCCTGTAGATATTAGGGGCAGTTCAGAGTGTAGAATTGCAGAGTAGCTCAGGATGATTAAGGAAAAGGTTGTCTGGAGAACCTTTTCAGAGTACTAAAGTTCAAGTGACATTGACCTTGTAGGAGGTATAAGAATGCACAGAGAAAGCTGATTAGTGTTTTATTATCTTTTTCATGTACACAATGGTTCTACCATATAAACCATATAATAGAAACAATATACTGTAAGGTCCATTGTTGTCATCCCATTGTGACACCTATTAAAATCTTACTTTGACCTTACTGTCAGACATGTTTTAATGACATTAGAAGTAAATATATAATATAAAAAAGGTAAGAAAGAGTAATTTAATAATATAACAACTTCTATATTACGTTTCAATGCACAGTTGTGTTGCACAGTCCCATCTCAAATTGTGGTTCCTGTAGCAGTACGGTTTTGCTAGTTCAGAATAAAGCATCAGGTATATCAACAACTTCTGTGTTTACAGTGAATTGTATCTCACTGTCTGTAGTGACATTACACTGAATTCTAAAGCCACAAAGTGTTAAAAAAACAGCTGTAGAAGCATTATATATATATATATGTATGTATAGATATAAAAGCTAAATGAAGAATACTTACTGTAGTGGTATAATCTGGTTGATGTTATTGGTTACACAGCTGTATGTTCATGTTTAGCTTTCCTCTACTATCCAATGATCTATCAGAAAAAAATTCTCAGCTACTTCCATTAAATAAAGCATTCTCATACTATGTCTTTTTTTCTGATCTTATTACAAGAAGCCATAGTGCTAGACTTTACTGATAGCATAAAGGAAACTGTGACAAATGGAGAAAGATTTCATAGGACACCTATTAATATACTGGAACTATAATAATGAGGCTATGTAGCCTCTCAAATGGTATTCTGTTGAGTTGTTTCACCTTCAACTCTAGAAGCAAAAAAGACAGGAAGATGGTCTTCATGAATTTCTATGACTATGTAAACACAATATTTTTCACACATTAAAATATTAACAAGTTTTAGGAGATCTTCCATTTTTCTAAGTCCTTCAAAAAGTTCACTTTAATAAAATATTGATTTACAGAAGAGATAAAGAAAAGCAAAGCAAATAAAAGCTTTTTTTCCCACCTATTGAAGTCCATTAATAACCCCTGCATTTTAAATGTTTAAATTTTTTTATAGACTACTATATAAATCAAACCATGCACTATAATTTACCTGAAAAAAACCAGTGGATTACAAAAGCTTACTCACAATCTGAAAATAAAGTTACCAGTAGAGAAATAAATATTTATAAACTGGAATTCTGCTTGGTGAAAAGTAAGCATTGGAATGTTCAGCTTTATGTAGCACTACTTAAAAAATATTGTGTTCAGCTCTTAGTTGTGCAAAGCTGCACTATTAGTCATGTGCATAGGAAACTCAAACATGCAAGGACCACGTAATACAGGCAGTCAACTTGTTGTTAGCTCCATTTTAAAATCCTAAACAAAGTTTTTTGCACAACTTTTGCCACCAAATTCAGTTGAGCAGGCATTTCATCAGTGGAAAATACAATAGTTAATAAGGATGAATGACAAAAGGATTAAAGTTTGAAATTGAAAGTTCTAAGTGGAAACAAGGAAATTCATGAAGCAATAAAAATAATTTTCTAATATACTAAGTTAATGACCTAGAGCTTAAGCACATTTGATGTTAGAATTTAGACATTCTTTACTGTATAATTGCACCTGGCACTTACATTAAAAAAGCCATTGTGGCATATTGTTTGTTCCAATATGTTTTTCTTTCCTAACAAAGGCAATTGTTGAGGGTTAGCCTATGTGCAATGCATGTGTTTATACAGAGCTGACATCTGAATTCCATCCAAGGAATTTATACAGCTGCCCAGGTTCCTTAAGTATGTACAGAACTAGAGATAAAAATGGAGAAACCAGTTTAGGCTTGTTGGCAATCCTTTCTGTCCGAACATGGAGAGAATAACTATGGTTTTGTCTTCCATATGGCTGCCCAGAGACTGAATTTAGTCCAGCACAGTTAGGAAGCCATATGATAAATTGCTATCTAATCTGCTGATGTAAAAGCATACATACTGCAAATAAAATATTATGCATCATGGTCAATCAGTTTTCTTATCCCCAGGGAAAAAACTTTGGTGGGTTGACCCTGGCTGAATGTTAAATGCCACCAAAGCAGCTGGACTGGAGAGAGAAAATATAACAAAAGGTTCATGAGTTAAGGGCAGGAAGCAATCACTTGTCAATTACTGTCACAGGCAAAACAAACTCAACTTAAGGAAATTAATTAAGTTTATTAACAATCAAAATCAGAGCAGGATAATGAGAAGTAAAAAAAAAAAAAAATAAAATCTTAAAAACACCTTCCCCCTACTCCTCTCTACTTCCTGGGTTCCACCTCCTCTCTCTCCAACTGCACAGGGAGACAGGGAATGAGGGTTATGGTCAATGCATCACAGATTGTTTCTGATGCTGCTCAGGGAGAGAAGTCCTTCTCCTGCTTCAGTATGGCATCCCTACCACATTTTGAGACAGTTCTCCATGAACTTCTCCTGTGTGGGTCCTTTCCATGCACTACAGTTCTTCCTGAACTGCTCCAACCTGAGTCCCTTTCCATAGGGTGCAGTCCTTCAGGTTGCTCTAACATGGGTTCCCTACGGGTTTACAAGTCCTACCAGGAAACCTGCTTAGGTGTGGGCTTCTCTCTCCACAGGTCAGTAGGTCTCTGCCAGGAGCCTGCTTCAGCATTGGCCTCCCACACCATAACAACCTTCTTTCAGGCATCCAGTTTCTCTTGAATGGTTTCTTCCATGGGCTGCAGGTGGTTCTCTGCACCTTTGTTGAACTTCATGGGCTGCAGGGGCACAGCTGCCTCACCATGGTCTGTACCAGAGGCTGCAGGGGCACTTCAGCTCTGACATCTGGAGCATCTCCTCCCCCCCTTTCTTCACTGACCTTGGTGTTTGTAAAGTTGTTTCTCCAACATATTCTCACTCTTTTCTGAGTGCAATTACATCTGTACAATAATTTTGTTTTCCTTCTTAAATATGTTATCACAGAGGTGTTACTACCTTCTCTGATTGACTCAGCCTCGGCCAGTGGCGGGTCCATCTTGGATCTAGCTGTCATTGGCTCTGTCAGACATGGAGGAAACTTATAGCAGCTTCCTACAGATATCACCCCTATAGCCCCCCTCCCCACTACCAAAACCTGGTCATGCAAACCCAATAAACAGTTAATTTAAACTCAAACCTTTTTCCCCTTCATCATGTGAAATCAAACAAAATCTCTGCCTCCTGCAATTTACTGAATTTTGAAGCCTATCTTGATGGCTGACGTATTGGGTTTGCATGGCAAGGTTTTGGTAACAGCTGAGTGAAACCACAGGGCTGTTTTCTGTGTAAACGTTTGCCAGAAGTTTCCCCCATGTTCAACAAAGCAAATGCTGGCTGGCTGAAAGATGGACACAACCCTGGCTAAAGCCAAGCACATGACATTCGAAGGTGGCAGCACCTGTGATGAACTTACCTCAACCTTCATTCCTCACCCTCTGCATTGCTGGAGGGAAGGAGGTGGAGAAAGCGAAGAACTATAGAATCAAAGAAAAGATCTCTTGAGATCATGGACTCCAATCTATAACCTAACCACCACCATGTCAAATAGATCACAGCACTAAGTGCTACATCCAGTCTTTCCTTAAACACTTCCAGGGTCAGTGACTCCACCACCTCCCTGGGCAGCCCATTCCAACACCTAATTACCCTTTCTGTGAAAAATTTCTTCCTAATGTCCAGCCTGAACCTCCCCTGGCACAGCTTATGACTATGTCGTCTTGTCCTATTGCTAGTTATCGTGGAATGAAGTCGAGTGCGGGAAGAAGGAAGGGATGGGGGGGAAGGTATTTTTGAGACTTAGTTTTTATTTATCATTACCCTACTCTGATTTTACTGGCAATAAATTATGCTAATTTTCCCAAGTCAAGTCTGGTTTTTCTCTGATGGTAATTGCTCTGTGACTTCTCCCTGTCCTTATCTAAATGCACATTTTGATTTTATTTTCTCTCCACTGTCCAGCTGAAGAGGGGTGTGACATTGAGGCTTTGGTGGGCATCTGACACCAAGCCAGTGTTAACCCACTAGAGAGATTTATTCTTCAAATAACTCTGGTGTTGAAATCCATACCATAACTCTTGCATGAAACCACATTACCTTGACATACTTAAAAGAATATTTCAAAGTTCATATATGTCTTGCAATCCAATACATATTTTTAACTGAAAAATATTTCTGCACAGTGAAAATACAACTGTCAGATCAGATGCAGAAAGACTTATATTACCTTAAAGATATGTATATTTTTTTTCTAAAGGACATGCAAGTATCTGTGTGGGAATAGCACATAGTTACTGCTTCCTGCTTAGAGATGTAGCCTAGTAGCTGATTAGAGCAATAGCAAACATGAAAGGATGCTTCCAACATTGAAAAAAATCCTCTATGTTTGTACGTGTGTTTAAAATTAAAATGCACCGAGCTTTCCAGATCAGTCAACACTGCAAAAGCTGGCAAGAAAAGTTCAAAAGTTCTTAATTTAGTAGAATTTGCTGCTTTTGGGAAATCCCTTAGCCACCTAGCAACAGCACAAAGGGTATAATTCTTAAAGACTTAAATTCACACTGACTGAACAAGTGGGAAAATTGCAAATGTGCAAGATAGCTTGAGGACATTGTGTCACCAGTATGTCTAGTGGGTAAGACTGAGTAGGTCACATAACAGGATGTGGTTAGTACAGAAAACAGGATTTATGTCTTTTTCTACACAATTTACACAATAGCACAGACTCTCAAATAAAGACGTCCATCTTTCTCATCTTTTGTGCCATCAGCAGAGACTTATCTGCATCAAATTCTCATTGTAGTCATAATTCAAAACTATTATCAACATGCTTCAGGATATGTATGTTTCCCTTACAATTTTCTTGATACATTTTGTATTGTATTAGGTCCGGCCAAATGGCAGCCTCCAGGTGCCTCCTACAGAGGGCTTTAGTGGTGAGCTAATTGTCATTCAATTAAAATTGATATGCAGACATACAGATGTAATCTTAGGGGAAGAGAATACTGGTTTTCACAAGTACTGTCTCTTATTTAAGTCCAAGAAGACTGAATCTGAAAGAAGACTATTACTCAAGCTAAACAAGAAAATGTGAACCCAGACTGTGTAAATTATTGTTTGATTTAATATAATCCAAAAAATAGAATTTATGTGCCTATAAATAGATATATCCAAAGATGTTTTTAAATTTCTATGGACAAAAAACAGCCACATGGACGTGAAGAAGTGGCTGTAGCACAAGCATCTTTGCAATCCTTTTTTTCTATATTTGCTCAGTTGTTCCCTTTTTTCTCTTTTTTGAGAAGTATTTATTATTTTACAGCTATTCTTTCCTGTTTAGAACAAAAAAAACTATCGAGCTGTGTTTCATACTTTTGAGCATCTGGTGTTAGTAGGAGTAACCCTTCAGGAAACACTATACTTTGGCAAGCACTCAATGTTCAACATTATTTAACATTCTCCCATATAAAAAAAAAATCTCTCATATTGTCACTCAACAATCAATCCTCTCCTGCACATACACTTCTCAGATCCTAAGCTTTTTCTTTTGTAGACAAACCTATCTCCTGAATTTTAAAAGTAATAATGTTTATAGTTTTGTATAAGTCATTCTGAGGCAAAGGTACACTTTGTAGTAATAAAAATCCAGCTGCTGATTCTACACCTTGTAGTTACCTTATTTCACTTTGAACCTTTTTAGAGTGAGTTGAAAATCAAAAGAGAAACATAGGATATTTATCAGAGAAATGTAATGCTTTCATCATCTTAATAATTGCTGATCCAAATGAGAAATTTTTTTGCTTAATCATTCTTACATGTCCAAGTAATTTTCACTCTATCTACTAAACTACACTCTTCTCAATAAGATTATAGTATCTTAAAATATCAATTATTTTGTTCAGACACAAAATATAATTCTCTCTGGCCTTGAGAATTGCTATCAACCTTATGTTAATAAAGTACTAAAGACACTTGTTATAATGAAACATGCAGTTACTTCTATTCCCAAAGCTAAGTGTTAGCACCTTTCAAATCCAAAATTTTTCAAGAAAAAGTTGTACGAACTTTTGATCAAGCTCTTCCATTTAGAAGTTGTTCCAGAAAGTCCTTGCTGATTTTCTATACAGGTAAAAAACTCCCTCCTCAGCAAACATATTTTAGAGACAATTTGAAAATACCTAGTTCACAGTTTGCTTTCCAGAATGACCAGTGGGCTATATCTAAAATAAGCCCTTTCGTTACAAGTGTTCCTGAGATTCTAGCAATGGGTTGTGCAAGATAGACTTTTCCCATTGCCATCATAACATTTCATCTCAGGAAAACAGAGAAAAACTATAAGCTATTTAGCTTGTTTTCAGTTTTAAAAATGTTTTGAGCTTTGGTTTTCTGTACAAAAAAAGACCAAAACCCAAGAGTTAAATGAAAAAGTCTGATTTATATTTGAATCAAGTGCTAGAGATTTATAAAAAACACGATTAGAAACATTTTTTGTAAGAGCAATATTTGGATCTGTTCAGTCATACTTCTTAAGTTGAACTGGCTTTCAGTTGCGTGTAGTCAAACTTTAACATTTACATAGAGATATTCTTGTTTTATTTTTATAATTAAAAAACTAAGAAAGACGGATTCCCTCCAAAATCTTTGGATTCATCAAACAACTGATTCAGACCACTCCCAGGAGAACTTCACAGGGCATTGCTGCCTCATTGGAAAAGGTGGCAAACTGCCCTATGTGTTCAATTAGGTTTGACCAAGATAAATGTCACTTGGGTTTTGTTCATCATTTCAAGGAGTTTCAAACTGCACAAAGCGGCTGTCTTGAGTGTGATAAAGGGCTGATTTCAGAATTATACTATTTTCTGCAAAGAGGAAGAAAAAGAGCAAAGCTCAAAGTAAACTGCTTCTAAATATGGAAAGATAATCAGTGTATCCATTTGTAAAGAAATAATTGATTATTTTCTCAATGGCAAGTTCTCAATTTGATTTGGCCAAACGTATTTACTTTGAGGTTACTTGGTGGGAAAATCTAAAAGAAAGAAAACAACTTATTAGACAAATTTGACATATTCTTTCTATATGGAGAAACAGTACTACCCGAATATTAATACATGAAGGATTCAGTGGATTTTAGAACTTTTTTTTCCTTTTTTGTGTGTGTTGTGATCACTGAACACTCCATGAGTAGGCAGTCAGCATCAAAAGAAAAAGCAGTTTCATTTCAGCTACACAAAATAGACCAAATGCTAAGATTTATGAATCTAAGTTTCTGTCACAATGCACAATAGTCCTTATGGGATTTGTCTTTGGAAAAGGCTACAAAGTTAGAAACATATAAACTCAAAAAGCAACAGTACTGTTCTATCACGCACCTTGATTTCATGAAACATTTCTGAACAAGAAATGATAAAGAGTAAACAAAAAAAAATTGTATTAAATAAAACCTTAGGAAAGAGTTTTCTGCAAGCAAGTCTAATTTATTCTGGAGAACCAACATATTAATTTGTTTTCCCATACTCAATTCTACCTAACTCAGGCAACCTGAATTTGTAATTTTATTTACTTCAGCATCACATTTCAGATGGCATTTGGGGAATGGAAAGACACAGAAAAACCCCTTCTCTGTGGTAGCTGTGTATGTTTGTATATGTGTCTTTGTTTCCCAGAAGCCAAATATTAGCATTAAATTTTTTTGAATGTTTATCTTTGTGACTACTTATCACAGTGTTTTTGTATTCATGGCTATGTCCTTGTTTCATTCCTCTTCCATGTAAAATTGATTTTCATGACTACAACTTTCCTGGGTAGTTATATAGCCTCAATATAGCTTTATCAAGAAAATTCTTAGGAAAGGAGAGAAATCAGTGCCAATTTGCTTTGTTTGAACAGTTAATAGTCTGCTGTGATTCAGCAGCTACTGTGTCAGCAATCCTCCCTCTAACTTAAGTGGAAATGCCTGAGAGCAGCAGGACAAACAGCTGAAATGAAAACTGCCATCTTTTCCCATTATGAGCTCACCTTACTTATGAATTGGGTGGGTTTTTTATTGTCAGTCTCTAGACATCGTATTTCCATCAAATCACAGTCCAGTAGCTTCCAAGCATTTTATTTTTTAAGGTTGAAATACTATTATCGCCTCATTTCCATGACATCCTGTGTGATATTAAAACAATTCCCGCACTTCTGGTTTTTAAAGTTAACTACCACCATCAGTCCTCAAAAATCCAGTGAAACAACAGAGGTAAGAGTGCATCCAAAGTCAAACATACCTAGGAAAAAACCCCAAACAACTACATTTCTCACTGGAAGATATTGTCCAGAGAGGATGTAGAATTCCCTTCCTTTGCCACAAGTGATACTTAACTGGAAAAGGTATCAAACAGTCTACGAATGGCATTATTTAAAGCTCCATGCAACTTTCCAGTGCTTCTCCTCCAAAATTTATTGTGCTTACCAGAAGTTAGTTAGTTTTTTGAGGACAAAATCAGATGTTGAAAAAAACGTCACAATTACAAAAAAAAATACCATTCCTATTTTCCTTTAATTTTTATGGAATACTGAGCTCTTTTTAAAAATTAGAAGAAAAGAAGCAAAACTAGAGGACCAATTAATCTGTACATTTTCTAAGAAGAATAAGAAAAATTTCCCCTCCTCTGAATTAAATATTACCCTGTAAAATCAATTTATTTTCTTGAACATAGAAGGTAAAGTAAACTTCATTTCTACCAAATAAAGGAAACACAAAAAATAAATTTCTGTATTTGGGGCCAAATCAACATTTAGATACACAACTATAAAAATAACCATAATTAATTATCTGTGTAGAAAGAGTCCTTGCAATTCTCAAATCCACAGATTAGTTATATAGATGAATTCAATGAAGCTAGTATTCAATGAATTTTAAAACTCTATTAAAGATGTAGTTCTAATTTTTAAAATGGTTGTTTAATTGCAGGCCAGTGAATGAAATTACTTTTTTTTGCTAAAGGATAGAACCTTCTGTCAGTTAGTCATTAACAGTAGCACTCTCCTTATACTCTTTAGTACTAGTCAGTGTAACTGCTCTGAAATTCAGTATATTATATTGAAAATATTTATAAAATAAAGGGAAAATCAAGTGTAGGATTCATGACAGGGTGCAGCTGGTGAGAAATTACAAGAAATAGCTACATGTCTTATCAAGGGAGGAGAAGCAACAGAAAAGAATAACAGGTGCATGAGCAGCAAGCTGATTGGAAGAAGGATCATGTGTTGAGCTGACCACCAAGCTGATTGGACTGTTGGTTGGAAACCCCTGAGCTAGGACAATTGCATAATTGTGCAGAAATTAAAGTCTAGAGGTATAAAAAGGATAGAGTGTAGCAATAAACTGTTCCTTTTTTGCACCACATCAAGAGTCCGTGCCTTAATTCACTACAGTAAAGCATTGTATTGTATCTTTTCCAACCTAAACTATTCTAATCTATTCTATTCTATTTTTAGGAAGGCCTGCAGCAATAGGATCAGGGATAATGGTTTTAAAATAGAGGAGATTCAGACTAGATAGAAAAAAAGAAATTTTTTACAATTAACAGAGTGAAACGGTAGAACAGGCTGCCCAGAGATGTGGCAGATTATAGATGGGGTTCTGAGCAACCTGATCTAGTAGGAGATGTCCTTGCTCATTGCAGGGAGGTTGGACTAGATGAACTTTATAGGTCCCTTCTAACCCAAACCATTTGATGATTCAACAATGATTTGCTATTTATTATAAGTGAGGTCTAGTGCATTTTATATGTGAATCTTTTCTATTATTCTTGTCCATTTGGATGAGAACAAAAATTATGAATTAACCGTCTGGTACAATATTCTCTTTTCTGTTCTCAGTGGGGTTTTTTTCAACACTAAGACAGTCTTTGATGCCTCATCATTCCACTTCAGTGTGTTACAAAAACACTTTTCCCAGTTTGCTTACTCTCATCTATATTCCTCTGTTTTCAGAGGTCTGTGGTCTCACTTTCAAGCAAAAATAAAACAAACACAAAAAACCACTGCACAAACAGTTGGGGAAAGCATACATACAACCAAAGGAATGATTTTGAAATCAGAGGATTGAAATTGCAAAAATTCTAGTCATTATTGTTCAAATTATCATGACTTGCATGTGCAACCACAATAGCAAGCACCAGCCACATGGCTGCACGTTGACTACAGAAGAGATCTCAGTCAGAACAAATATGAGTGACATTTTGTGGAATGAGAGTGGCAGTAGAATTTAAGACTAAACCTCCATCTAGTCTGCCAGACAAGGAAAATATCCATAAAAAGTAAGAACAAGATAGACATGTTTGATATGCACGCCAAGTACCCTTCTGACCAAACAGGAGAAGCAAATGCAAGTGGCTTTCAAACCTAACTCAAATACCAAGAAAGATCAGGATGACCATTGTTTAAGTAGGAAGAAAACCGTCACTCAAAAACTGTCTTTGCTCTGCTTTTATTTGCACAAGCTCACTGAGAACATTCACAATCAATAGTCACATTCTCAAATATTGCAACCTGTCACTGATATTAGTGCAATCATTATGCAACAGCTAAGAAAAGCTGTTTTCATTAGGATGAACAGAAATTACAGCAACCTGATACACCAGCTCTTACTCCAATATATACTGAAACTTTATCTAGATTTGTCTCCACTGTTCTCTTTTCCACCTGGTCTATGGGTATCTCTTCATAGAGGGATGTCAGGTCACCTTCCACCTGGTACTGATCCCTCTTATTTACATGTGACAGAAAGCCAAGTTCACACCCTAAGTATTCACCTTGCATATATATCTAAGCTACACCAGTGCACATGTGAAAATATACGGAATCAAAGAAACTTGAGAAGTACTAAATGTACAAAATCTACTATCAGCTTTCAGTCTCTTCAAATAGTTGTTTCTTTTGTTTAGGCAGATACTGCAAATTCATTGTTACTATGCTTGCATATTAAACTCCTGGGAGAAGTCTATACTTTGACCACATTGCATTAAAAACAACAAAAGCTTCATCCCTTATTACCAGGATAAATGTTCCTCAAACTAATGTAAGATGAGCAGCAATTTCAGATTTTGTAGGAACATGACAGAACCTTGAATCAAATGAAGCTTTGAGACCTGCCATTTTATTTTTTTGCTGTACCAGCATTCTCAGGGAGGCCAAAGAGGCTTTTAAACTGCAGACTCAGGTTTTGTTTTATGGAAACTAGGGCACAATCATTTCAAATGGGGGAAGATTGAAATTCATTGAGCAAGATGAAATAGTAAGGAAAGGATATGTTAACAAATTTTCCTCTTTTCCACTGTATCACTGAACCCAGTGTTTTTAGGATCACTGTAATTCCCACATAGTTACCTCTAGGTATCTAAAAAGACTCTCCTCTGTCACTTCTGTGGCAGGGCAGTGCCTGTACTTTGCTTTTTTTCAGGAGTCTCTTTGCTGTCCAATAGGCTTCCTACATTCTTATGCATTCTGCTTTTTTCCCTGACCTCTCCTGCAGTCTAAAGAACAGTTGCTCTCAATGGAGGAAAATATCTCTACCTAAACCTATCATCTCTTTTTCAGGAAATTTAAGGGGAGAATTGAGAACAAAGAGATAAAAAAGTATACTTTTGCTGTTAATTTGTAGGGTTCTCTTCACTGCCCTCATCACCACTCCACCCCACCTACCCCCCCCCCGACCCAGGAAATTAAAACTGGTATACTTCTACATTTTTTATTATTTTAGATACATTTTTATTTTTTCTTTCTTTTCATTGTGTTGACACACGGGATTTCAAAAAATCATGTGTTTTAAAAATGGTTGACCCTTCTCCTGTTATTATATGTATGAGTAATTCCTTCAAACTATTATAAAGCCTGGAGTGGTTTTGGTATCAGATGGTTGATCTGGCTATCCTTTTCCTTCTCCTTTTACAGTTCTCTAGCCACTTCCCTTACCAGAAGAGTTTTCAGAAAGCCTATCACTATTGCAACATGCACTGCTTTCCGGATATTCTTGAATAGAGATGACCTATTTCCCCAATACAAGCACATACAGCTCTTATAGTTAGCCCATCAATTATGACATTTTCATTTCAGTGCCTTTTCTGTGATTGCCTATGCACTGTGTCAGAATTAAATGTTGTTTCTGACTGAATGCTGAAAGTACCCTATTTACTAGTTTAATTTACTATTTTTCTTCCAACTGTCTTTTATTTCTTTTATAAAGAAGACTCGGTAGTTTTGTTTCTTTTCTCTTGCATGTCTGAACATAAGTTCAAGTCTTTTAATTCTCTTGTATACTTAAAATCTCAACTACTCCTGCAGTGCTTTGACACTACAAGCAATTTTTTTTTTTGATCAATGACTTAATCTACAAACTGTAAACTCCCTATTCTCAAATCCTGTATTTTCTGCTGACTTTTCTTTCTATTTCATCTGCAATATTTCCCTATGTTTTTTGTCTCCTTTCTCTCTTTATGTATTTCTCTATTCTCTTCCAAGGACTTTTGAAACAGCCACTCAAATGAAATTCCAAGCTTCTTGCAGAGAACTTTCTCTGTTCTGCCATAGAGGAGATTCTATTGGGAAATCTGCAGGTAATTAATAATGTTTTCTGAAAGTGCCTTTATTTTCTGAGTATATTATTTATTACATTTCTTCAACGAGCAGAAAATAAACTTCTCTTGGAAGACAAAGCAGGCTTATTAATGTGGATTTCCTAGTGACTAGGAGACGAACGCTAATGTCTAGTCTTGACTTAGATAGATTCTATGAAAAAACAGTGACTTCTTTATTAATTTGGCATGCTTTTTGGCAAGATCCACTGAAGCATATAAAGGACAAAAGCATGATAATGCATACCACTGCTTTCTTTGTGCTTTAAAAAGTCTCCTATAATTTTCTAACGGGAAACAGTGATATCTTGTGTAGATGAAGCCCTTGAGATAACCTGAGACACTTTATAATAACTCGTACATTCCACATCAGAATTGCATACATTATTTTTTTTTCCAGCATAGAGCTTTTCCAGAAAAAATTGCAAGCTTATGTTTAAGACTTTTTTTAGAATAAGTGGAAAAATAATTACTTTATTCTTCCAAACACTTTCCAAGAGATAGAGATGAGTATATTGTCTGTTGTAAAATTTTCTCTGACATACACAATATCTGCTGCATATAAGACATAGAAGCGCATGTTGTTAAATGTTGATGCGAAACTCTATATACAGAAAAAAGTTGTCAGGCCAACAGGTTGTCTCATGTAATGACATATGAAAGTTGCAGAAATTTCTATCTGATAAATAATATTCTTCTCAAAATGTAGTTTAACTCACTAAATGTAAATAGAAATATTTTAGACATAAAGAGACCTAAAAAAATACCCATCTGTTCAACATCAATTCAGTCACTGGAGAGAAAAACATCACTTCCTACAGCACTTTTATCCAATCTCAAGCACAAGTCAATCGCCAATGAAACTTACTGGCACAAGGGAATGTCATCTTTGATGATACATCTTCCTCCATTTTTGCAGTATTCTCCAGGACAAACTGCAAACATAAAAGTAAAAATTATAATTTCACCCTGTTTATTATTATGTTTGTTATTGTCTAATTTTCAAAATGGCAGAATATTCTCGCCTGTCATTTTGGTGCTTAACACTTCCAAAACTACTTCTTTTAGACCTGGTCTTGGTGATACAAGTGTGAAGTCATAAGTGTCTTATAAGCAATAGAGTGCTCTTGAGCTTATATAAATCCTGATACTTAAATTTTTTCTCGAGTCGGATTTTCATCCAATTCTAAAAATGGAGCTTTTGTCACTTATTTGATTTTCAAACAGTAGGAATATATAAAATAAGACCCAAAAGAACTGAACTAATATTTAATTATTAATAACTTTTATATATGGGTGATAAAAGGACATTCCTGTATGACTAACCCTTTTATTAAAGATGTTCATAATTTTAACACTTACAATCACATTCTCATAGGCGTTAGGAATAAGAGAAATCAGGCTTTAAAAGAGTGAAGGTGGCTAAGTAGACAGTGATATCCCATTAAAAAGTCTTGATGTCCCTTAACTTGGATTTCTGCATTACGTACAGTTTTACTGAAGTTTAGTTTTATACTTTCTTAGCAATAAAACACTGAAAATCAAAATAAAATCCACTCAATTTCCAGTAAGAAATTAATTGGTATAATGCAAATTAGACGTAAAAGGTTTTGGATATATGCCAATTGTTTATTGAGGTATATAACAGTGCTATTCAGTGTGGACACCTTTAGCTTTAGGAAGACATTTTGAAAAGTAAATTACTTACTTAAAAATCTGCTTTGTGCTAAAATAGTGAGAGATTTATACTTTACTGTTGTGCAAGTCTACTAGATTATGTTCTATATTCTTCTACATTGAAGAATATATTCTGAATATGTTCCTTTTAATTTAAAATACTTTTTATAAATCAAGTTTACCAAGTATGAATTCTCTCTGCATTGTAAAATTAGTAATTAATATCAAAGTATAATTTCTTCCGTCACATGAGCAACCTGGTCTAGTGGAAGGTGTCACTCCCAAATGATCTTTAAGGTCACTTTCAACACAAACCATTTTATGATTCTATGGTTTATGGCAAACACAATACTTATGGGCAAGTTTCACAAAGAAACTAGTGGATGTCTCCTACCAATAAGTGTTTGTAAAACTTTTAGTTTGTGAATAAGCATTTAACATAATGAATGATATTATTGCAATACAATGATACATCGTGAACTTTATCACTCATAAACATATAAACGCATAAGCACCTAATTCTTAAAAATTATAAAAAGAGAGAGTTAAGTTCTTATCTAATGCATCTTCACCAAAGCTAGGGGACAGCTCTTAACATAGAACTGGCCCAGACTTTGGAACAGTGTTGGGAAAGTGATGAAATAACTTTGTCATTGAATGAGATGCTTTGAATTTAGATTTAATTATTTAAATAATTGTCTATGTTTTTGTTATATTTTTTGAATAAAAACCCGATTCAGATTGAATGTGTATTATTGTCCTATACAATAATCCATACTGGATTTGCAATACACTTGAAAAAAAGCTCCAAACAAATAAGAAATTCTACTAACTCAAGAATGTGGGTTGAGTGTTGAGTGAGTTACTCAACACTCTTTGAGAAGACATTAAATAAGCAAATTATTTTTCATCTTTTTCTAACTCTTTCATCTGAGTCATACTTTTATCAGGAAAACTCCAGTCTCATATAATTTGATAAAGTTTTAGCAGAGGAAATTCAGTCAATTTCATAGAAAATACCTACACTTTCTTTGTTTCAAATGATATTTTTATGTAAAATTAAGTACCTGAACAGCTGGACTCATCAAGGCTGAAATCAATGCAGTCTGCAATTCCATCACAACGCTGGGACACTGCTATACATTGATTAGTTGACGCACATAACAAAGAACCATTGAAACAATCTTTAATGGCTGAAACAAAAAGTAACATGGCAGTTACTATCAGCTGCATTTCTTTTTCTCCCTGTTAAAAAAATTAGCAGAAAACTTGATTCATACTGCAGGCTACCAACTTGCATCTGCAGGAACCTCTGCAAGCTTTCATCTTTGAAAATGTACAACTTTGATATTGAGTTGCTAAATAAGTAAACAAATACAGAGCACAAAGGCTACAGAAAGGAAATTTTCCCATGTAGTATTTGTGAAGAAGTGGAGAGAACATTAACTTGAAATGTTGAGAGTGTACACTGCAAAACTTCAAAGAAATCCATAAAAAGATATCACAAAACATTGTCAACTTTCATTCATAAATTAGTTTTAAATGACAGAATTATTTTTTTAACATGTATTATTTCAACACATTACAGAGGGAGCAACCATAGCAATGGATCTAACTGCTAAATACTTTGCAACTCAGGACAGTGACACTGAATTATTAGTGCTGTGGTAAAGAACGAAAAGAGCACATGGAGGCACTAAAACCAGTGAAGATATGAAAGTGAAAATATCACATTTTCATCTTTATTTTATTTTCCACATCCAAATTAAACCAATAGAAAGGATAAAGATTTCATAGCCTATTTGAAAGTACACTAGTTTTAATATTTCTTAGGTATTTAAAACTTACCAGTTGTTGTACTACTGACAACTGAGAAATCATTTTTTATTTATTGGTATTAAAACTCAATCAGATGGTGTTTAATTCTGTGGAAAAGTAATGTATACATTCCATTGGTGTTAAGATATGTGTTTTACACTCTTATTATTGTGATCAGGTAAATAAAAACCCAATAAAATAGATTAAATATATATGCCATAATGCATCCTGCACTGAAAGTGACAGCAAGAAGAGGGCTGGCCAAGTAGAACATTTATAACTGGAAAACAGTTCCAGGATTTTCTTGTTAAATGCAATAAATCATAAAATCCACCACATTAGCAGGTATAAAACCATATTAACATAATACTGTACAACTTAACTGCTGTGTGAACTTTACGGGAAATTGTTTGCATAAATCTCTTAAGTCAGAAGGAAAAGCATTTCTGTGGTAGAAACTGTGGTTTTAGTGGAGACTTGACTAATGCTTTTTATTTGTTTGTTTTTCTTTGTCCTGACTTTCTTTTGAGGGTTATGCTTAATCTCTGCAAGATACATTTTGACAACTAGTCTTTATTCCAGAAGAAAACTTTCCTTGATGAATTCCTGGATTAAGAACCCAGGACATTTTTGACTGCCTATTGTTAAACTTAAATGGCTGAAATTGCTATGGGACATAAAATGGAAAGCGTCAGTAATTCCTAAACTGAAGTTTTCTGAAATCACCAGGCAGATTTGATCTGCACTAAGGAAAAACAAAACAAACCCACTCTCAGTCTCTACTATTATTATAGTATACGTAGACTGGAATTACTAGCACAACAATCAATTTTATAGATTATAAATAAATAATTTTTTGAGATATTTACTTTTTCTCTCTGACCTTTCTCTTTTGTCAAGCTTCTATGGCTTTTCACATGTATAAAGTAGAAAACTAGAGACTAAATACTGCACTCTCATGGAATACACAATGTGATCTGAGCACCAGCTGTTACAGGAATAATTTTTTTCCACTGATGCTATTCCAAACTAGAACTAACCATTTTCTTTTTGCTTTGCCTGCAACCACTACCTTCTTCAGAGAAGAAAGACAAATTTTTGTTTCTGTATTTCTATCTTAAACTGTCAATACTTACATGTTTCTATGCTGTAAACTGAATTTTGGAGTAACAATGTGATTGACTGAGTTTCCATCCCACTGAGAACCCCAAAGGTGTACAATATCTATGGAGAATTTATTTTTCTTTGAATGGACTGGAATTTAATTTCAACTCAATCCCTGAGCATTGCTTAGAAGGGAGGCAATAAAATAAAACAAACAAACAAACACCACCACCCCCAAACCAAAACCAGTCAAAGAAAAAGATAGCCAAACAAAAAACCCTCAAACCAAATTGAAAAAAATCCCACACAAAGCTCCCCGACATTTCCATTCTTTGAGGAATACTGATAATCATGGAAATCTTGTGGCTCTCAAATTTTGAGAGTCTATATTCGCTTCTGTGGTGTGGAGTTGGTTTGTATATGTAGTAGGACACAGCATGGAGGTCTCTAATAGAGGACAGATTAAGGAGGAAACAAGATCAAACAAAGATTAATTGTGAGAGGTTTATTTGAAGAAAGGAACATGTAAAATTTTCAGATGCCTTCAGAGCTTGTAGGATTTAAGAGGTATTTCCAAAATCATGTCTTTTGCCAGCAAAAACAAAGCAAAAACAGAGATCTCACTTGTAAACAAAAGAAATCCACAGGCAGTCTGCCAAATCCATGTCAATTTTGCACACTAACTTGCTAAAATAAATGGCATGTGCAGTGGCCTGCATTTTCATTCAGTACTTTTAATAAAAATATTAAAGAACTCAAATTTCTAATCCACTGAAAACTGATAATTTACCAAATTTCTTTTTGTTCTGATAAGGATGAAAAATAATGTTAAAACCTTTTACGGCATAGGAATTTTAGGAAGAAAAGCTTTTATACGTAAAAATCTTATTTTTTTTCTATGCAGCTAATTATCTTGAAATTCCTGGGGTGAAACATTTTGCCTCGGTTCATATACCAATAATGAAATATTTTGAAATTGGCAGGCACTCACTTTTGTGTCTGTCTGAAACTCCATGTAATCTCATTGCAGTTAGAGTTCAAAGACTGTTGTCCTTGTGTTTTGTTTGTCAGTCCTTTTCCTTGCTTGGGGCAGAGATTGCAGGTACTGCATGAACAGACTTGATTTCAAGATGTTTGAAAGGTCAGGACTGCCTCGAATGTTACTGAGTTATGGAACTACAAAAGTCTATCTGTCATACTGTAATCAGAGACTGCAGAAGCACTGCAAATGCAGCTGACAGATCTGTGGAAAAACTGTGGAAATGCTTGCAATTATTAACTGAAATACAACAGAATTTTTTTAAGCATTTACCAAAATTTGTAAGCAGAGAATAAGAACACACAATAAAAATTATTTAGAAATGTAGTGTCTTTGCAGTTAATGCATTATACGTAATACAAATAACATTTTTTTGACAAGGGAATGGTGAATTTTGCACTATACTTGATTATGTTACTCTTTTTCTTTCCTTAAAGTATGGTTTAGGCAAATAATTGACATAACTAGAGCAGTGAAAGTAACTTACGGCAGCCAACTTCATCTTCGTTAAGGTGGCAGTCAGGCACACCATCACATTTCAAGAGGGATGGGATACAGCCTTTGGAGGGACATAGGAACTCAGTTTCCTTGCAGGAGCCTGGATATATGGTGGTAGGTGTCTCCATGGGACAGTTCATTTCATCACTTCCATCCATACAATCTTCAACTCCATTGCATCTTGCAGCCAGGGACAAACACTGCTGCACATATGCACACGTGAACTTGTCACTACTGCAAGTTGCAGGGTGTAGGCCAGCTGATCCTACAAGAAGAAAAAAGAATATTGATTCTCTACTTTCAGAAGTCATTCATAATGCCTTTGAGATATACACAGGGACTTCTGGGAATGCAGCTAATTTTGGATACTAAACTTTTTTTAAAAACAATCCGGTTTTATTAAAAACACAGGTCCTTAGCTCAGAACACAGTACTAAAAATGTTTTGCCTCATTAAGTCCATTGTTGCTGCTGCAGCATTTTACTTCTAAAGCTCAAGTTTAGCATTTAATTTGATCCTACTACTTCTTTTGCCATGTATGCATAGAAGGGTTTACTTTGTCTTTTACCCTGTGTCCGTAAAACATTAAAATAGCCGTCAAGTTACAATCTTCCTCTATTTGTATTCTGCATGGGTGAACAAAAATCAAAGACTAGTAAGTTTTAATCAACAAGGAGCACAATTCATGGAAAGCTATAACACAGGGTAAGGTCTGAACCTTCATCAGAGTGAGAAAAAGATTTTCGTAAAGCTACAACAAAGATTTTTACTGATCTAGTTTATTATCACTGTGTCTATAGCTTAGTTTGATGTGATAGAGTATTAAATCAAAGAAAGTACTAGATAAGAGTAAGTTTCCATGGTACTACTGAAGAAAAAGTGTGTTTTTAAAATTTCAGACTTTAACTAATTCAGACTGCTGACAAAAAAAGAAATAGCCTGTGCTTACTTGCACTGCTGGAAGAAAATACAGCAAAAAGCTTTCTGTGATCACATTGCCTCAGAACTTAAATCCCTATTTCTTCCTAAAAAAAATCATTGCAACTGATTTTTACCAGCAGGAAGATTAATAAATAGACGTGGACACTGAATTCTAGGGAGCTGGCTATGCTAATGCTGTGTTCTTTATACAATCAGTGTCTCCCATGGAAGCAATGTGATGAATTAGCCTGGAGAAGAGGAGGCTCGGGGGAGACCTTATCCCTCTCTACAACCACCTGAAAGGAGATTGTAGCCAGGTGGGGGTTGGTCTCTTCTCCCAGGCAACCACTGACAGCACAAGAGGACACAGTCTCAAGCTGCATCAGGGGAGGTTAAGGCTGGATGTTAGAAAAAAATTTTCACAGAAAGAGTTATTTGCCATTGGAATGGGCTGCCCATGGAGGTGGTGGAGTCACCACTCATGGAAAGCGTTTAAAAAAAGACTGGATGTGACACTTGGTGCCATGGTTTAGTGGATGAGTTGGTGTTAGGTTGAACTTGATGATCTCAAAGGTCTTTTCCAACCTAATGAATTCTGTTATTCTGTGATTCTGTAACTCCTGTACTCTTTGTGTGCAGGAAAAAGAAAAGAATCTCTAGAATTTAGCTCTATACATTTAATAATTTCAAGGTGAGTTTGCAGTAGGTAAGTGAAGAATAAAGTATGATTGTTAGCAGCAAGGAAAGACAAATTAATGTCAACATCTCTGTAAAACACAGGAGGAGTTTTGCTGTTGACTTGAAGTGAAACAGAGCAGACCAAGCACAAAATTCATGCCTGGGTTTTAGCTTGTATTTTGAAATGGTGCAAGCATTTTTCTCCAACTGCAAATGTCAAATCTTACTGCTGCATTAAGGCATGACATGCTGTAAGGGAGTATATGGATTTTGGCACAATTTTATGACTTTTAATCCACTAGTTATAGCAGTATGCTTGTGTATTTTGCAGGCTGTTGTTTCACAGCATGAGAATTCACTGAAACATGCTCAGTTTCTAAGATACCTGCACCATGAATAACAGTAGCATTTTGTACAAAAAAAACCCCTTCTAATTGCAGAATCACAGAATTAACTAGGTTGGAAAAGACCTTTGAGATCAAGTCCAACCTATTACCTAACAACACATCATCAACTAAACCATGGCACCAAGTGCCACATCCATTCTTTTTTTAAACACTTCCAGGGACATTGACTTCACTACCTCCCTGGGCAGCCCATTCCAATGGCCAATCACTCTTTCTGTGAAGAATCTTTTCCTAACATCCAGCCTAAACTTCCCCTGGTACAGCTTGAAACTGTGTCCTCTCATTCCATCACTGGTTGCCTGGGAGAAGAGACCAACCTCCACCTGGCTGCAATCTCCTTTCAGGTAGTTGTAGAGAGCAATAAATTAATTCAGATAAACAGAATACTACATTATTTTACCATCTGGTTGCTTGTGAAACAGATACAAGGAAAAAGAGCTCAAATTTCAATCTAATATAATTTTTTTCTAGATTAGAAATTTTTGGTTTTCATATTGACTTTATATTAAAAAAACCATAATTGAAAAGCTTCATACAGTAGAACATTTTCGACATTATTTCTTACCACTAGTGTTACTAAATTCTATCATGCTACTATAAAAAGTTACTTGATACACTGGACATAATCCAAACTTAAAACAATAAAAATGGTGTTTGATGATGTGAAAATAATAACCAGGTGACCTTCTGCCCTGTTTGTATTTAGAATTATGACATAAATCCCTCAAAGTTGTGTATATGTGATTGAAAAGATTGTGGTTTTATCTGTGCTTAATAAATATGATAGTCTAAAAAGAATTATTTTCATTTATGCTACTTCAAAATGCTTATGAAAGTTGCCTTTAAATAGTTGATTATGTACGTTGAAATCGCATAGTAGATCAACTCTGAATAAATTAAAAGAGTGTTCTGTATTTTGTATTTTGTTAACTTCAGCATCATGCTTTAGCAGATAGTTTTTAATAATACCTCTTCAAGATGTTAGAATTTGGTTTGCCCTACAGAATTTTTATCTAAGAATTATTTTGTACTTTTACTTTGCACTTGCCCTGGGGGAAAAAAAAATGAAGAAAAAAGTATGATTATATTTGATATCAACTTTTTTACATCTGGTACTTCTGACCCTTTCCTCACAGAGCCTAGGGGGCATTTAGGAAGCAGAAATTACTTAAAGTGCAGTGACTTCTGCTTAGGCACTTGCTTTTGTCCTTGCACGGTCCTGTGTTAGTTTTTCTGTGTTTGTTCTGATACAGTGGAAATTAACTCCAGTTCCAATATGTTTGACTTTCCTCTAGTTGCTTGTTTATGTTGCAGGAAAGACTGCATTTATAGTAAATTCATGAGCATTTCTGACCCAGTTTAATTTCCTATATACGTCCAGGTCATTTTATGGTTGCTAACATGTTTCTATCCAACTTCATTCAGTAAACAGAAATCTTCTCTTACATTCAATAATTCTTGAGTGTTTTCTAGTTATGAATCTGCTTTTGAGTATTAAACTATTTTCAGACTTTTGTAACGCTGATCAGTTTAGCCTTATGGTCCAAATCATATAAATTAGTTTATGTATGTAATTCCTGTACTAAATTCAGTAGTTAGGCAAATGCCTGAATGCTATATTGAATAGTGGATTATTATTATTATTATTATTATTATTATTATTAATTATTATTATTAATTATTATTATTATTATTTTATATCATGAGTCCCTGTGGTTGCTAGAAAATAATGAGTAGGATGAAGTTCTTCCTCACTTGTGTACCCATTATTTTAGGGTGTGCAGTATTCACTGAGGGCAGTGATGATGTGTCCAATTTATGGTAGAGGTTAAATTAGTGGTAAGGTTAAGCCAGGGGTCTTATTGAAGTCTGGTTTATGTTTTCAGTACGCTAATAAAAATCCAAAGTCATACCCTGAATTCAGCAAAATCATTTTAGATCAGAACCATGTGTGAGATGAGAAGATACCTCGAAGACCATAAGAATGTCCCCTAGCTTTTTAGCCCACATTGTTTATTAATTAGTTCACATCTGCTTGGTGTCAGATACAACAGGAAAATTGTGCTATGGATGGCATTATGTAAAACATCTTGATTACCATGGTCTGCCAAAACTCTACTCCCAAGTTCAATCTATTTTCTTTATATAAAGCAGGTAAAAGCTTTTCTTAAATTTAATGTGCCTGGTAAAAATTTTGAAAATGTATAAAAACATTAATTTCTATATAGCTAACATTTAAAACAAACTAATTAGAAATATGCAAATTTAAAAAATGATTAAATAATTCCAACTGAAAAGAAGTCTGAAGCAACATTAATGCAAAACTAATTACTGATATTCAAAGCTACTATCTATGTAATTATTTATTTTAAGCTTCATCATTGCAGTATCTGCTACTGACATGTTTCCTTCTAAAGAGTGGCAATATTCATTCTGTTTTCTTGCCGCTGGGAAGAATTAAACTAACATGTTAACACTGCAATGTGGTTTGCAGTGAAAAATGAGCTGGCACTAATGAGAGACTCATCACTAACATCCTCCACGTGCTAAGGCACACAGTGGTACTCTCACCCAACTCAGCCATACAAACTAACTTTAAGCTCATGCATATCCCCGAGTCTTACATTCCCCTCTTGTAGATATATATGAGAGATATTTAAAGAGTGGAATCTGAAGTGTGGTTTTTTCAATGCAAATTGAACTGTGGCCACAGGTAATTTCTGTCACTTAAAATCATTAGATTCAACAATTGCCTAATACTGACATGTTAAGAAAATGTTTCCTTCACCTTTTCCCAAATGCAGCAAAGATGTTCCCAATGTAACACTCATCTTGTGAATGTTGTGTGGCTCATTTTCAGATCGCATTCAGGAGTGGAGGAGATATTGTACAGGTTACTTTTTTAAAAGCCATATCAATTTGAAACTGTTTAAGGATTTGAAGAAAAATCTACTGAAAATTCTAAGTTCTAAGGAAGACAGGATAAGATCTTTGCTTTTTGTATGCAGGTTGCATAATCTCCAAAAAGCAGGACTAAATATCTTCAAAGATACATTTACTATTTGCATACAGACAAAAAGCAAAGTAAACAAAAAAACAATTTCAGCAAAAATAACCTGTGCACTGCAAAACACTGGGCCTGAATGCAGATCTGCATGAAAAACAGCATTAAATTGATGTTCCCTTATAACTAAAGGAATAATGATCTTTTAAGTAGCAAGCAAAGTATATGTCCTTATTTATTTTACTTTGCACTCTATGCTTTACTTTGTTCTCAGTGTTTTAGTTTGCACTTATTTTTACCTTGGATATGGCAAATGACCAAAATTAAAGAAAGAATTTAAAAGTGCACATAACATCTACTTCTGTATCATAAGAAAGACACTTTAATTAGATCCTAAAACATTACGTCTTAATTTGGTCTCAATCCTTTGTGAAACTTACTCACACAGCTGTGTTGGCTGGACTGGAAGTGCTACCCCACATGCACCTTCACACTTTTAAGAGAAGTTAGGTAGCTGAGGCAGATTGAAAACATAAAAATCAGATCAGTGTGTAAAGCCAATGAAATCTGGCATGTACTGCGTCATGAACTGTAATAACTACAGCTGGATATATCTGTATTTCATTTTCAACAGATGAAATAGGTGCTTTTAGATACATCTTTATTGCAATGTGCTAACCTTTGTAACATGTTTACAGTAAATAGAACTAATGAGCTGATGATTTGAGAGAAAGAAGTCTTTAGGAAAAGTGTTAAGTCAATATATGCTCTTCTTCAAGTATGTAATTATATGTTTGTGGGATAGGGATTTGTTAAAGGCTTACTGCTGTTGGATGAACATTTTCTGTACACATATGCTTTCTTGTATTACTGCCTTTGTCATCCATTGAGTGCACTGGTCCTCATTTGCACAGGGATTCAGCCGCAGGAAACCACAGATCTGTTATTACCCAAAGGCTTACATAACACAAATGTTTATATTACATAGTCATTTGTACAGCAAGAAACATTACATTTGCATGAATCAACACCTCCACCTATCCTCCTCTTTTCTGCTTTTCTTCTCCAAATATCAAGATCTCTCTCCATTTATATTTGTGTAACATGTGTAACAGTGAATTTTAATTAAGACTACTGGACATTGGCATTAGAGCCAAAATCATGAAGTATGGAATAAAGTTCCCACATTTGCTATTAGGCAGCATAAGAGCTTGCTCTAAAGCTCATTGGTTTTCACGGACCTTGCATCAGACCCTTGAAAACTAATGGCCTGCCCGGTATATTTGCATAAGTAATTTGCCTAGGAAACATAATAAAAATGGTGGACCTATTAACTGTAGCTAAAACAAGCCCAAAATAACCCCTTCCAATGGTTTTCATTAGACAAGAGTATAAATTAACGACAGGCCAAATCCAATGGATTAATTAAATTGAATAGGTGTCAGTCCTCAATTTCACTTCAATAAACTTTGGATCAGGGCATGAAATCAGCCCATTCAATGTGGCTGCAAGGAAACAACCTTGTTAAAAAATTAATCAACCTACAGTTGTTCAAATACCTTAACAATCTGCTCATGAGATTTTATCAGTTTCAATAAAGCTTCTGCTAGAAAATAAAACATTAATTTCCAAGTTTGTAAAAAGACAAATAAAGAGGGGGGAAATCGAGTCTGGCCAATTGAATCATTTTCTTTTCCCTTCATGACAAGGCAGAGGTATGGGGCAAGGTACTGAAAAGGAGCCCAGAGACCCTGACACAGAGCCAGAACTTACAAAAGCAGAAATTGGCCCAATGACTACAGTTTTATATGTCTTTGCAGAATTTATTTTAAATGATCGCAGCTTGCCAACACACAAACATAATGGAAAACAGATAGGTTTACTGCCAGTAAAATCAAGCTAAGATTTATTTTTCTTTCAGAGAACTACTGGTTCCGGCTGGAACATACTCACTACCTGTGACAGCAACATGTCAATATTTGCCATATTTCTGCTAAGAACAGTCTGAGAATTGCTAATTATGCCTGCTATTGTGATGAATTTATTTGTTTGTTTATTTATTAGGAGCAATGATGAACTGAAGAAGCTGTGAAGCTTTAGTTTTAAAAAAATGAAGTGGGCTGGACTACATGACAAATTGCAGTGAAGAGCACTTTATTGGAATCAACACGTTTTCATAGGTGAGGTGAGAACATAGCACTATCTTTTATTTCTCAACTTCTAAAAAAAGGTATAAATTTATCACCAGCTGAGAGGAGCTGTGAAGAAAAGATTGATATAATTTCTGAGATAAATCTGAACTTGTGATTTACTCTTCTTGAGGAGACATGTAAGTTTTACATAATGAAGAATCCGAGAATTTTCTTCTCTGTAAGATAGTATCATGAAATCATTTCATTCCAAAAATTATTTCTCTCCATCCCTCAAAGGAAATATGTTGATTTTTATGAACGAACTTAGCAAGGCAAAATATCATCTGTGTGCTTTAAGGAGGTCTTTGGTGTAAACAGATGGGGCTTGGAGGTTCGATATTAATGAAATTATTTTAATATACTATTAATAAATTCAAAGAATTTTAATTTCCCAAAAGGCATCTAGCTCAATTCAGAAGATTTCAGTATTCTGTACCAGTTATAAAATGCAAAGAGAAACTGAAGAATTTGGACAAAGATAGTAAATTTATTAATTTAAACATACATAACATAATTGCATTCAGGCCTTGCCAATAATAATGTTAGTTTATATAATGTAATCTTACCCTAAAGTAATTCCCAGTTCCTTCTCTGTGATATCCACAAAAATTTTTGGCTTTTGGTGCTAGGAAGGTCTGTGCATAAGAAGATACTAGAACAGGCTGAAGAAGCCCTCTAAGACACTCTGTCCCAGATTGCAATTTTTACTCTTTAAAAATGCAGAAATGCCCCATCTCTGTCAAGTAATGAGGATCTAAAGCATATACTGATTGTTTTCAGGGAAAAACGAATTAACTATTAGTTAACTAATTAACTATTCACAAATTTCCCTAGTATTCCCAGTCCTCTATTGCTACTAATCTTGCTCTCCTTTTCCCTCCCTCCATTGTTTTTACAGGCAGCTTCCTCCAACAGCTCCCCATGATTCATATCTTGCCCTTGAGGAAAGAAACTCCCTGAGTTTCTTCTTTCTCTCTTCCTGAGAAAAAAACTCAACCTGAGAGAGATTTCTGCTTCACTGCAAGCATGAGCAGACAAGCTAACAGTGATTCCCCCGGCTCTGCAATTTAAGGAAATCAGAAGTTTCATCTACAGAAATTTTCCCCATGATCTAACACTGTAGTATCAGCAACTTGGGCAGTTAACCCTTCCAGTATTTCCTACACTCAGGCTCTAAGAGTTTCATAGATCATTGAATCCGTCTATGGTTTTGTCAGATGAGTCCTGTTCTCCTGCATCATTTCTTCAGTGTTGCACATGTACACACACACACACACACGTACGTGCACACACCTCAGCAAGATTCCCTCTGTACCACTGAGCTACTTTTTTTTTTGCACAAACCTCACACAAACACCTACTCTACCTTTTGCGTTGTTGTCTCTTAATTAGATACAAATGTCATTTGTGCTTTTCTTGTTTTGAATAGGATCTACTAAAAGTGCTGGAGAGAATATAAAATTTTCTGAAAATGGATGATTTTTAGGCTATTTTATTATTTAACTAGTTTGGCCATAATGCTTATTGCTGGTCTGCCAGTTGAGGGTCTGTATAGAACAAACATTTTGGCCAATTCATATTTTGTTTTTTGTTCAATTCAGGATTCTTTATTTTTATGATCCTGACAACAAAACCAGTATGGACCAAAACTATTTCCAAACTAATACTCAAAAGTATAGAGGTTATTTTATTTCATTAGGTTTTTAGTTAGCAGGTAGATAGCATTATGCAATAAGAAGTAGTTACAAAGATAGTTATCAAATACTTTTGAAATCTTTGGACACTGTGTCTGTAAGCTCTTTAGAAAACAAATTATAAAGATAAACAGTTCTCCATTCAGAGGTGTGACCCTGAGATTAGCTCAGCTGGTGCTAACATCACCAAGGGCATGGGTTTGATCCTTGTATGGGCCATGCACTAAAGAGATGGACTCAATGATCCTTGGGGATCCCTTCCAACTCAGAATATTCTGTGATTCTGTAGTATCTGAATAATGTGCACAGAGAAAACAAAATATTCAATTATCTCTCATCTCTACTGAAGAAAACAAAGACATCTGGGAGTAAAAGAGTATTCAATAATGTGGTTAAAGATTGTTATAATATATATATATATATATATATAAACTCAGATGCTGGTGCAAAGCAAATGGAAAGCAGGAAGAGCAGGGAAGGTTTATAAACAATCAGGATTCATAGAGTGTGCTTCATGAAGCAAAGATAAAATAGGGAGAAAAAGTCCTCAATATGTGGTTGAGCACTGGAACAGGCTTGCCAGGGAAGTGATCACAGCACCCAAGCCTCCTGACAGAGTTCAAGAAGAGTTTGGACAACACTGTAAGGCACATGGTGCGACTCTTAGGGATAGTCCTATGTATGGCCACGACTCAGTGATCCTTCTGGGTCCCATCCAATTCAGGGTATTCTATGATTCTATGAAGATATGTTATGAGAAACAAAGAAATAATATCTATCCAGGATGTTACAACATTAGTATTTCCGAACATACGTACCTTTGCTCTGTGGTTTCTTGTCTGAAATCACAAGTGGATTGATTTCTAAAGAATCTCTATTCCCTTTTTTAAAATACCTTTAAGACACCACATATTATATAAAATTATAGTAGTTCATACTAATATTGATTTTTTAAACCTTGGCCAGCCACATAGATTTTTATTTTTTCATTCTTTCTTTCAGCTATCTAGCTATATGGAAACTGAGTAGTCACTACTCTTTTACTGTTATTCAAAGAATAAGTATTAAAATCTATCTTCATTCTGCTATGTTTGTTTTATAAATACTCATAAGTAGTTTGAAATAGACACCAGTGGTAAAGTTGATTTTCTTCCACATTGAACAAATAGAATGGGCTTATAGCTCCGGCCCTTTGGGATACCTTTATTCTCATCTTGATGCCTGAAATTTCACCTATCACAACTTTTTGGTCTGATATCACATATATTGCTGTTGTTTGGAGGTCAGTGCAAATTATTTAACACTGAAGGACCTCCATGTTTAGGTGTGTCAGGCATGTCTCTATTGTAAGATCTGAAACTGTATTATGGAGAAGTCTTAAAAAAATCCCACCCACCAGACAAAAGAGTGAATCCCCAAGGTTTAGATAAAAGTTTCATGCATTTCAAGACCTAGATGAGAAAGCACTTAACAGCTTTTCTATTCATGAATATAAGCCTAAATTCATACAAAGAGCAGCATATAATTAAATTTCTGAATAATAAAAATTTCCCTGGTGTTGAAAGGAGAACAGATAAGTTCAATGGGAAAAAAATCTCAAAACAAACCAAAACCCCAACATTTTACTGAGACTATGTATGGCTCAGGAAAACTGAATGTAATGGAGAATGTAATGGGGAAAACCAGTACATACTATTCTCCTTTTCTTATTCTCTTTCCCAGGCATCCATGTTGTGGGAGACAGGCTAGATGCACTTTTTCCTTGCTTACTATGGCTGACCCAAAGTTCTGACTGTATCTATCCTATATTTGATTGAAATATAATTCCCTTTGTCAAGCAGTTCTTTGCAATATCGTCTCTTCTGGAAAGTTAGGAAAAGTGATCTCTAGGAATGGATGTAGTAACTATATCTCATGACTGTCTTATGAAAAGAAATTGAAAATTCAATTTCTGGAGGATATTAGTTTTTAGGATACTGTGCCTTGTGTACACTTTTTAAAAAAAGAACAGTAGAGTTGATTTGAGCTTGAATGTAAAGACAAAACAAGTTTTGTAATTCACAGATTCTGATTTGATTCTATTTGTTTTCTTGCAACAAGAGAAAGCTTGTCCAATTTAATGGTTATTTAAAACCTTTACAGAAGGTCTAGTTTTTGCTTTGTTAAAGAGCAACAGGGAGACTTGAAAGAGCCATGGCACATCAAAGCAAACTTTTCACCTAACTGAAAGCTGTCAAAAAACACTGAAAATTTTACTGTACTTCAGCACCTAGAAGGCAAATCCGACCCTTTTGATGGTCATCATTAAAAAACAACCCACATCAGTCTGGAAAATAGCATTTTTTTGTATTCACGATTCCACTATGATCAGAGGACATATTGTTAGAGATATGTCCTGTCTATCATGGGTGTTTTACATGATTTGAGTTGCCCTTTTATCTCCAGTGTATCCTTACTTGATGATATTTTCTACTGCAGGCAAATCTTCCAGGTGAAAAGAAAGCTGCAGTAGGGTGTGGGGGGAAATTTGTAACGAATGATCATTCTTCCTCATGTGTCAAATTTATAGACTCAAAAGAGATTTAAAAAAAAATTGTAAAGGAAGGAATGGATTAAAAAAAGCAGCACAGAAGTAAAAGAGGCTCTAAAATAAAATGAGGAAAGGATAAAAGTAGTTTTGAAAAGAGAAGAAAAGAAGGAAAATACCTCAGAAAGAATTGAGCAGCTGTGGGAAGTAAACTACAAAGGCAAACATAGACTAAAACTAGAAATTAAAAGCCAGATAAGGTAAGGAAAGGTGGAATTAAAGAATAGACCCAGAGGCACACCCAGATTTATTTTATTCATATTAATTATTGAACTAAGCAATACTAATACTGATAAGCATGACTGATTGTGGAAAAGGAAATAGGGTTTTCTCAAATACTTTAGGGGCTGGGTTGCTTGATTTGATATTTGATATACATGATATTGATACATATGGTGTTTGCACTCTGTTTGTAACTACAATTCATCCAATATATTAATTTAAAAGTGTCTACACTATTCTTTTTGAATAAACCAAAACATAAAGCAATTGCTTAAAGAAGAGCTTCTGCTAAATAAGGCCAAACAGATAACTTGACTGCATAATAGTGTTGGCACAGCACTCAGTGCTGACTCTGCACTAAGATTTACCTTCCAGTAGAAGATCTCCACAAGCACAAATATTTTGCTTGGGTGATCTCTGGAGGACACCACAAAATGTATTTACTCTTTGTTTCTTGATGATACTGTTCAAATACAAAAAAAGTATTATTTAACTAATATATCACTATTGAAATTACACAGAATTTGTCCATCTGGTTTACTTCTCCAGCAATGAATTAATGAAAAAACACGTGATTCTCATGAGCAGAATAAAGTTTGGATATTAGGCATTTTTGTCTTAGTGCTAGAATTTAAATTAAGCCTATCAGTAATTTTTAGAATTTCTGTGATGCCTCCTATTTCAGCTGAACTAGAAAATACTAAGAAAAGTATTAATGAATACAAAATATGAATCAATACTTTGGAATTTTTGGTCTGTCTGAAATTAGGAATGGGTATGTTTTTTTAATTTTATTTTGAAAAATTAAGACATAAAATTGAAATAAAGCTTGGAGGGTTCGGCATGGGGTTTGGGGAGGGTGGGGCTTAGGATGGGGAGGAGTTTGTTTTTTTTTAAAATCAAGCTATTACTTAATGGTTTAAAGATCATTGCAACTAAATAACAACTAAATTCCTTGGTCCCTAAGATGAACTGATTGCTGTAAAATAAAATCTTCACACAACTTTATCAGCAGAAAACCATGGACTTTGAAAAGTGGTAATAATACATTTAATTTAGAAGCTGCTTCAGAACTATATATACTATACTACACTACTAACAGCTGGCACCGCAGCTCCCTTTGCATCAGCTAGAAGCTACTTCTGCAGTAGGCTGAACTTGACCTAGCATCAGCTTGACCACACTTTGTTTAAATGTTCATAAATATTCTTGGATATCTAGAAACTCTCATGGTTATTGAGGGCTCACTACTTAAAAATATGAAAAACAGCTGAATTAGAGTTGCTTTATTACTTAGAGTTCCCAAGCAGCTACATTGTGATTGCTTCTATTTAGAACATCTTGCCTCAGGAAACCCAAATTAATTAAAGACAAGCTGAAAAATCGTAATATATAGAGAGGAGAAAGATCTGCAGTAGCGAAGCTGTCTTCTGAAAGGAAGAACGTCACAAAAAACTAATACTGCAGGTAATACACTTTTTTTTTTTTTTGAGCTAGGTCTTTGAATAAACATAATGAGCAAAAATCAAAGCAGGACTGACAATGGATTAGGTGAATTTTCCCATTGTTTCTTTTAGAGAAAAATATTCTTGCTGAAATATCTACAGGACAGTTCTTTTATACTGAAGGTATTTTGAAGGTAATATCTTCAAATTTTACCATCTAAATTTTTGAGCGATTATTCAACAACTACTAGTGAAAAATAACACCTCCTCCTAAGTAGCTGCTCTTTGTCAGGAACAGTATTAAAAAGTCAGAGGTAGGTTCTGCTTAATAAACTGCTGTGCTTTATTTTATCATACAGATTTTATTTGATTATACATAGGGATTTTGTGTAGTTCTCTTACCTCTTCTCAAGCACAGACTTGGCCTACCTGTCCAGCAAGGGTTATTAGAATAGGATTTTTCCAAGGACAGTGCAAAATCATTCTTAAGTAACAGCATCGAGATATAGATTTTTGTCTGAAGCAGAGATTACATATAGAGTTACAAACTGCTTGTAGATAACATTCGAATTTTTGACTTATTCAACAAACTGTAAGTAGCCAATATAACTCAAAATTTCTTAAAGTCAAATTTGCAATATACTGTATTTGTAAAACAGAGTGTGATACAAGTTAGATACTATGAAGTATCCTACAACTGGAAAATATTTGGAGAAATATAAGGTAATTGGAAAACATTTCTCCATTAAAATGACCTTACTTCTATACTCATGACTATTTCAGGATTTCTTAACATTTACTTTCCATGGAGTATTTTTTTTCCTTTCTCTGAATTCATACTTGTTCATAATAAATTACCAAAGTATCAGTTCCACTAAAATTAGACAATTGAATTGTATAAATTGTTGGAATATAGAATTAGGTTTTCCAGTTAAGTATAGGTACTTCGAATACATAATTTGAAAATTTCCCTATTATGCTAAATGATGCATGAAACTGCCTATGTTTCCTAAGATATGTATAGAAGGAGATTTACAAAATAAGGGTAGAACAAATGCCTATTTATTTACATAGTCTGCAGCTCATTAAGTAACATTCCAAAATATTTTTTGCCTGAGCCTATTCAGAAAAATATAAACAAAACTTTTGTTCAGCTTGAGACTGAGCAAATGCCACTTTTGTGATCACGTTATTTCACTTTAAGCTTTAACCAGCATGTAGTTAATTCTTCAAGGAGGTGCTTATCACAATAAAAATAATAAAGACAAAAGTGTCTTGAGCAGCATGAATATTGGTTCATGCATAGGCTATCCTATCCAAGAATGAGATGTATTAATAGGAAAAAAGTTTTCCAAGATGGTTTTTTTAACCTTCATATTGATGTTTATCTAACCATAATCATTCCTAATTGTTCCTTATGAATGAAGTTCTGCACAGAAAGTTTTCTGTTTCTTTGGTTTTCTTCCCCTCTTGACTTTTCAAAATAAGGAATGGCTATTATTTCTATCAGAATCTGTATTTGCACATATACTGCTCTATCATGCTGTATTTTTTTCAGAGTAAGACACTACCTTTCACACAGAATAAACAGGGCATTATAAGACGTTAGATTTTTTTCTACACAAAGGGTCATATATGAGCAATTTGATCTCTCCTTCCTTTGCACATTTTTATTTCCTTTGAAAAACACATATTTCTATGCATGATGGTGCTGCATCCATTTCTATTCTACAATTTTTAATGAAATAAAAACATAGCATTATTGCAATAATTTCAAAAGGAAAATATTTCAGATCTTGTAACTGTGATATATATGGGAAGATGACATGCCACAGTTTTCCTTCAGTAAACAAAATATGTATTATCTGTATTTGCGAAATAGCATACCTATGCATTCTGGGGTGAAAGAAATGTCATCAAGAGCAAATTCTGCGGGTTCACTCCATCCCACTTCAGCTTCGAAGGCAACTCTGAAAGGACTGTTACTGGAGAGGATTACACTTGCATACATCCATTTGTTTTCTTCATTTCTACTAGAAGACCACATAAGAATATCCATTCCCTGTTCCTCAACTGTGTACACCTGTTGATGACAAAACCCAAGAGATGTAACCAAAGCATCATTAAACAGCAGGAGTGCAGGCAGTGAGAGTGACACATCCCATAACCTGCCTGGGCCTCTTAGATATGGTTCAAATCCACATCTTATTGGTGATGACCAGATGTTACTGAATACTTTTGCAAAGGCCAGTTCAACTTCAAATAAAGAGCTACTGTGAAAAGAAAAAAACTGCTATTACAGTCACTAAATGGAAAACTTAAGGAGAGTCTCAGGCTGACATATAGAAGTTAATGAGTAGAGATTCAACCTTAAAGTCATCTAAAAACTGAAAAGAGTGAAGAAAAGACTGAAAAGGATCTTGAGCTATCTTTTAATCTCTAAAAGGTGACCTCCTTGTAGATTTCAGAGATATAAATAAAAGGCTTAGCAATTTAGGATTGAAGTCTGTCATCTGGTACAACAGACAGTCACAGAAAATTATTGCAAGCATATTTAGCCAAGTCATGAATAAAGATAAATAAAATAATTAAATAGTGAAAGCAATAACAATGAATGAAGTCACAATTAACAAACAACTGATGATTTTATGCCAAGCACATGAAACTGAAGAACACAGAGGTAATTTCTCTTCCCACTCAAGTGTTCAATATCCTTACACCCTGCACAGCATCCTACTAATCGTCTACAAAACAATTAAAATTGTGAAAGAGAATAAAGATAGCAAGATGAATATCACTATAAGACATGTAATGAAAAGCAAACAAACAAACCAAACAATAAAAAAACCCCAACCAAACAAGTAGAGGTAAAGTCCCATTGAACGACGCTGTAACTAAGCATTCTGGTAAGACTGTGCTCCAGCCTAACACTGATCTAGCTGACCTACAGAGAACAACATTTTTTAGAAAATCCCATTCCCTTGCCTTAAAGTCATGACTTAGTTCTAATTCTCACAGAATTTCCTGTGTGTTAGAAATTTCTGAATTCTTTTTTCAGCTTCTGGTTCATTTTGGGAACTAGGAAAGTGGTTATTTTTGAAATTAATGAAATATAAACTGCTATTTTCTACCTGTCATAAGCATTACAACTCATGTAGCTATCCTGTACCCCTATCCTGACTTTTCAAGATAATATATTATCTTCCTGATCTTTCCTGAATCTCATAGCTGGAATGCTGGATGGTACTGCATTCCACCTGAACTGTCAAATAACTAAGAAGCCAATGCAGATTTAAAGGATGCCTAATAAGAGATCTGTTCTCCCATCATTGACAATATGTAGTCTTTAAAAGCTAGCCAGGCAAGCAGGAAAATCTTGTGAAAGACAGCCTGTATTTTCACTTCATTAGATATCTCAGCATCAGCTGAGGACACTTTCCACTGACTCCAGTGAATAATGATACTAGATTTTCTGTTTTACACCCTTACGATCATGCCTTTGAACTCTTCACATTTCTTGGCAGTCATTATTGCACACCTTCCTTGGACTGAAGCTACACCAGAGACAGACTGAAATCATTTCTCTAAAGTCCACAAATGAGATTAAAAAATCATAACACATTTCACCCTCACAAAACAGAAGCACTTAAAAAAATAACTTGCCTCTTTCCTCTTTTTTTCTCTAAACTTTTGTTTGAAGTAACAAAAGATTTTGTCTAGACATTAGTTTGAAACAACAAAATATTTAGGACTTTTTTAGAAAAATTATCCTGTCCTATAACAAAATTTAATATACCTCAGTTTTGTTAGTATCAACAAATACCAAGGCAGAAAACTGATACATTTAGTTATACTATCACATAAGAAACTAATTTCAGTTTTAATTTTCAACTGTATGACAAACTTCAGAAGAAAATGGGCAGAGAAAAAGTGATAAAGCATAACAAAATCTGAATACTTTCAGTCTAGCTGCCAGATGATCAACAGGATTCCCACTTGAATGAAACAGATGTGAAAAACACATTCACTTCTTGCTGAAACTGCTCTCCTGCAACATTAAATGCAATGAAATAGTCATAAATATGTAAAGAGAAATGTAGGGGGTTTTGTTTTTTGTTTTTACAATTGCAGCATAATTCAGCAAAATTTGTTTGTACTAAGAGCTATTCTTGTTCAGAGCATATTAGTTGATATATTAGACCAGCCATGTATTTAGTGCTGTATAACTCCCCTCTCAAAGGCTATTACCACATATTTCTAAGGAAAATTAGTGGTTTTGTAGCTAATCATTGCAAAGCTTTTTTCTCCAGTTGACTGAAGTCCTGAAGCATTTATTCAGATCTCTTTTAAATAGCTTCCATTCTATTTTAATACAAGAGCTGCTGTAAACATTGTGTCCTTTTAAAAAATAATAATAATAAGCTATGCCTTTGCCCCATCAAAAAATTCCAAAGTTCATGACAATGGAATTGTGCAGTTGAAATTTGCACTGTGAATACAGAAAAGAAGCCAAAAAAACCCCACAGAAAACACTAAAACAGAAAAAATCCTTTTTCCAGAATTACTAATTCCTTTTCTGGGTGAAAACAGGATTGTTCCCATAACTTTATATTATTTCATGTGGTTCTACCATATCTACTTCCTATAGCAATACAGTCTTCATTTTTATCTTTTTTTTTTTTACAGATTCTCTGTATGCCGTTTTAATCACGCATCTCAGTATGTCCCATACTTGCACTCCTTTTTTTTTAATTCAGAATTGAGCAGATAGCTGTCTTTCAGATAAGGGCTATAACATCAGCTTTTGTACTGATATTATTATATTCTAACACATTATTCAGACTTCCTATTACAGTTTGACTTCTTTCACCTCCAGTGCAAAATGAAAGAAATTCTTCACAGAGCTGTTGCTTTAGAAGTTTTGGGCTGTTGGCTTTATTGCTTTTCTTTTTTGTAGTTTTAGGCTTTTTTTCTTTTTTTTTTTTTTCACTTGAATAGTTACAGTTAATTTATATCTTGATTTAATGACAGCAATAGTTGATGCTGAAATACATTATTGGTTTGACAGAAATGAGCAAAATGTCCATAAGGGTAATTTGAGTCTGTGATGGGATGAGATTCCTTGCTAAGTGCTTCAGACTGTTGCCATAAAGAGGGAATTTTATTTATATGTGGAAGTAAGACAATTATTTATGAATCTCTTTATGAAACTTAAGACAATAAGAGTTGATTAAACTAGTCTGTTTAATATGAAAAAAAAGTTAAAAAGCAGATTCTGTTCTGCTGTCTCCCTACTAACTCATAGGCCACACACATCTTATTCACAAATGCCAAGTGTTCTGTACAGCTTGAAAACTTTCAGAAGCTCCTTTAAAAAGTCTAATCGTCAGTCTTCCATGTTGTAATATACTTGAATTTAAACACTGCATTTCAGCTATTAACAGATGAAAAAAAGCAACTTCTGTTTCCTCTTTACTGCTTCTTATACTAACTTGTTTGTGGGCGCTTTTTTATTATTAATTAAGTCTACTGCAATATTCAGTTATCCATAAACTTGATGGTAGAGATAAAATTGAAACGCAAACCCCATCATGAAAAAAATTATTTAAAAAAAAAGTATAGAATGAAAAGTAACATTATTCTTTGCCTTGATATAAGAAGTCTTTTCTTGGTGGAGAGTTGATCAGTGGCAAAGTTTGCCCACAAACGTTGAGTAGTTTCCATTTATGTCCATTTCCAAGACTGGGTAAATTCCTGAGCCACCTAGCATGATCTTGTAGCTGATCCTGCTTGGAGCAGGAGGTTGGACTAGAAACCTCCTGAGACCCTTCCAGCCTAATTTTAGTATAATCTTGTGGAATTCTGCTATGATTATCTTTTCCAGTGGGGAAAGCAGTGGTACAAACTTCCTTACTTTATCTGAAATCCAAGATCACAAAAATATCCTTGTTCATTTTTAGCATAGACTAAAATTAGTTCAGAAGTTTAACAGCAAATGCAAGTTTTTATATTTTGTCACAAATTGAAAAACTAACACAATCTGTATTATCAAAATTTAACAAAACATCACAGATAGGAGTCTTGCTCAGACCACTTGAAAAGGAACTATGTAAGTGAGTCCTACGAAAGGAGTTTTTTTGCCAAGACATTGGTTCACATCAGTGCTTAGAATGTTTACTAGAGTACATAACAAACAAAAGTTAAGGATGCTTGGAGAACAGCAAGGTGATATTTTCATGGAATCTTGAGCTATAGTTGTTAATACAGTTTAATACTTTATTTCCAGTTTTACTAAAACGCCCTTCACATGTGACTATGATAATATTTTTGAAACTTTTATTTTAAACCACTAAACACTGGAAACCATTTCTATTTAGTGTAAAAGAGTGAATTGTGCAGAGAGCTGTGCTGAAGTATGGTAGTCAAATGTGCATTGTTAATTCTTATGTACGTAACAAAAAGATTTCAGGTGGAACTAAAACTTAAGCAGTATTGTCATTTGATCTTGTCAGCAAAAATTTTGTATGTAGGTGTAATTGCAGTGGAATTGTGACACAATATTGTTAACATAAGTTCCTGTGATTCTGCTCATTCTAGACACAAAAATGCGAGTAATAAGAAAGTAAATATTATTATATTATGATGTACTAAAGCGCCTTTACTCTTACCTTTAAGACTCCTGTTTGACTAGAAGCAAACATCCAGAACCAGAACCGAACCCTACAGACCCCAAGACTAGCTGGGAAGAATTTGGTGGTAGTTATCCTTGCTCTGTTTCCTTCCTTCTGGGAGGATGAGTTTACATACAAAAATCTCTGTCCTCTACCTTAATAAAAAGAAAAAAACCAACATTTAGAGCTTTTCAATTGTATTTTATGCTTCAGACTATAACTATTTTTAGACACACAAATACTAATATTTTTTAGTCTTATTTTACCACATACATGTACACCATACCTTAGTTGTATGTAGATCTTCGTATATTTCATAGAAATATACATATACATAGAAACATATATGCTTTGTATATTTCATAGAATCATAGAATAGTTCGGGTTTGGAAGGGCCCTTAAAAATCCAGTTTTAACCTCCATGCCAGATTCAGGGCTGCCACCAACTACATCAAAGCCCCATCCGACCTGGTCTTGAATACTTCCATAGATGGGGCATAAAGAGTTTCTCTGGACAACTTGTTCCAGTGCCTTTCCACCTTCTGAGTAAAGAATTTCTCCTAATTTCCAATTTAATCCTCTTTTGGTGTAAAACTGTTCTCCCTTCCAGATGTCACTTGTACTAGATAGAATCATAGAATAACCTGACTTGGAAGTGGCCCACAAGGATCATCAAAGTCCAAGTTCTGGATCTGCGCAGGACACCTCAAGAATTACACCAAACACTTCTTGAACTCTGTCAGGTTTAGTGCTGTGACAGCTTCTCTGGAAAGCATGTTTTTCTGTTTGAAAAACTTTGTCCTGACATCCAACATAAACCTCCCCTGACACAGCTTCACATCATTCCTTTGGGTCCTCTCACCAGAGAGAAGAGATGAAGTGATACAAGATACATATAAGCCAATATGAGATTCTTCCACAAAAACTGTGCCAGTGTGTTTAATACAAAGATGGTATAATATCACAGGCTTCATTATATTGCTGTTATGGCATGCATTCTCTGTACACTGAATTTATATGCTTAGTAACTAGAGGAAATTGTTTTGGAACAAGAAGGAATTGGATTTGAGTCAGGAAGGGACTGATAGACATTTTTGGACATTACAGGCCTTCAGTATCTAAGCTGCTGGCAATTCTGAAAAGTGATGTCTCTATAGCTACTGTGAATATTTCTTGACAAGTAAATTACAAGTCTGAGTAATTTTGAAAATACATTTGTCTAATTTCATTTTCCGTTTGATTCTCTTTTTATTAACTTTGTTTTTCTTACAATTGTTGGGTAATTTCACAGAAACAAAGAACTAATTAAATGACAGAAACTGAAATAATAAAGCACAAAAAATCTTGAAAAGCCAAGGGCTAGTAGTTGTTTTGTCATTGCATTTCATCAAAGGAACAGCCAGAATTGCAAGCCAAACTATTTATCTGCAAGGAACAGCTTGTCTGGGACAGCTGCAATTGTTTCTACCTCTACCTGTCTCTTCGGTCCCATTCCAAGAGGAATGAACTTCCACATTTACAGCCTGTAATAGCAATACAAACTAGCAAAGGTGTCTGCAAAAGCTGTGATCTGTGGTAGATAAGCAGTGCCCTCATGATCAGGTGAGCAGGTCCTGCAGCAGGTGAGAATTGAAGGAAAACGAAGGATAAATGAGCAGGACAGAAATGGTTACATCCACCCACGATAAGATATCTCTTTTGATTTTGAAAACATAAAACACAAAAAACCCGAAAAAAACTCTGGAGATCATACTGCTCACAAATGCAAAAGAAAAATAGTACTGATTGTCATACTTCTAGATTGAATACTAACTATACTTTGCTGATTAGACGGAAATTAAGATAAGGTTTCTAAACATTAAAGGCTAAGTAGTTCTCAAACAGATTGGCATATTTGTAATGGAAGTTACTATCCCATACAGATAATTTGTATAATGTAAAGAATATATTATTTAATATTTCTGTAATATGGTATATAATTATTGCTCACTGTCTACATAAGACAGAATACTGCAATTGTCATTCAATCAATTTGATTCTCCTGACAATCAGTAGGCATTCTGGTAGCAGTCTATCAGCAGTATCTTGGGAAACACTTCCTTATTAAGATTTCAGGCAAGCCAGGGAGGTAAGTTAGATCAAGGTAGGAACTTTAAGCTTCTCACACACACCCACACACATTCCTCCTTTGCCATTCTCTAAGGACCTGTGTATAATTGTATGTTTTTCTAGAATTCATTAGGTTGCTACCTCAGTCCAGGAAAAGTAGATTGTTTAAAATACTGACAAGAAGAATATTACTGTAGCCACTTATAATTTCAGAAGATCTATCTTTTAATGTTAGAAGCTGACGTTGCATAGTTCAAGTTTTTTATTAGAATAGAATTATTTCAGTTGGAAGAGACCTAAAATGGCCATCTAGTCCAACTGCCTTATCAATTCAGGGATGACCAAATTAAAGCTTGCTGTTAAAGGCATTGTTCAAATGCATCTTAAACACTGTAAAGCTTGGGGCACTGACAACAGTTAGTGGTTAGTTCTAGTGTTTGACCTCCCTATTGGTAAAGAAATGCTTTCTAATGTCCATTCTGAGCCTTCCCTGATGCAGCTTTGAACCATTCTCATGCATTAGATGATTACATGGATTTGCTGGTACCTGGCCACTGATCTATGTTGGTTGTTTCTGGGTTTTTTTGTTGTTTTTTTTTTTTAATTTAGTGAATATTTAATTTTCCCAAAAATGTTGTACACATGACAATACCTGGTGTGTGGTCAGTATGAGGACCCATTTGCCCCGTGATAGCGCTGTTGCTAATATTCCAGTCAAAATCATCAGTAGGGTCTTGTGTTAGTCCACATACACTTGTCCATTCTTGATCTTGTGTTTCAAAGTTACAGCTTCCAGGAATACCTGTGTAGTAACCTGAAAATACAGCAAGAACTAAATTATCATCCCAGATGTATGTAGACACAATAATGAATATACTGTACATAGTAATGGAAAGGATTCTGGATAGGTAATGCTATGATTCCCTGTATTCCATGTATGGACCTAAATAATATGTAGTAGTTAATAAGGAAATAAAAACCTAATTCTTCAATTCCTGAACAGGTATAAACTTATCCAAGGTGAATCAATTATGTCGACAACTAGCTAGCAAAACTGGACTGCCATTCCATAGCACCATTTTTCATAAACATACGTAGCTCATCCTTGAGAAAGCTATGCCTGAAGGCAGTTCTATGAAGAAAGAGATTAGGACACTGACTAAATTCGTGAGAGTTTGTTAAATGTCCCATTCCTAGCTCTAACTCTAATGCATCAGATGACTTTGGAAAAGTAATTAATCAACAAAATTATATCAATGGTGTGGTAGAGATTAATCAAATAGCATCACAAAATCTTGTTTTTTGGCTTCAGAAGGTGTCTTCCTGAGTTATAAAGCAGAGGCAGCTACGCAATTGTGGAGTGAGAACTACCCCTGTGAGAATAGTCTGGGAAAGTGTAACAAACTATTAAACATCACAGTCAGGCATGCATTTTAGGAAAAGGTCTGACTGTGACTATTCAGAATGTCAAAAGAATTGGAGGATTTAGAGTATGTTTCTTGATTTAGACGTATTCTGCAATAATAAAGTGCAACTACTTATGTATCATTGTCTAGATATAAAGGATGCAGATAAAAAGAGTAGAATAAATTACCTTTTAGTAATCTGGTTTGGGTTTTTTCCTATTTGCTACTTTCATTCCAAAAGAACAACTGATGCTATTCTTTGTAAAAATAACTTATCATAAACCTCTTTTCTATGACCGAGACCTGCACACACACTGTAACCCTGTGGACTTTCGTTCTCTGTAAAAAAACTATCAACTTAGTTAAAGATATAGGACAAATATTTTAAAATCATTTTAATCCATTGAATAGATTCTATCCACCTGTATGCTAGGAGTAAGATTTGCACTGTTCTGTAATGTACTATATTCTTACTGTGCTGCAAGGACTGAAGCATCTTTCATGAGCACAGACTAAGAGATTCTATTGATAATAGAATACCTGACTTCAAGATTTTTACCCTAATATATTAACAGCACATTAAAAAGGCAGTTATCACTAAATATTTATGAAGAGTATTTATTGGATTGGCAGAGTCTGGCTTGACATATCAGTATTTGCTGAGTGCTTTTTATTTTATGGGTAAGCATAGCCTATTTAGGAGCCACCAGAAGAAGATTGTTCCATTTACTGGAAAAAATTGCTTTTATTTTAATAATTCAAATACTCCTCTAGTTGGGTCATCAATACTGAGGTTTGGTATTAATCAAGTCTATTGTGTATAATTGGCTGCAACTCATGAAAATTGAAACCGCTTTCATGTGTACTTTTTTCACTTCGGTACTTTCACCAGGTTACTGAAAGAGAATGAAAATTTTGCAAGATTGCTTGACTAGACTGAATGAAGCATAGAATAAGCAATTTCCATGACTTTATTTTTTAAAAAAGTCCACCAGCCTACATGGATGCAGTTCATTTCATCCAGTTTCTGTTGTAAATCCTGTACAGAGAAATTGCTGCTGAGTAGATTATGGTCCATTTACTTTGTTTGAGTTACATTGATATAAAACTGTCATAGAATGTGAAATAAGCTCAGACCTCGAGTTCAGCTCAAAGGAAAAAACCCAAAACAAATGCGACCATAACCACTTGCGATGGGATAGGTTAGACTGTGAAGGGCTTTCTTTGTGTCTATTTTGTCCTCTTTTTTAATTAAGCAGCTCCTTTTGCCTTTTCATTAAAAAATTAAGTTTCCATATCTAATGCCCGTTAATGTTGTTTATTCCTATCTATAAGATATATGCTTAGGGAAAAGGTGTGTTTATCTAAATGTAAGGCACCATGTGTTGGAACTAAGTTATAACAGACAGGGAAATTTTATACCTGAGGCTTATCTGAGTGTTCTGAATGCCAGATTACAGTAGCTGTATGTTACTTATATTTTGACACTTCTGCAGAAATAACAAGACTAAAGACTGATGAAAACATTTTGATGCAGCTGCAGACTTTCCATCTACAATAAAAGGATATTTCACTCTATTTAAAGTAAATATCAGGGGGCTTTTCTTCCCTTGGAAAAGCTTTTCAGTATAGCAAAGATTGAGTTGCTTTACTGTGATTCAAGATCATTTATAGCCTGAAATGCTTGCATCTATGGTCTGACTAAAAAGAGAGAATTCATGCTGTCACAGGCCTTCCAGAAAACATGTAAGAACACCCTCCTCCAATGAAGTTACTATATCCTATAACTATATTTAAAGAATAAAGTGCCTCAATAGTTTTCTAAATATATTTACCAAGCAGTTAACTTTGAACAGCAGTTCAGATTTACTGTGTCTGTTAGGTCTGAAAAATGTTACAAGGGTGAGTTTACTTAGTATTTTGAGGCATTTATTTTGCCTAATTCCTGAAAAATATTAATATTGTATACAAGAAATAGAGTTTACCTGTTTAAAATCTGCCAGTTTTTTGGAATCTACTTTTAAAAAAACTAGTATTTTAAAGTTATCATTCAACATAGATCAATTTCCATGAATATGATTCACAAAATTCACTGCAACATGAAGCACTACAAGAGGTAGAAACCAGAAATAGTGACACCAGCTCCAGCATATGTACTTCAGAACTATTATTTACTTTTATGAAAGAGAGAAACTCCAAGGTAAAACTCCTATAGTGACATCTTAGCATATCTCTAAATGTAAGTCTGTAAATCTGCTGCCTGGCTAAAACACTATAATTTTCATCACACAGTAAGGGACAATAATTTCGTAATCCTGTCCAGTCAAAGCATATAGCAACTCCACACATGCAAAAAGGCCTTTGATTTTCATGTGATCACCAAGAATTTGTTGATTTAAATGAAGTATTTTACTTCCACACAAGATGAACATTGAATTGACACGTGTGATGCATTTACTTTATCTATCAAGGTTACTTTTGATCATGTTTGCATTACAGCAGAATTTGGCCCTCCAGCTAAAAATTAACAATTAGACTGATTATTGCTTATCATGTCACACGTATTTGGACTGCTTATCTTCCTACTCTAAGAGCCCAGTCTGGACAGTAACTGTAAATAAATAAAGACATGGAGCAACAGGAACAACAGGACAATGTTTTACTGCTTCTGAGTCTCAAGACCAATTTGGAAAACCTGTTAACTTGATCCAGATTTTATAACTGAGCTGTGTCCTTCCATCTCAATCAGCCTTAGTGAAGAATGCCTACAGAAGAATTCTGTCTCAGTATTCATTATGACTTCAAAAAACATAAACAGGCTGGATTTGTTTCCAACTGTTCTGTAATGGACAAATGGCAACTTGCTTGTAATCATCTTCTGAGTGAATTATCTGTCTGAATTCACCTATGCTTTGCTACAGAATTTAAAGTTATAATTTTAATGGGAGATTACATTAGCACACAAAAAGATACTTACTGCAGTCTGCTTCATCTGATAGGTCTTCACAGTCTGGTTTATAATCACAGATGAACTGAGACTCTATGCAATTCTCATTTCCACACACAAAATCAGTGAGAGCAGGGCATTTCCTTGGATTCTCTCCAACTGAAACCAACAGGACATTTAAATCAATATTGTAATTAAATCAAAGAATCCTCTTTTTTTATTTGTTTAGCCATTATACATCATGACTTAAGGGATTTACTGCTTCCAACAGATATTATTTGGTCTCACTCATTTAATGTTGCATTATACACGTCTAGGCTATTATATTGGCCTTGCCCAAAGCTTCAAAGGTTGTATGTTTTGCCTGGAAAAAGAATTCAGTTCAGCATCAACATACCATTTTCATCAGTGTATTTGTTGTAGATAGTCCATAAAAAAGGGTTCTGTGAGCTGTTGAAATGTAGACTGGCTCATAATTGTTTGGAAAATAAGAATATCTTCAATCGAGAAAAATCACTGCTATACTCATTTGCAACGTGCATAAATTTTTAAAGTCCTTATAAGACATTTAACTTTTTTTGAAGGACTTAAAGAAACTTCTGCTCTGAGTGTGTTCCTCTTATGGTATTTAATATACAGATCTTTTTCACAACAATTTTTGATCATCTCATAAAATGAGAATAACTTAGTAACTTGCACATGAAATGTTAGAGTCAACTCCAAAGAATGCTCAGGTTCAGCTACCCCTGAACTGTTAGACTATAAAGAAATTTACGTAAGCTATTTTTTAGTTCAGTGCACTCAATGTGTAATTTCAGCTACCACTAATTGAAAGATTCAAATTAAAAAAAAAATCAAGTGCACTCCAGTTAACCTTAGATTGCTTTTCAGTCTAGAGCTTCAAGTTTTACAAAAATACATTTTCCTTCAAACATGACTAAAATTGACACATTGTTAAACACAGTCTAACCAGAAAACCATTATATTTACCTTTGTGCAGGCCCATATTTCTGGAGGAGAAATTACTGTTGTTGGGGTTTAAACCTCAAATACTGGTACTTACTGAATTTTACAGACTGAGGAAGTTCATTCTCATTGAAGCAAAACAGGAAAATAGAACTAAACTTTGGGGTAATTTTCAACATGTACTCAAAGAAATATTAAATAGAGTGACAATACTGCACTAAAATGTAGTCCAAATATTTTAGATGTGTAGTTCAAAATAAAAAAAAAAACAAAAAAAACAAAAACCAACAGTGCTAATGTTGTTTACACAAAGGAATTTAAGACAAAAATTTTCAGCTTTAAAGCACAAACGTCCCTGTGCGTTGCTACAAATAAAATCTGTTTTCAAATTGATATTTTATCTTGTTGTTTTTCAGTTTGATCTGATGAGTGTAGGGGAATCCCCACCAAAACAGCATTGCCATGAATGTCTTAAAAACATGAAAAGATATGCCTGCTTTTTACAGTGAATTCGTATGCTAGATAGCCCTTACCAGAACAATATACTCTTGAAAAAAAGATAACTGAAGTGTTTGTGATGGTTAAGGCAGTTAAACGATGAGTTAAAACAACGTGATAAAACCTGATTGAAAATACCATCAAAAATTCATTAATATGGCTTACCCTAAATTCCAGAAAACCACATAATAGTGGATGTTATCAGAGGTCTCTCAAGACCTCATTAGTCCAACTTACTGCTCCAGCGGCCCCTGGCACTGCAGACAGTGGACTACGTCTACTTGAGTTAAAGATACATCAATAGATGGAGACTCAACAACCTCTTTGGATGAGCAGTGATTTTGTTGGCTGATGTTGATAGTAAAAGTGGTTTAGTGTGTTCAGATGAAATTTCCTGCGTTTTTAATTTGCACCCATTGCCTTCTGTCAGTAGGCACCTGTGAGAAGAGTCTGACTCTCTCATGTCCATTCCCTCCTATGCACTGGAAATGATGTGCTGGAAAATGTAATGATTTCTTTACGTCATTCAATGGCTTAAACAATGACAGAAAATACATAATGGCAGAGCCATTAGAACACAATAATTTTTGCATCTTATTTCACTGCATATGAAAGGGGTGCATTATTACCATACAAGGGAACAACATTTGAAAATCCATGGCTTTGTGAATGATCACATTCCACATCTTTACCTTGATAGAGGTATGTTATATTATGTTACTCTATCACTTATATTTCAAAGTTGTTACAGTTAATTAAACACAGTTGTTGGTTGTTTATTTAAACAAGCTATTTTACAGTGCTATAAACATACTATAAATCAACCTTTAAGAATATTATTCATCTCCTTGGTTACCCTAAAATAAAACATGATCCATACGCAGGCATAATGGAAGCATTGATCTCAACAGTAGTGAATGCCATAAAGTCCAAACACAGATTCACAAATCAGTGAATTTTATCCTGTTGGAGTTTATATGTAATTTTTAAGGACACTAGGTCACATTTTTGGTAATAATGGACTTCCACAGCCTTTGGCAGAGAGAAATAAAATCCTTCTTCAGATAACCATACCAGCATTAGAATAGACCAATCAAACCAAATATTCTAAACTTCTGTTCAGAATTGTGGCATAAAAAAATCACCTTTCCAGAATACACACGTTCTGACCAAAACACACCAGCTAAAAACTAAATCAAAAGAAGAAATATGGTAGACTGAACTATAAAATAAAATTTCAACGTCAGCAAATCCAATATTCAAACAGAAGCTCACATGGAAGTTGGAACATAGAATTTTCATTTTTACCAGACACTCTTTAAATACAATATAAAAAAATCAATTTAATCAGGAAAAAAATAATAAAGCACATATGGGAAAATATGGATTATGTTAAAGCAACAGCAGCCACGAGGATGGAAAATTGCAGCTTCTCCCTTGAGGCTGAGAAAAAAGGGGAACATTCGAGGTACATGAACAACCCACTAGCGAGGAAGATAACAGATCATATGTCTAGGTAAAACCAACAGGAAGACGAGCTATGTTTAAACTGACCGATGACGGGTTTGGGCGTGAATGTTTAAACTGACTATGAAAGGTGTTTCATGAATAAACATGGCCATTCTGCCTTCAGAACTTGGACACAACCACACTATCTGGTCTCCTCCACCATGAGTAATTCATGATTACAAGTCGGCAGTTCCGACAGGAAAATACGTTAGAAAATATTTCAAACAAAAATAAAAAAGAGGAGATTCAAAATATTCTCTTTCCTATTTCTAATTTTGTCCTCAAAATTACTGGGTTGCCAAAATCTGAGTTTGTGTATATCAGTACTGACTTTAGAGAACTGTATTCAAACCTCCCTCAGGGGAGTTGTAGTATAAAGCAAAACAATGTTTCCTAACGAACATCTTAAGGTATATTTAAAGCTAATATTTCAGATAAAATAAGAAATTTTCATTAAGTCTTATTTCTTTGCATATGTTGTTTCTGGGGACTGCATGTAAAAACATATAGCTTTTTATCTGGTCATATTCCTCAGCTGTACTTTGATCCCCAAAAAGTGGAAAGATAACATGTGTTGGACGATGGTTGATTCTATACAGCATGTAATACTATATTTTTCCCAGTAGTCTAGTTCATAATATTCTATGAAAATCCAATCCTATTGAAAAACTATTCTAAGCAGAAAAAAAACATGAGGAAATATGACAGATTTTATTTTTCACTGCTTTCTTCTTGCAAGAGCTCAAGAAAATTATAAGGAAAAAAATTATATACTGTTGAATACACTCCAAACAAATTAAGACAAAATTATAAGAAAAATAATTATCAGCTGTACTTTGTTTACTGTGTTGCTCTGAAGATATCTTTGAACAACTACAACATTTAAATGGATGAGTGAGCTACAGCAAGCAGAATGAATTCATGCCATGTATGAAAATGTTGGAGGGATAAAACATGGGAATATGTACAAATGCAGATTTGTCAGAAAATGGGAATTAGAGGAATTACATGGAGTTTAAATGTTTTTGTTGAATGTTTTTGCTTAAATACTAAGCTTGTTTCTGAATAAGCTATGAAAAATATGCAGAGAGATAAAGATATCCAAAATAAAAAGACAACATTACATTTTAATTTCGAGAAAATCATCTGCCAGGAAATATCTTGACATAACAAAAAAACCCATAAATATTCTTTATCAGCCTGACCTTCTTCTAAATCATTGACTTAGCCACTAAACTGAACAATTAAAAGTTTGCTCAGCTCTACACAAAATCTTCTATAATTAAAAATATCCTTATAGTTAGGGAGTGTTTGTCTATATGCATAGCATGATGAATAGAGGATTGGCTTAGAGCTACAAAAATTAGTGGTGGGGAGTGGGCTGTTTGATTTTGGTTTTTCTTACTGAGAACAGAAGCCCCAACAAAATTTGTTAATTTCCAGCACTCTTGCACATTGCATGGGCAGGTTACTTTTGTTCTTCATTATGCTCTGCTTACTCTTCTCCTCCAATTACTCAGTCCATAAATTTGTGGAATCTGAAGTCTATATAAATATGCAGCAGGTCAAAAGAACTCAATCTTCTCCTTTCCCAGAAAAAAACTGATATAGGCAACAAAAGAACGCACTGTAAACCAAAACAAAATAACGTAGAATATAAAGCACAAACACAGAAGAATTTAATAGTTTATAATAACAACTGAGCTCTAAATTGGCATAGAAATAACTAGACTAACAAGAAGCAGTGGAGCAATTAAAACATTTATTTTCTCCTAGATCAGCCTGGAGAAGAGGAGGCTCAGGGGTGACCTTATTGCTGTCTATAACTACCTGAAAGGAGGGTGTAGTCAGGGGGAGGTCGGTCTCTTCTCTCAGGCTCCCAGTGACAGGATGAGAGGACACAGTCTTAGGCTGCATCAGGGAAGGTTTAGGTTGGATATCAGGAGAAACTTTTTCACAGTGAGAGTGATTTCCCACTAGAATGGGCTTCCCAGGGAGGTGGTGGAGTCATTGACCCTGGATGTGTTTAAGGATAGGTTGGATGATGAACTTAGTGACATGGTTTAGATGGTTTAGATGTTAGATTGGTGTTGGATAGATTGTTAACTTAGGTAAAGGTTGGATTGATGATCTCTATGGTCTTTTCCAACCTTGTTAATTCTGTGTGTAATTCTGTGTGCAAAGTCATGTGGCCACAGCATATATTCTTAAAAATAATTGTTTTACGCTAAACTAAATACTTGTGTATTATATTCTTATAAATTAAAAATAATACTAAAGTGATTATTATGGCATAGAAAAAATATAATGGGTCATTTTACCCATTTATTTGGTTTCCTCTTGGAACTGCAACATTCTCCAAAATCCAGGACACCACAAGAAAGTAGCATAAGATATATTTTAGATGATTTCATGCTAGGCAAATTCCTGTGCCAAATGAAATTACAGTATTTGAAAAGGAAAAAGCATGCACAAGATATCACTCTTCAATTAAGAAGAAATTTGTATTGATGCAGCAAAGAGCAATATAATATTCTAAGTAGTTTTTAAAAGACCAGCAGCACTGGCTTGGCTTATAGATCACTAAACCCTACAAAATAAGCATGTCAATGATGGTGCCATAGAACTTGCGTTTACATAAACTTACTTTCCTTTCTACATATCTTTTTCTGGACAATACAATTCTCAGAATATCAGAAAAAGATCTTACCTAATAAGAATACCTCTGTGTATTTTTATATATAGAAGGCAAGCAAGACACAAATGTACAAATTGTGAGTCTATTGTGGGTACAGCACAAGTTGTATTTTCATATCCATCTCTTTATCCATGGAAGACTTATCCATAGAATACAGAATTTATAGACATGACAAGATTAATTTGAAGATAACCAATAAATGCAACACTATTAAGCCAGACATTTTTTTTTCTGTTACCAGAAGACTGACTGTGAACAAACTCACAAGAACAGCCTTATTTCCCTTAAATTTGCTACTAGGTGACAGCAAAAGGTCAATGACTGTTTCTCTGACTTTCCGAATACAAGAGCTTTCTTTTACCAATGCTCTCTTTAAGACAAATATTCCTGTGAAATCCATCTAAAATTACAGAAGAAACCATATAGGTCAGATATATATCTCATAAGCTGTAGATTTTGATTGTCTAAAGCAAAATGCAAAAAAAATTAAGTTATATAGATAGTAGTAAATTTCATAGACTGAGTGTTAGGTTGACAGAATTAATGTTGTCCTATTTAAAATATTTATCATGAAAGAAGTGATTGATCACACAGCTGAAAGGAAGAGATGCTTCTGATGTGTTGTATCACAGCTCTAAAGACACAGCTTGTCAGAGGTTGTGCTTGATCAGTGCCTTGTGCTTTGGAAAGGCATAGGGAGAATCCCAAATTATTATGGCTGTTGAAGGCTGCAGTAAGCAAGACTTTGACCTGTTTTAGAAAGCAGTGTGTAACTCAAGATCAAGTACACTGAGCTGCTGTTTACCAAAAGTCTTATTTTCTCTGCTCTCCAAGAGAAACACATGCATTCACTCAGCAGTATACCACCCCCATGTCAGCAATGTGAAATGAAACACACAATGTACAGTCAATGCAAATGAGACTTTTTCCAACTATTTATCCTTTCAGAAATTAGAATAGAAATATTTTCAAACTACAGTGGAAAATTCATCTCTTTCTATTATTCGTTGTATAGTGGGAATACTTACATCACTTCCCTCCCCTATTTCACAAGGATTGAGAGATAGGAATAATCAAAGATTTTTTGTTGTTGTTGTTGAAAATATCATTCAATAAAAGGAAGTTTAATTTTCAAGTTTCACCCTTTCTTTAAATTGAAATTTATGAAATAGACACTCCTGGAAGGTTTTATTACCTGACTGTACTCAGTAGTCTGAGATTCAGAAATTAAGAAACACAATTTGCATCAAACTTATTATTTGCTTGCCTCAAATGTTCAGTACTCTTTTCTTTGTGACCTTCTATAGAACATTACAATTGTATGCACAAATTCATCGATAATGTTTCTGTCCATGAATGACCTTGGCAATCTTTTGCAAGGAAAACTAAATGGAAAGTTTATACTCATACGATCTAGATACAATTTCAAATAAGGCTCTTTTGTAATTCTAAAACCATAGAGAATTCTCCTCAGAGAATATGTCACTCAAAAGGCCAGACTTAGTTCAAAGATATTCTTTGGCTCTGACATGAACAGCAAATCTAATATTGACTCTTAGGAGAGACTTTGACCTGTATATACAAAATTTTGCCAATGGACTTCTCAAAGCTACTCAAGGAAAGTAATATGGTGCCAAAGGTTGCCAAATAATCCGGAAGAATAAAAAAATATTCACAGTTCTTGAAATGTACAGCACGCTCTGGTTCAAGTATTATAAAAGATAAGAAAATACTTTTTAAATTCCAGTGCTGATATTATGGAGTGTATAAACCCACAGCAGACAAGGACAGATTTTATACTTGATAAAAACTGAAAGACCAGCTTTGGCACAGAGTGTGTGAGCAGGAAAAGAAGCTCATACTCATAGTACTCTTTAACGTAGAGATCTACTGTATTTAGTTAATACTAAAGAAGACACTAGGGAGAAGCACTGAGGACTGAGTTGTGAATGAGGGTCTGGTTGTTACAGGTTTTATCTCTTTGGAGCCTGAAAATGGTGAAAGAAAGGGAGAAGAGGAGATAAGGCGAAAAAGCAAGTGATGTTTTTGCAGAAAATTCTATTTCCCAGTAATTATGAACACGTTCAACCAGATGAAGATATCTCCTGAAGCAGTTTTACATGAAGTCTCTACTCCTTGGCCATTTTTCCCCTGTCTCTTTTCTATTCAAACTAGTGTAGAGTTACATTACATCTCACAAAGTTCATCTGAACAGATTATTTTTAGAGCTTTTCAATGATATTTACCCTACAAAGTGACTGTCCAGCTGTTTTTTCCTCTGTGATGCAGAATAAATCCAAATCACTCAATAACAGCACTCCAGTTATGACAAATTTTCTTGAAGTATTTCATATGAATATTTTATTCTTTTACTTCATAGACTTGTCATCTACAGGGGTCATTGTAACAGGTCAATGGAGTACAGCACACAGTGCAAGCTGCAATTATCTTCAGCAAGGAGACACTTCCTCAGCTGAATACTCTCCTTGGCTCTGCAGAACCATCATCAGATGTGAAGTTCAGCTTGGATGTCATCTTGCAAAGAGATGTATGATGGGTAACAGAAGATTAACTATTATATGCAATTTGGCTCTACTGGAAGGGTGCCTACCTTCTGTAGTGATTTCATAGGGAAATGAACTCAGGCTGGGACAACGGTAATTCTTCTAATACCACCTTTACAGACAATGATTGTGAGGTTAAAAAAATAGATTTAAAATTCATCCAACTCTACCCTGTATATTTTACTAGCCATAACATTTGCGGCCCATTTGAAATATGAGGAGTTAAGAAAACTACCATAAGATATGAAGAGTAAACAGTATGTGAAGCAAATGTCAAAATTAAGAGATTTTAATTTTATACTGAAATCTGAGTTTACAGACATGCTAGCAAACCTAAGTGTCTTTAGAGTCTACAACTCTTTTCAAAAGTTTCCCATGAGATAGCCAGAAACTTAAAAAGCCACTGAGGTTTCTCCATGAAAAATCAGGTAAAAGTTATAACTTGTTTCTCATATTTAAAATCTGTGGCAAACAACCTCATGTGTTTCCCTAATAATGCTCTGAGAGTTGCAAAAGGGAAAGGTGGTGAAAAAAGTCTTTAGGTTAAGTTCATACATTTTTCACCTAATCTAGAACAGAAATAGCAATCTTAGAGTGTTACACATCAGTAAGTGACTTCTATCCAGTGGAATAAAACCTAGAGAATTTTTTGATTTTTAAGCTGGTGTCGTATTTTTCTTTTTCCCATTTCTTTATCTTTTCAAAAACTTTCAAATGCAATTAATTCCCTGAATCCAGACAATATAATATTTACCTCCTTGGTAAAACTGAGTTTATATTTTTCATGCATTTCCAGAAATTCTTAATATTCTATGCTGTTTAAGCACTTGTGCATAGCATGACTTGTGCAGCAACTCACACCTTCTTCCCTCAGTGTAACTGTGGCAGGCTGGCAAGCTGTGTTGAGGGAGGCTGTACTTCCTCCACACATGAGCACGCTGCCTTCCCCACTGAGTCCTTCATACAAGGGCATTCAGGGTGTCCTCTAGAAGGCAGTTGCGGCTGATTTGCACATTGCCGAAAGGGAGATTATTTCTTGTCTAGAACCAGACTATGCGTATCTGTATCCTCTGTTGAGCGTAATAAGATCTGAGTTCACTAAAATTTTCCCTCAAATGATAAAGTACCTTTTTGTTAATGTATGTTACAATAGCATAAGTTAAAGCTACCAAAAGTTTCTAGACGTCTCAAAATAAGCTTTTTTTCTCTGTAGTGAATGAGATTCAATATGTATCAGCAATTTGTAAAGGGATAGTTCACAATGAAATTGAAGAGTAATTTCCTTCTAAAGGCAAAATACAAATATTATACTAACAATTAAGAATTTTACCGTTGATTTCAGCTCCTTTGCTGAGAAGTTTTAACCAGGTGATGTGATTCCAGATCATATCCGATGTCAGAATACCCGAACACTGAACTATTTATAAAAATGAGTGACATCATGAATCATTAAAATATTTTGAAGGAGAAAAACAAATCTCAAAACTGAAGTGAGAGAAAGTGGATGCAATGCAGCCTGAACTGCAAAGGATCTGTCTGAACACAAATATATAACTTTCTCTGAATTCCCTTACCTCTCACTTCAAGTTTAGGTTCATACTGAATATTTCTGCTAAAAGAGTTTGAACTTTTCTCAAGCATTTGAGAAGTCCTTCTCTACTAAACGTAAATCTTTGCATGCACGTAGCTGAGGATTCAAAGAAAACACTGGCTTGTTTTAAAAATAAAAAAGCTGGCCTACACACACAAACACTAGGATGTTTTATTGTCTTTCTGATCTGCAAAGCTGGGAAGGAATTCTAATGAGAAAGGATTTTTTGTGTTGAGACTTTCAAAGCTTCTTGTTTATGAGAGCATGGAAGTAAAGTTGTTCAAAGGATTTCAGTACCTTCACCTATGGTCTTTGCCATAAACAAAGGTAGGTGAGGAGGAATACAAATATATGAGGAGAAACGGAAAAAAAAGTTTATCACCAGCAAAGTAAGTTTTATTGTATTTTAAAGGAAATTTCTCCTCAGATCAATTTGGTAAATCAACTCCCTGTTAATTCAACTCCATGTTAGTATATTGCGGCATTTTTACTTTCATTTCTTTTAAAAACTAAATGTAATTGTAATGCCACTATTCAATTTATTTTAAACATTAGCAGGGATACTTGTGGGTTCTGATCGCAGTCAACCCAGCAAAGATCACTGGAGCTGAAATGGCTCTTTCTTATTCTTAGACTTGTATGGCACTGAATTACCATACTATGAAAAAACTATATAAATCAACTAAATAACAAAATGTTCTAGAAATTTCTGTCGAATTTTAATTTAGATTTATGATTCTCTTATTTTCACATATCTTTGGTTGTTAGTTTTTCAGGTGGTGCCTGGGATGCCAAGATCAGTATGTATGATATGGTTGAGTAATTCACTGTTGTGTGTCTGGAATATAAGATTCTTTTTCTTTAAAGTACCAAACTCAGACTACTGGAAAAAGCATGACATGTTGTGTTTGTGATTCGCTCCAGTTGTCTCTCTTCCCTTTTTACCATCTTGAGTACATAATTTCTTCAAAGAGGCAAATATTTTATTGTGTTGACTGTAAACCATGTTCCAGGAATACCATTCAGCAGCTTCCAAAAGGCCAGTCTGTGAGGAGGAGGCTATCCCAAAATATTTGAAAGCTCCAGAATTGCTCTAACATTGGTTTCCACTACTATATTCCATCTGCTGGGAAGTAACTAAATATTCAATTTTTTCCTATTCACTTAAAGGCTTTCTCATTTTGATTCCATTCTGTTTATTTTAAACCTTTTATTAAAGTTTTAATTATTTTTAATTATCTTCTAGGTGTTTCTGTGCACGGTCTCTTCCACTGCTTATGTAATTAACAGTATTAAAAGTTCTAGCAGAAAATAGAAATGTGGCCTTAGTTCCCCTAGATGACCCTGGCCATAGGTCTAGCTCAGCAATTCTACAGCTACAAACACAATAACCCAGGTAAGTGCTGCAAATCAAGTCTCTGACCCTCTTCTGCTTTGTATGCTACTCATCTTGAGTTTGCAACAGTAAGATTGCATTTGCTGTCTTTTAGGTTTATTATAAGAGACACAATAAAACTGTGAACCCTGTGTTGCAAAAACTGCAATCTGTACATGACATGCTTTCTCTATCCTGAATGCTCCAGGCTTCAGTCAGATGGGAAATGTTATTTTTTAGAAACTGGCAAAATGTATTTTGCTTGTTTGTTCTACAAACATAAAGAATCAATAACAACAAGAACGAGAAAGGTCAGACCAGGCTCCTTCATGTCATCATGCTGACAGGAAGGTCAGCATACCAAAAGTCTCAAGCAAATTAAATAAGCAGGTCTCAGCTTGTGCAGTAGAAGGCAAAAAGTCATATCCTGAGCTGATGTGAAAGGTGCTAAAGGCAATGCAATGGTTCCCTTTTGACTTTGGTTTGAGCCTAAATATCATCATATAAGCAGGAAAACTGGAGGGGTGGGGGTGGAGTGTGGGTTGGTTTTTCAGGTTTTGTTTGTTTTGTTTTTTGACAGACATGCATTTGCACAGATGCACAGATACGCAGTTAGAAAGGAAATATACAACAGGCCTCTGATCCTGCTGAAAAGCAAAGGCATAAGCATAAACACATTCCCATAGGATATATACACCTGAACTTTAATGATAACCCTGCAGTACTTAGCATACACTACCAGAGATGATGTAAGTGAATGATTACTGATTGTATAAAGATTGTACCTTATTAGAGTGTAAAAACAATGACCACGTAAGTGACATATCTATAAATGATGAGCATCATGGGTTTTCAATTTTCCTAATCTTAAGAAAATTTGTCCTGCATATTGAGCTTCAACTATACATTTCAAAATTTTAGGAAAAAAGCATCCTCTGAATCCTACATCTTCATAAAATATAATTTTCTGCAAAATACACAGGAATATTACTATGCCAAAGCTGTAAGTACGTGAAAGTACTTGGAGCACATGGTGCAACTGCTTTCCTAACAGAGCTTTTCGCTGAAGCAGTGCTGTAAAACACATAGTTGCTATAAAGTAATAAACCAGGTTACTTTCTGAACTGTTTCACTACAAAGGTATTTTAATGCAAGACTGGTTCTAAAACATTAACAGTCAGATTTGTAGGGTCATAGACTAAAAGCAACGTAAATTTCAGCAATCGTAACATCTGAAGAGATTTAAGATCCTTTATATGACAGCTTTTCAACTCCCTGTTGAAACAATTTCCTTCCTTGCAATGACAACACTGTGGAATATTTCCAGTTATGTTTAGGTAATGTGCTTTTTCAGGTTATTCTATAATATAAGGACTTTAGAGTAAGAAGAATATTTTTACATTTTATGAAGATATGTTGATACCATCTTTATGAACTTAACAGAGATATTACTTCTTCCTTAAAAAATGAATCCTGTTATTTTAATTTGCTGAATATCTTCATGAATCTGACTGTGACACAAAGTGTCTACATTGTTGTAGCCTTAAAATGGGACAGAATCCCAGATATATAGTTTAACTAGACGACGCTGGTATGAATTAATGAATCAATACATGTGAATTCAAGTGGGAACAAATTGCAAGAGAGATCAGCATCCACTTTGTTATTCAAGATGACAGGGGAATATTGACGTACTTCTCCTACCAGGATATCCTTACTTATCCCCTCTTGTTCTTTAGAGAACAATCACATGCTTAGCAATAGGGAGAATGAAACACACACATAAAGCACAAAAGAGGATCATTAGTGCTCATGTGCTTGGAAGAGCCTTATGGTTTTGTTAAAGTTCAGTTCTGAAGAAGCTCCCAAGTTACATCCAGTTTCCATTCTTTGATTTGCACAACAGAACAATTTCTGAATGCAAAACCTCCATTTCTTCATATGAACTTAAGATCAAAAGATGCTTTTGAGCCATTCACTTTTCATACTCCAGTTAGTAACGGGCACGCTATCTATGGCAGAAGATTAGAGCTTGCCCAATAAACTTTCTTAAAACTCATAAAATGTTGATATATGGCATCAACAATGATCACTTCTCTCAACAAGTCCACAAGGTTTCTTACCGGATAGAAAGACCATGAACCACGTAATATTTATCTTCTTTGGGGTTTTTCATTTTGAATTTCTTTTTGTTTGGTTGAGGGTTTGGTTTGGTTTGGTTTTATTGTTATTGTTTTAATAGAGGCAAACTCTGTTTCTATTTTTGCCTATTTCCACAAAACCGTGATTAAATAGAGTGAGTATCCTATGAGGGAGTCAAAGGTTTTCTTTATTTCGCTGTCCTTAACACTTCAACTGAAGCAGGGAAAATAGTATTTACAGTGGTTCATTTGTAGTCTCTACTCATTTTTGTGGCAAGAGACCAAAAGTTTCTTCTAACATAAGTTATTTTATTTTATATAATGGTTATATATGACATCAGGGACTAATAAATTACAGAAGGAAACTTCTTACTCAAACCCAAACAAATTTAGGAAACAAAAATTTAATAATTTATTGGATTTATCTGCCATAATTTAGTCATCACTACACTAATACAAGATTTCCTGTATGAGCAGAAAAAGGTATTTAAGTTACGAGAGTGAAATGAAATTTTTCTTAATTGATTGTATGAGCAGTTTCATTATGATGAAAAGAGTAAACCAATGGCATATTTAAAAACAAACAAGAACTTCCTACATCTCATGTAGCATCCCTCTAGAAGCTTCCCTCTTGAACTTACTTGTGGTGCAGTTGTTGAACTCTATGTCATCTATTGCTGTTCCTCCTCCTAAATCTCTGGTACGAATGCCTTCAAAGATAACTTCAAAATTCCTCAGCTTCCCCAAGTGTAGCTCGACTTTGTTCCACTCATTTCCGTGATTTCCTGATTCACTCCATATTTTCATAATCCCATCATTAGTCTGAAATTTGAATAAATTACATAGCGTAAGATACATGGAAGTATGAATTATTAAATACAATTTTGGGGGGGAAAACCTCAAATAAAACCAGAGAGAAGACTGGAAGACACCCATTCAGTTTTGTCAAGAATAGGGAAACAGATGCTTTGTTAGGATAGTAGGAAAGATTCTGAAATCAGATGATTACTGTAACATAACCATCAATAGTAGACAGAGCCTCAGTAAAGAAATTAATTACTATGTGTATGATTGAACTGCAAAACAATCCATTTTGGTACAGTTGTATTTAACTTTATATAATACTGATTTTTAGTTTTAGAATATATTACTGGATGCAAGGCTACTCTACCATTTCAAAATGGTTTCTACAGGTAGCATCTTTGAAAAGTTCTGAAAATGGTGATACAAGGGAGAAAAAACTAACATATAAGAAAATCATAAATTTAGCATAGTTTATTTGGAAGCAAATTAGAGTATTCTGACTTTCAGTTATGTTAATATATTTTGTTAATATATTTTAAAGCTTTTCTTTAAACATCATATCATATTACCTAACTGGTAAGTTAGCAGCAAAGAACATGCTTCACTCGCTGTGAAGGGATGACACACACGTATGACACCATCAAAAGTAAATATTTGCAAAAGTTTTGTATATGTCTAAATTTATATCTCTTTATGTCTGTGTAATTATTTAACAAAATTGCAAATAAGAAAATTTTTTCTACTCCTTTCTTACCAAAAGCTGTTAGTACTCCGGCCAGGGTTAAGAAAGAAAAGCACTATATAGTGCTTGTACATCAAGCTTGTACATCAAGCAGCTAAACATAACACATAACAAAGATTCTAAGACAATAGTAGATGAACAAGTAAAATCTAAGGAAAAAAAAAAACGGCAGTAAAATAGGCAGAGAAGAAATTTAATTACATTTCTTTATCCATGTTGAACCTGTTAGATCAGATTTATGTTAATAAGACTGTCTTATGCATATTTATGATGAGAAAATTAATCTTGGAGCTTTAGATATTGTATTGTGAATAAGAAAGTGTAGACAAGGATGCACAAAAATATTACATTAGTTGTTTCTGAATCTGGGAACTCATGGAATTGTTTATATTTTTTAGAAGAAGGTCCTCAGACCTACCAAAGCAGAGAAACACTTGAAGTGTGGCTTGGCAAGGGTGTTCTGCAAAATCATAATTAACTGTAAAGAAATTTTTGAAAACCATGACAACTTTACTTTGAAATGCTAAGTAGGAAAAAAAATACACAGGAAAGTGTTTCCATAATTGCATGTAAAGTCATAGATATTCAGCTAAATAAATCTATTTCTGCAAATAACCAATGATGTTAGAGTGGTGGTGATAGCAGCCCTTTATATCATTATGTCTGAGCAATAAAAGTACTAGAGCAGAGTTTAGGCATTGCTTCTTCAGTTATGTCTTGTTGGTTTAAAGCCAATGACATAGTCCATTAAAGTGAAAATAATATAACAGGACCTCACTGGTGCTTTGCACCACTAATTTCAGAGTTGATGACAGCCAGTTTATTTTCTCATTTTCTCAATGTATTTCTCCCAGTGAGACTCCTGACTCTATGTACAATCACATCAGAGGTCCATCCTTTTAATAGAATCCTAGTATCATGGATATCTCAAGCTGAAAGGGACCCACGACAATTACCAAATCCAGATTCTTGCTTCTTGCAGAACTAACTAAAACAGGACTGTTGTCCAGATGCTCCCTGTACTCAGACAGACTTTGGGCTGTGACCACTTCCCCGGGCAGCCTGTTCCAGTGACTGATCACCCTCCCAGTGAAGAAGTCCTTTCCTAGCCTATAATCAATGCAATTAAGGGGGAGTGGAATCAGAAAGAGTGTGACACCTTTTCTAAAACTTCTACGTACATTTCAACGTGGAAACACAGCTTATTAACACTGCCTGTATTAAGACTGTATTAAAAAAGATTAGATCAGGTAATTGAAGCTGATGTTAACAGTGGTAAAACGATGTGGGAAATAGTGTGTGGGAAACACCAGTGTGGGAAAGTTTAGCATATGTTTTACTACTTTGGATTTATTTCATCTCGACTGTTTATTAATGCAGACTACTACCAGGCAATACCTCTGGAAAAAAACTCTGGAAAGTTCCCCAGAACATAATTTTTTATAATCTGTTTTGTAAGTTTGTACTTCATAATTCCCTAAACTCTACCTGAGAAATAATAAAAGTCCAATGTTAAGGACAGATCACCTAAAAAAATTTTCAATTCTTCCCCAAAATACACATCAAGACCGTCAAAACCAGACTTAAAGGTCTGTTATTATTAATTGCACATCACTGCCCTCTATGGGTTGAACATAGCCAAAGGTCACGCTGAGGTGAGGAGACAAAATTAAGGAAAACTTAAAAGTAAAGGGCACGTTTTTGCACTGATTTCTAGAAGTGGGTCCTCGTCTTCCACTGGTACATCATCCTGAACAATAAACACTACCAGAAAATCACAGAAGTACTTCTAAAAATACCATAACCTGTTTAGATCTGTAGGTCTGTAAGCCCAGTCATATCAGGAAATTAATATTCATATTCAGGAGTTTTTATCTGCTTTCTCATAGTCTGAGGGGAATGATTTCTTAATGATTTCATTCCATTGCAATTCAGAATCTTTCTCAGGCTTGTCTTATCTGAAGAAAGATCTAAAGTGTTTATAGCCTCTCTGCTGAGCACTTCAGGGTGAAGGTATAACTTACTAGGCTCAACATCCTCATTAATTCACCTGGGGATAGTAAGAAGAAAGAAAAACAGAAAGATTTCTCTCTACCTTAGAATTCCTTTAATTTTGTTTCTGAGTTTAATATTTTTCCTCTGCAGCAGAGACCCCCATTATTCTAAAGGCTACATTTCTAGCAGAGTGAGAACAATCTTAGGAACTAGCTCCAAAGCATGAAAGAGGAATATGTGATTTTCCACTACAAGATGTTGCAAAGAAACTTGTTATGAATACACTTTCTTTCAGAACAATACACTCAGTATTCCAGACGTAATTATAAATATTCTTCTATGATACAATCTTCCTTGTTGCGTCTGCAGTGAAACAGCAATGAAACACAGATTTTCTTCTTGATCTCCACCTCTATTTCTATTCATGTTGTGAGCTGGGTTCAAAATTTTTCCCTGGTTCATTTGCATTAGATATTTTTTTCAGCAGAGCCACAGGAAATGAAGCAGAGCTTACCAAACAGATGGAGGCAATGAAAACACTTGGTAAATATTCCAGGACTCTTCAAAGCAAATATACTTGAGGGCTTTTTAATCAGAGACAGAATATTTCCAAATGACTCATCAAAAAAACATTAACTGTTTATTATTAATAGCATAAACATACTTTCAAGATTCTCTGTATCAAAAGACTCTTCTTTCTGCACACCTTTCAGACTTTTGAGAGAAATTAAAGTGTATTACTTGCACCTGTAAACAATTAGAATAAAAGACCTCTCCTCTCTGCTTTCAGGTTCCTTTGAAAACTGGATCTTCCTGGCAAGCTGTAACCGTCCAGAAGCTTTTAAACATGGTATACTTTATGCAAAGCAAAGAAAAATAGTATAGAATGACCATAATGTCTCTCTGTTTTACAAGAACATGTCAGGAGGGCAGTTTACTTTTCAGGCATTTATTCTCAGTGCGAATAAGTAATTAACAAACCTTATTTTAAAGAAGTTTTACTTTCCTTGGTGTAGCATCATCATTAAAGCCTTTTCATGGCTGACTGAGAGCTTTAAAATGAAGGATTCCACAATGATTCCGTGCTTCTTTTTCAAACAAGGAGTGGCGTGGACTCCTCCATTTTACAGGTACATCAAAGAAATAGGAGACAGAAGGAAGAAAAGTCACAGCTTTTCCTTATTTGTCTATATTTTAAAGACCTTTTCTATGAATCTCTATTTCTCTGAACCACAGAACAATTAGTATATTTGCTGATATTTCTAATACTATTTATTTACTTATTTCAATTTCATGGCTTGGGAGTAAGTCCTATTTTGAGAAGGTTCTGAACACCTTCCTTACAGATCTGATTTGTTGCTACCTCTGCACTGCAATACACAGAATATTTGCTTATTTTTAGAGATCTCACTTCCTACAACATTAAAATAAAACTGAAGATTTTCTTCTTCTTCACCTAAAATTGCTTTCGAAGTACATGAGAGATTCTAACTTTCTTCATTTCTCACTGATTTTCTCTTAAAGCTTCCTAGAAGAACATTGTTTAAGTTACTTGAAAACATTAAAATAACCCTACAGAGTCTGACTTAATAGTTCATTCAAGAGAAAAAAACATCACATAAACGCACACAGAGCATTAAATTATCAAAAGTATTTAAATGAGTCAAAGAATGAAGTCAAAATTTCTTCATCCAAGATTTGAGTTTTAAGTTAATGTTTTCTTTCTGGTTCTCTCTTCTATTTACTTTGTTTACTTGTTTCTTCTTTTCTCTCTTTTATCTTTTCCTCATGGTGACACAAAGAGAAATGAGAGCAGCCAATAAGGCCACGAAGACACAACTTAAGAATCAACATTTGTGTCCTCTTGCACACCTGTCAATCACCAGTCTGACAACGATTCCACACAAACAGTTTGGTGGCACTTTACAACAGCACTAGTTCAAGTAACTCAGTTACTTTATTTTAGAGAAAGACCTGTATTCTGTATGCCAAAAGTTTGGTAAATGAATGCATAAAAAGCAAACAAAACATTTGTATATGTTGTTGACAATGTAGGAAAATCTGGGCTCAGTAGTAGTTATTTATTACTCTGCCTTTAGCTACTCTTTTGAAAATTTGTCCCTCCTATTAAATAACCCACAGAGACTGGTAGTTAAGATTATCATTATATTTAGAAAATTGTTTTTAATTATCTTAATGTTAAAGCTCTCCTTTAAACATGTAATTGCAGAATTATTGTCTACTTAGAATACCTCTGAGACAAGTAGAAACAACTTCAATATAGCAAGAGATTTTAAACTCAAAATTTATATCTTCCATCACTAAACCAAAGGATCCTGAGGGATGCATGCTACAGGATTCTAAATTATTCAGCAAACTGAGGTAACAAAAAATGTAGAAGCAACATCAAAAAGCAGACAACAGAACTACAACAATCTACAAAGTAATGATCCCAAAAGGTAGGAACAAGTTAGTGATGAGTATGCAACAGGGTGAGTTTTACTTCAGGGATAAGATGCCAATGAGCTTACTCAGGTTCCAGTGACTTTAACGAAGATTTGTGAGTCTCAGCAATGAAAAGAATACATTAAGAATAACTATCTCTCTAAATTTTCAGAGTTACATTTTGGGAGGAACCAGAAATGCTGTTTAGTATGTCCCTTCCTTCAATAAAAACCACTTGAAAAAGAAACATCAAGTTGTTCAAATGATATATTTGAGAAATTACTTGATTCAGGCAAAATGTACACTTCCTAAGTACGCTAGCATGCATGAAAATATGGTTCATTTTTAAGGATAACTTAAAAAAAATCACATAATTGCATTTTCACAGTGCATTATAGAAAGAAGGAAAACAGCAAGATGAAACGCTGATATTTCAGCCTCCAAGCCTTTTATTATAGTCTGTGTGTATTAATCTCAGTAGGTTTTCATAATAAGAGTTAATGATAAAGCCCATCCATTCACTCCTTTCATTACCTCGTTTGTGTAAAGCATTAGGATGGTTTTCTCTCTGTGGAATTTTTCCTCAATTTTCATATTCAAAATTAACCAGAATGTAATAAAGGATCATGCATTTCAGCAAAAATGCCCATGCATTCAAATGAACAAAATAGATAAATAAAAATATAGCACTGATGAAATTTCTTTGTTTTTTTTGTTTTTTTTTTTAAATGCACCCATTTTGGAAATTTGGAATGTCACACTGAGTTCCTTTGGAGCATTAAAAGGCATTAACAGCTCATCCTGCCAAGGGAGCCAATGCTTGCAATATTTCTAGGAGCTACATGGTAAGACTTTTATTTTTTAATTGCTGCAAGTGCTGAGTCGAGAAAAGACATTTTAAAAAACTGCTTTGATGAAAAGTGCCTAGTAATTCATCTGGAGAAAGGATTTTGTTTTGAGTGGGTTCACATCCCGAGGAATGACAATTAAATTGCTCATTAGCAAAGATGAAGTTATACTTTAAAACTACTTAATTTGGAACTCTATAATGGGAAAGCAAGAATTATTTCTCGATTTTCTTTAAATTATTCTGTCTATACAACTTTCTTAAAACTTCTGTTTATCCTGTTAAAACTATTAAATCTACTAGATTTCATCTTTCATCTATAACCAAGCAAACTCTTCTGACATTTGCATCCTTCTACATTCCCATAATTCCCATCAAATATGATTTTATGTGCTTAGGCTCTCAATTTTACATTTTATATGTTATCCATACCTTTTAGAAGGTATAAAGGAACTCCTCTTGGTAAAAGAGGATTCATTGGGCACATTGTACTACTTCCTCTCGTCATTTCCTAGCCCTCCCAGCTCTTCTTTCTCTTCGAATGCAAACATTTCCCTTCAATTCCTATCATAAAATTTTGGGGTTTAGGCAGTTTAAAGGATACAATTTTGATTGCTTGGATTACGTGTTTTTTTCCTTCGGTTCTGTTGCTAAGTCTGAGTAACAATAAGAATCAAAACCGTTTTATAAGATAATTAACATTTCAAGCAACTTAGTTTAATCCTGCCTCAAACAATGTCACACCTTTGTTTTAATCACATTTTAGAGGCCTTCCCAGATTTTTTCCATCTCAGAGTTGAGGCAAATGTAATTTTTTGGAAAACCAAAGCTTAAAAGAGAAACAAACACTGTTGCAAAATTTCTAGGAAGACTCTAGATAACTGTTACAACCCTTTGTAGTGACAAAGAAGGACAGTGTGCTAAATGCTGTGCAGTGATAGATTCCTTGGATTACAAAATAAAAGCAAAACCTTTATTTCGACTGAATTCCTCAAAAATGCAGAGCATATAAATTCAGAGGTGTAACAGAACAGATTATGAATCAAGATCTTAAAAATTATTAGCAGAAATGAGACAACTTCAACTCTGTCATGTTTTTGCTTCTACAGGGAATATTCTGAATACCATGTTTAAGGATGTGAGTACAAATCATCAAATTTCAGCTTTTCACTATGCAGCTTTAGCTCTTTAACCCATTCACATTTCTGGGGGTTTTGTTTTTGCTGTTGTTGTTTGTTTTGTTGGTTGGTTTTGATTTTTGCAGTTAATGTTTTTCCTTATCAGTTTGAATATGGAATGAGAGAAGGAATATGAACTTGCTGTCCAAATAGGTGAGGAATATCCCTAAAAATTCTAGAACCAGTGGTGACAGTCATGATGCATTTGGACCCCAGAGCACCCACCAGGAAGGACAATAGCAAGGCACAGCCCCCGGGGTGTCTTAGAAAGTCTGTGCATGTGACCAGCCACAGTAAAACTGGGACATGGCTCAAACTCACAACTCAGGTCCACAGATCAGACCAGGTACTGCCACTGTGTATTTGTACAGGATGTCTTTCAGAGCAATGGGGAAACACCTTTCTTTTCATGTGTCATGGATCTACATACTGTTTGAATGGCAGAGTGAGCAGGCAGAAGCTGTGCTGGTGGGACTAATTTTTCTCCTGTGGCACTTTGACAGATGCTTACTAAGGCCACTGTTTTCTATTTTCTATTCACGGTGTCACAGTGTTTACAAAATCAGTTCCATGAAGTGGGAATTATGGAATCAGTCTGTGTGAAAGTCTTCAAAGCTCTTCAAAATACGAAGATTTGTTCATGAAGAATTAAAGAATTATCATTACAGCTGCCTTGAAAAATAAAGCCCCAAGGCAAAACCACTTCAGCTGAACAAAGCATCTGGAATCTTTCAGAGATTTTGTTTGTTTTAATCAATATTTCAATTTAGCAAAACACCTCTAATGCCATCTTGACTGAATGGAACAAGGGAGAAAATGTATCTTTACAGGGATTCTGCTGGCAGAAAAACAGAATAAAATTTATAAAATAAAGGAAAAAGAAGTACATATATCTGAGGTAAACAAAGCATACTTAAAAAAGTGGTATTTCTTTAGGCAAGACAACAAAATTAAAAGATTAGTAATAAACTTTAAGATTGGCAATAATAATTCTTGTACATTGTCATTAAATTTTTTAAGGTTTTGCTAAATATTTAATCTGTCACTTCTTCAAAGTGAAAGACCAGCAGGACAAGGATTGACATGAATACTCCTTACTAATCATCAAAGATCATCATATGTTTTTCTAGATGTATAGTAGGGTGATTGATGTCAGTCAGGTGTTATCCCTACTTTGATGCAGTGGGATGTTCTCAGGGATATATTTGTTTCTTTGTGATTTCTACTATACAGACTATTTGTATTTAATTAAAATATTCTTTTCAATTGGTAGCTTTTGGGCTTTTAGAAATATAGAACAGGTCCTCTGGCGTATTAGATGAATTGGATTGCCTCAGGGGACTCAAAACACTAAGGGAAAAACAATAGTAAATTCTTTTTATAGTCAAAGCTCAATTAAATATTTTAAGCTTTGCTGAATTGATCCTAAGCAAAGAGAAATCTTTAAAGGAAATACTCAGGTCCTGTGTCTATAGTATCTGATGGATATGACTGTTTATTCTTAGAGAGTGCCAAAGAAACAGATATCTGATTTAATTTTTTTTATCTCCAGTTATGAAATATATTCTTTACAAGTTAAGGACTCATAAATGACAGAAATTATTATACTAAAACACTTCAAAGAGATTCCTTCTCTTTCTCTACTTCTCTGTCTAGTGGTCATCACCTACTATGTTCAAGGACATAAAGTGGCGAATATCTAAATATCTATAGCATGGTAGGAATGTACAAGACAAAAATTTGCAAACAGATTCATGACATTTGGTAATTACATTACCAGCAGAGATGTACATATATATACAAAAATATTCACTGAAATATCTAAAATTCAAATATTTATCCAGTGACATTCATGACACAATATTCAGGACCCAATATTGCTTATTGAAAGATACCATATGTAGTTACAATTCTACAGGAAGATGTAAGGAAAGTAATATCCACCTTTCCTCATATAGATGTTTGCTTCATAATGAAATAAATCATATTTAAGTTTCCCTTTGATATGGTGAGCAAAAACCCACCATCAACAAAGAGAGGGTAGAGTGACTGCAGCAGTGGTTGCTCTGGAGACATTTATGTATTAAAGTAATAGGAATCCCACCCAGATTGGGGAAATTGTATTTTAACAACAGGTCTTGTGACCTTAACATATTTCTTAGAAATCTTTCTGCTGGACAAAGTGCAGAGATCACTTTCCTGTGGGAATATAGATGCAATTTTCCAGATAAAGGCAAAATGACTAATCTCAAAAGAAACATGTGAATGAGAGTCAGCCACGCTTCAAACATGTACAAGAGAATTTGTAATAACCTTCAACTTCTTAAAAAATACAGATAAAACTAAGGTAGAACAGGGAATTCAGTGGCATTTTTTTTCTCTTCCATTAATTATTTTTCAATTAAAATCCTTCAGAAGTCACTCTATTTTTTTTACAGTGCAGCAAGTTTTACATAATCCACTTCTGGTTTACAGTTTCAGCAGCTGTGATAACCTCAGTTCTCTAGTTTCATGTCTTCAGTTTTACCCTAGCTGCTGCACAAAGTGCAGAAGTTTTGTCTGTGTTTTCTAAATGGATTTATGTCCTGCAGCAAATAAGCACAAAACTGATTATCAGAAGAGTATGATCCTTTTAGAATGAACGGAGAAAATGTTTCAACATTAAAAAAGGCAAATCAAAGAAAAATCTAGTTATTGACTGACAAAATAACCAAAAATAAGAAAACTCCAAGGGATTTATGAAAGTACATTCCTCAGCACTTCTGCAGCAAAAATTCAGTCTGAATGCATCTGTATGGAAAGTGATATTTAAAATTATGTCATAGAAGTTTCTATAGCAATGGTATCCTCTATGTGTCACTGTAAGATCTGTAGCCATTAGATTGGCATACTCAGAAAATATTAAATAAACAGTATGTTTTAAGGAATTTTAGTGCCATTTACCATGTGGCCTACTTTTGTCTTGACAAATGGTCTCCTCTAACTTTCTACCTCATATTCCTTCCACAATTTCTCTGGATATTAATTGTAAAATGATTCAATTACATACAGTAAAAATTTTCAAGCTCTCTAACATTGGTCTTTTCAAGACATCTGGTGTCTTTAGAAGAATCTTACTGCATCATTATTCTCAAAGGATCACAGATCTAACCTGAAGAAACATCTCAATTCCCTCTGCAACAAATCTTTGCACAACTTCAAATGAGGGAAATGTTTTTTTTATAGAGATTAAAGTCCAGAGATACTGACTTTTACAGATTATAGCACTAACCAAAAGCAAAATCTAAGGTTAAAAGTCTGCAGCTAGTGAGCTGAGAGAAAACTTTTGTTCGTTAATTTCTTTCCATTGTCCACATACTCCTAAAACAGCTAGATCAGGAAAAAAAGAACTCTCATTCTTTTAGTATCCCTTGAAGAATACAGGTGTGTATAAAGTGTTAAAGAGATGGAAATCTACTTTAATAATTTCGGACTGTTAATAAACTTTTTGATAACATACTTTCTCTGAACTTGCATTGAACACAATTTCAAACTGAATCACACTGTCAAAATGCTCAGAGTAATGTTGGCAGTGCAGAATCCTTCACATTTAATGAGTATTTTCATGCCATAACTAACAAGAGTCTTCTTGTGTTCGCTGATCAATGAAATTAATTAGATGCCTTATGTATCAAAATTTAAATACTACCTCTTCTGGATCACATTGGAAACTCTCTTTTAAAGAAGTTTGTTGGGGTTTTTTTTCCAATGTAGATGAAACTAAATTAATCTAGAACAAAGTAATATACTAAGTTGTGCTATTCAGCAGAAGGAGTGGAAGGCAACAGTGAGGTGCTGAGGTGAAGACGAAATAACATCTTAATGTAGGCTGAAGATTTTAATTGGGTAATTGTCAGAGTAGATTTATCATACTGACAGTTTAAGGAAGAAGTACTTTTTTCAGACACCTAAATGAGATGTTATAAATGTACAGAAAATATGCCTAAGCAAACTATTTAAAGGCTAAAAGATGATTCACATTTGTGCTTTGATTTATTGATTCAGCCAAATATAGATTGAGAGCCTGGTTCATTTCACTGTAGTTTCAAACAATAAAACACAGTTTTCAATAAACTGAGAAGTTACCTATATAAAATTAATGGTGTTTTACAATTGAATTAGCCTAAGTTGTCACTGCAGTTTCATACAAACTTACTACAAAAACTATCTCTTACATTTCAGTGAAAGAGCAATTGACATCCATAAAATTGGATGTCAATTAATAATTATAATTATTATTAATAACATTGCATTCATTGTATCAAGCATTTTCCTACCATTATAATAAGATAGGTGTGAAAATGTTTAATGGTTTTAATGTTGATTTTGCAAGGAACATAGATAAGGAAAGCAAATAAGGATAAGGAAAAAGTCAATCTATGACAGATGGTTTTGCAAGGAAATAAAAACGAGGTTACTTGAACTTTTTCTTTCACCATGCTTTTAATTTTTTTCCTCTTATGAGTCCTAGAATTAAAACTAGTTTAACTTATGTCACTGTATTCAATGGCTGCTATCCAACAAACAAGATTTACACTAGAATGTTTTCCTTTATTATAAGTTGTTTTTTTTTTCACTTGCCTGGTTTTTAAAGTTAAGCAAAAAAATTGGTTTCATAGTTTTCATTTATTATGAAAAACTGAAAAGGAGCCACATGATGTTTTGATAGATACAGTCTCAAAGGCTTTGGGGTTTTGTTTGTTTAGTAGGTTGTGAGCTTTTATGGTGCGCTCACTTTCTTTGAAAAACAGGACCACAATTCTGCTAAGAAAATGCTCATATTTTGACTATACCCAGTTATTCTTGTTTCACGTTACAGCCCAGCACTACAGTCACAGATTAAATAATTTTCCTTATTTGTTAATTGCATGAGATCCATACTTATAATAAAGATTTCTTTAAAAAACAGAACACTTTCTGTATCATCTAAACACATGGAGCAGAGCAAGAGGTAGTATCACAGAGATTAAGAGTCTCAACTTATCTGGTATGTGGAAGATAAGAAATGCAAACTTTAGTGTTTGTCAACTTCTTTCAGTGCTCCTGCTGAAGGCAAAATCATATATACCCTGCAGACCACACAGTTAAACCCATATGTTCCAGGTTGAATGCAAATGGTCTGTCTTTCCTGATTTTAGTAGTACTACAGTATCATCTATCATGACTTCATTAATCCAAATATAAAATCATGTTAACATGGTTTCTTTAGCTTTAAGAGTTGTTTAAAATTCCTTGTGTGAGCTCCCTGGGGTTTTTTTGTTGTTGTTTTTTGTTTGTTTGTTTTGTTTTGTTTTGTTTTGTTTAATTTTGCAGATATGACCTGGAAAGTCTTGCAGAAACAAGTTACAAAAGAATGAGATGGGGAATGCTGAGGGAAGCTGGATATCCAAGATGTGTGGCTAAACACAAAGATCTATTGGAAGAATTTGAGTCTAAGTACAAAGATAAGAAAGTGCTATGAATGAGGGTGCCATGAGTCTGCAGGAAATTAATCTCTGAGCTGCAGTGACTCTCACCAGCAAGGAACACAAAGCTACTGGGTTATGGAAGGGTTGACTTCCATAGTAAATAAGAGAGTGGGAAGAAACTGGTGTCTCTCAAAGCTCCCATTACATTGACACTGTTAGTCTCTGCTGCAGATACCAGCTGCTTTCTACCACTGTGTTGAATGTCAATGCATGCAGTGATAAGATAATTCTGCTTACTGCAGTGGGGGTCAACCAACAAACAAATTCACATAGAGATTATTACCATCATAGATAACAGGTACTAAAAAATACTTGTGATACATGTGATGCTCACATGAAATGAATTGAAATCAGATCCTTCCATTCATGTGAAATAAATTACAGCAAAATAGAAACACAACTGCTTTGGGGTTTTTGTTTGGTTCATTGGGGTGTTTTTTTCCCTGAAGTTAATGAGGATTCAAAGCTGAAAGTCAGAAACTGTTAGATTCTTATGTTAAGACCCCTTTTGATTAATCAAAATAATTTTAAGCACACTATAACCTGATACTCCAAAGATCTGGCAAAGATCAAAGACTATAACATCCCCAAGACACTGAAACTGGTCTGTGAATTAAAAATAAAAGTTGCATTAAAGGAATATAAATCTGGTAACAAATTAATGTTCTACATCGTGAGCACTAGTGCTACATCTAATCTTGCTGAAGTTTCTCAGTATAACATCCATTCAGTTCCATACTTATTTGAAAAAGGTAAGACAGTTTCCTCACTGGAAGACTAAGAGAGCTTGGGGTGTAAAAACAGGTAAGAAAGGAAAAAGCCAAAATGAAAGATCTTTTGCCTTTTCTGAGGTCAAATGGAACTCTTATAAATGTTCAGGTTTTTCCTCAGAAATGTTTTGAGGTTTTTTTTTTCCACGTGGAGTTGTTCAGGAAAATTGGATACTGTCTTTGGATTTTAGGTATGATGGATGCTCTACAGTTTGTAAAAGATACCAGCAGGCACCAGGTCACATCTTGCACTATTTGTTAACTTAAAAAAAAATTATATTATTTAAATTTCTGAATTTTCCCCTTTAGAGGTGTGGAAAAAAATAACAAAAATACTCAAAGCTCAAGGTTATACCTCTATCATTCAAAGTCTTATGTCTGTTTCACAGGTGTTATAAAGAGATCTGAATTTTACGTCTGTTGCTTCAGTAAAAATCACTAACCAGCAGCTGTTTGATCCTTAAAAGAACTCTGCCCTGAGACACACTTAAATCACAACTTTTACTGTTGAATGTCTGCCCTGAAAAGTGTCAGAAAAGAGCAAAAGAAGTCTGACCTGCAAAGATCCCACAGTCACTTCAAAGCCTCATATGCCAAAAAGCAGCCACGTAATAGCACTGTACAAGATTATGAGCTGACAAATCTATTAAGTAAATCACTTCAGATACCTCTGACTCGGAGAATGAATTCAGTGAAACAACACTAGAAAACTGTGCAGTGTGGAGGACGCTGAAAGTGCTTTTGTTATCGCTGTCACATTATGCAATATGGTGTGTTGTTTCAATGATTCTGCATGTGTCGTGCTGTCGGAATTGGTCAGCCCGCTCAGTTTTATAACCAGGCACTGCCCTGCATGTCAGGGACACGCCCTTAGTCGCACTAATCCTATACTATTCATCAGCCTCATCTCCTATGGGAGTAAAAGGTCAAGCTCTCAAAAAATTTCAACAAAAATATGCTTAACAATTCAAATATGAACAATTTCATTTAAGTATGCTTTTAGAAAAATTATGATTTTAGATTAGAAATCCTTTGATAAATTCTTGCCTTCACAAGCAAGATTCCAAAATACAAGGGTGTTTCTTTAACTTTTCTCCAAAATAATTTTTTCCTTCATAGCACATTCAAATACATTATTCTATCTTATGAACTCTGGAATGAATGCTTGCATCTGCTTGCAGCATAACAATGATATATGTAATACAGTGCATTACAATGAATTATATGCTTCTAGAAATTGACAGTAAGAAGATTGAAATAACTCCCTAATGTACTCATCTGTGAAAATAAAACACAATGAATTGTGTCTGCACTTATCCACAGTTGTGCATATTTGTTTGTCCCTTCTAAGTAAACTGTTTTTGAAAAATGATCACTGAAAACTGACCTATTTCTATTTAATCATTATTTTAGTCTCAATTTGCTTCAAGATATGCTTATGCGATGGGGTCAAAATCAGGCCTAAAACAACCCTGTTTGAAACAGTGCCTAAAAAGATGGAAAGTGTTATTTGAGATACAGGAAATACAAATATAAAGTTCTCTTGCTCTGGTGAAAAAAGATGCCATAGAATTCACTCTTGACAAGTAATATTGCATTTCACAGTATCTCTACTGATTCTCTTCAAGGCTTCTGGGACTAAGGTAATACTCCCTTACTCTTTCTCATTAGTCAGTTCACTCAGTATACAACTTTAAATGATTCACAGGTCAATAAGGGGACTAAATAGTTTAAAACTGTGTCCTTTTGAGAGCCATATATATTCATTAAATAAAAGTCATTACCACTTTGCTTCTATGTGGAACTAAATTATAGAAATATTTATGTTTTGCCATTAGTTTTAAAGAATTTTTCTAATAATCTTATTACATCTATGAAATAAACATTATGTCTATGATTATTATTTCTACAGATATTCTATATTATTGGAGCATGATTAGAAGTTCAGTGAGCTCTTAAGTAAAACATTCAAGCAAATTTTTGAAAATTTAATTTCTTCCTCTAGTTTCATGGAGGTCAGAAAATCCACTTTGAGGCTGTCTGAGCCCAATGCAAACTCTAAATCCTACATTTATGTGAGGAGTTGACTGTTTTTCATGCAGTCAGTGAGAAGAATCAATGTAGAAACACACAGTCTATTTTAAGCTGTTTAGCAGAATAAGTTGCTTCCTCAAACTTTATTCCTGAGTAATATAAGTAGGGTCAATTATACTGATTTGTGAAAATTTAAACTCCTTGATCCTAGAAATACAAATGTCCAGAATACATGAGCTGGCATTTATAGCACCTCTGCTACAGGTTATCATGACAACAGCTCAGGATAGTAGGCTGCTCTCCTAAAAATAACAATGGAATTACAAAACCCACTGTGAGTCATTAATACCTGGGCAGTGGCATCTACCAAGCTATACCTTTCTACCTTACCAACCCCCTCCTCTCTGCATTAAGCTAGTTAAAACCGATAAAAATATCAAAGGAACAACTGTGATGGCTTCCAGTTTTTACAGAGAAGCAGCAGCAGGATCTGTGCTGCATCAGACCTGAGCAGCTGGAGGAGGATGGATGCTGGCTCCAGCTGCCTGTGGCTGTGGCCAGGTTGGTCTGTTGCTGTGGCTGCATCAAAGGGGTTCTGCTTTGCTTGCCATGAGCTGGCTGGGACATTTTGTCCACCTGCATATCATTATGTATTTACTCATTTGTAACTGGCTGGTATTAATTAAAGGGTTAAGGTTCACTGGAACTTTTTAATGAGATCCTTTGTGTATTGGACCTGTCACAGTCAGCAAAGGTTGTTACTAGTGACAGGTTTCACCTCGTTTTTACATCTGCATATTTCTTTATAGAGACTTGTTTCAAATTTTCAAAAGAAGCTAAATATATTAAATCCTAAATTATTTTTTTAATTACAATATGCAAAGCAATTAACATTGATACCACAAAAATTATCTTCAACAAATGGTTTCATCCTCTCATTGGTGCTCCTTTCCCACTGTTGTACCTAGGGCTTGCATCTTTATTCATTATGATAGTAGCAACTTAAATAGCAGCAGGAAACTTATGTTTGGATCATCAGAATAATAAAACATATTCTTCCTTTCACCTAATAAACCTTGCTTGCCTCTCTTTAAGCACATTTAATAATATAGTATCTTCTTACAAAATAAACCAATAGTGAGTCCTGATGAGGTATCCCACCACCCCCACTAAAACAGGCATAGTGAATATGCTGCATTTTATCTTCGACATATCTTCTGTAATGGATTGTATTCTCTTACAATTGGTATAGAGAAGATCAGAATATCTCAAAATCTCACAGAAGCAGCAATGTTTCGACCAGTTTTATCTGGATCTCTTCTGGTAATCTGTTTACCTGATGAATATTTTCACTGCTAGAAAAAGAGCTGTATAAATGCATCTCACTAACTATGCATTTACTTGACACAGTTACCTGTTGTTATTTGAAGGTGTTTGGACTAATCCATGAAAAATATCTCCTATTGCCTCTCAAAGGGTTCACTGTTGTTATATTTCAGACAGATATATCTTAGGTTGGATATTAAAGCCTACTGAAGTCTTTTATCTTTAAGGGTTTTAAATTATTCTTATAATATCCAGAACTTTTGATAAATAATTTTTAGTAATTTATTTTCAAAGAAAGGTATATAATTTATCATTTAAAGGTAACTTATGTGAATAATACAATTTTTATATTTTTATTTAATATAAAGATTAATTATGTCAAAATATGCATTGGAATATTTCAGTGCAGTTTACCAAAACGTTACTAGAGATATAGTAAAAAAGGAAGCTAACAGACATATGGCAAATACACTACACCACAATTTATACTTGAATAACCATAACTCTCTGTACAAATACAAGTAAGTACAAATGCACACACTATCTTTTGCAAAAGTTTCTAAGACATCTAGAAGTGGTATATTTGGTCACTGTATCTGAACATCATTGATTATTTCTACTAAGAATCATACTATGATTTAAAAATTGCTCTTACAAGCAGTTGATCCTTTTTAATGAACAATAAAGAGACAGCCGATTTTCAATTAAATTGAAAATTGTGTCTCAGTTTGCACTTGTAAATTAATAACTAAATGGGCTTTTCAAATAATTATTTTGCCATTTCACATTTAGTGAAGAAAATGCAATTTTTAAAGTAAATTGATTATATATTCCATACTTGTTTAGATAAACAGATAAATTATTTAATGCAGTCGTATTTTCTGCATTTTATTCTCACTTTGTGCACATTACTAATTAATTTTTTTTGTGGTTGTCATCCCATCAGAACATTAGGCTTGTATAGTGATAGCCACGAATGGGGATGGCAGCAGAATATGAAAATAACCTTACATGGAGAATATCAAAGAGAAAAATACTCTATGGGAAGAGGAAAAATGGAAAGAGGATTTAAAAAGACTTTCTTTGGCTTTTCAGAGAATCTTCCTTTGGAAGAGAAATGCCAAGACTGTTTTTAAGAGACTAGAGTGAGAAAAACCAGCACTAAACTAGAAGGCGTGTGGAAGCTCTTTCACATTATAAGCCAAACAACAGAATGTCAAAGTGCTGAAGCATTCTGCTAGAACACATTTACTCTTACAGATATAATACATTGAAAAGAAAAGGGGTTTTTTTATTACCTTAATCAGAACTTGAATATGTCCTATGGCTTTTGATGACTTGAAGTACCAGAAGCTCATCACACAAGTCCCACTTGATTCTTTCCATATGGAACTTTTCACATGGGCTTTTTCATTTATTAGGCCTATTGCAGTAGCCTCAAGATACAGGAATTGTCCTAAAATTAAATTATATATTACTGAAAAAATTTCAAATTAGATTTCAAAACTTAACAAAGTAACTGCAGAGATTTATGAAGTATACTTCCCATATAGGTCCTATAATAGTTAACCTCAGTTTAGGATAAAAAAATGACAAGATCACATTCCTTCTGTACTTCTTATATCAGGAATAAGCCAGTAGCAGCTTAAGATTTGGATAGGCCTGTGTAGAAGACTGAGAATTCTTCCATGTTTTCCAGCTATGTCCTTGCCTGACAACATTAGTTGCTATTCTGACAGTACATCATAAAACAGCCATCACATGATAAATTTCAAGATGAAATTTTTTGATAGATAATCTTCATAACAGCAAGTCACACTATATAAAAACTTGTGAAATGGGAAAAAACCTTTATACATTTATAAATCATTAGGTACCTTAAGGGTTCATGTTTCCTTTGGTCTTTTGTACTTTCTATATTTATACACATATAAATTATACTCTATATTAACACACATATAAATTATATAGTTACAGGAAATTGCAAAAATAGATGTCTAGAGTTAGTAGTTTCCAACACTGGTATGGTCCTTGAACCTTCCATCTTGATTTTTAATCAGAACTATAATAAATTTTGAAAGACTTCAAATTAATTTTTTTCCTTTGTACAAATAAGATATGCACAGTTCATATAAACAAATGTACTATAAATAACACATTTAAATTATAATTGCATACCTAAAATGTGTATATGAATGAGAAAAAAAAAATTACTGCTGTAGAGATGGAATAAAATGGGATCATTCTAACTTTGACACTTCTGTAGCTATCATAGATATTTGCCATAATACTATGGGATAAAAATATACTTTTTCTCTGAGATCAAGTATATATTTAACAAGTGTAGTGACACATTTATGACAATACTTTAAAATGTTTATTATTAGAAAGTGCAAATGAATTAATTTTTTTCTACATATCTTCAAGTTTATTGAGTTTTCTCCTTCAACAGTTCAGGTAAACATTCAACAGCTACTATCATGTCTTTGTGCCAGTCAGCTGTGAAATTTTTCAATCTAAGGTCAATTCTGAGCTAGCTTCGGTAACATCTTTACCTGAGCTATAGAACCTACAAAAGCAAAGGAAGAAGGCAACTTGTAGCATCCTTGTAGAGCTTGTAGCAAGAACAAGAGCAGAAAACTGGCCAAAATGAACCAGGAGATGCACTACCACTAAAAATGGAAGGATTTTTTAATTTACATTTATTTACTTAACATTATGAATATTTAACAGTGTGAATAGTCACTATGGGTAATTGTAAGCTTCCTGGAAATGACCTCAAACTCTGGAGGAGTGAGACCCAGTGATCTCAGAGCTGAGCTACCTCGCCCTCTTAAGTTGCAGCCAGACCAAATGCCTCTCTCCAGACAAGTATCAAATTATCTTGTTTGACTCATATGAGAAACATTTGAGAATCAATTTTCCCTAACTTAAAGCCAATACAGAATAGTAATTAATATTTTTATATTGCCATACATCTAATTAATTGAAAATGACACCCTGATTAGACATGTTAGAGCTCCCCTGCTGCCTGTGAAGGGAGGTACGAGACACTTCACAAAGACGATTATATCTTGTTTGTGAACTGACAACATACCAGTTCTATTTCCAAGCGTGTGGTCCCCAGGAGGTCTAAGAGTTTGAGGCGAGCTGACCCTTAGCACCCAGTTAAATTTATCAGCCAGAGAATTTTGCCAGCCACATCTGCCATTCTCAAAAGTGCAGGAAGTTCCACATTCACTCTCGTCTGTATTATCCCCACAGTTGTCTTCAAAGTCACAACTTTGTTCTGGTCTGTAACACTTGCCGTTCTGGCACTGCAAATAGCCATGTGGGCAGGAGCCTGAAAAGAGAAGAATGAGAGTGTCCTGGTGAATCACACTGCCATGCATCCCAGCAAGGTTACTGGAAGGTTACGTCTCAGAGAGCTTGATATTTGGGAGGAGAAGGGTGGTCCAGAGCAGTTTTATTAAAAGCCTTTGGTTCCCCTGAAGTGCTAATCCATTATCAGTTTATTTCTTTTGTATTTTGTCAAGTGATTGCCTAAATAAATGACTCTTTCCCTTGTAAAGTCTTGGGAGGGCAAGCTCCAGCCAGGCATTCCTTCACTAACAAAGCTTTCTAGTCTGACTTAATTGCTGACATTCTCTTTTCTTGTGGTGTAGGATTAAATCATTTCATTTTAGCTGCAAAGTCGAGCCTACTTTAGGAGCCCTAATTTGGAAGAAAAAACTTTACTATTTTAACTACAAAGGTTTGACTTTTAATGGACTTTTTTTTTCCCTGACAAGTTCAGCGGATTGATGGTATCCTTTCTGTGCAGTATTCCTGGCATTATTGAAGGATAATTCTGCTATTGTACAGCCTAAAGATTGTAGGACTCAGATCACAGAATCCATTTCCAAGCTTCATGTTTTCATTTCGGATCAGTTTCTTCAGGACTCTGGATAAAATTCAGCTCCTTCAGTACATTCTGTAATCAAGAAGCAAGACACAAAATTCTGAAATGGACCCCTCCCTGTTGACTTTGTACATTCTGCTATGCCAGAAATAAATGAACAAGCACAATTTTATTTAAAAATAGGAGCAGCAATTTATTAGTTCAACAGACATAAAATTAGAATATGCACATGTATGAAAGTTGCGCAAGTGTGGGGAAAATCCGAGTTGACTGATATTGAAAGTCACACGGAGATAAAGACTTGTTTCCATTATCACTTTATTAATTTAAATGAGGACCTGATGGAGAAAAATTAAATTCACATAAGACTGGATTTTACTAAGAGGCCAGAAAAACTGATTTATTAATAAAAAGAGAATAAGAGATGGGGTCAGTTGGCAGGCTGGCAACCTCCAGCTCTAAGCATTTGTTTAAGCCAGACTCTAAATTACAAATAACCCAAACAAGCGAAAAAGCATTGCCAGACCCCTTTGCTGTAGGCTTTCAGTAAAGTGAAAACAAGTTTTGAATTTCTAGATGCTAGCTAAAGAAAACAAGTGTTAACCTTTCTTTTTTAATTAAAAATTCTCCTAACACAATGCTTATTAAAGATAAATTAAAAATACAACTAAATATTAGAAAACCATAGAAATATCTAGCAAGCGTTCTAGGGAAATTATTACTTTTTAATTCGTGATTACTTAAGAACATAAAAATATATGTCATGTTTTCTCCAGAAGACTGTGTATGATTTGGCTTTTAACACTTGCTCAGAGAAAGGAAGAAAAATTCCTGAACAGAAAAAAGCAAGCCAGAATAAAAATCCAATACTGACACAGAGAGTCAAGCACATCAGGCAAAGATCTCCAGATCTGGAGACAAGAAAACTGGGTAATCTCTGACCAAAAGAAAAGGACTTGTTTGAAGTCCACAGTTACAAGTTTACAACAGCATTAGTGGGATTTTTATTAGAACACAATCTCTGAAAATGGTTTTGGTTAAAAGAATGGTATAATTGTGCCGATGAATCAGTCAGTGTCCATCAGAAACTTCTATCAATCTGCTTCAGATTTTCAATCATCCATCTTTTTTCCCAACTGGTGTCAGAGATTTGTTACTAAATCGCTGCCTAATTTAAGTGACATATACTTTTAGGAGTTAGCAGTTATAATCCTACAGTTCTTTTATGTGATTGCAGTAAGAATTTAGCTAAGTACTTATTTTTTTTTCAGTAAACTAGGAATTTTAATTTCTGGATGTAGTTTGAAATACTTTTCCTTACAGTTCAGTGATCAATAATTGCAATAATTATTGCATTTTCAGGTCCATTTGTAGCATTGCCTCCAATTTTAAGTTGAAAAATAATGAAAAAGAAGAGTTGAAAAGTGGAAGTCTTTGTTTTCTGAGAAAAAACAAAAAAATCCATCTTGAATCCTGGCATGAATGAATCTTTTCAAGCATGTATAATGAATGATATTACACTGCCTGAGGTTGTAACGTGACTTGTTTCTGGATGCACTTCCATAGTATGGCTTCACTTTAAATTAAATTACTAAGGCTTTATAACTCGAGGAAGTGGGGGTGGGGGTGGGGAGAGGGGAAACAACCAACCAACCAAAAGATACCCAACCACAAAACAAAAAAAACCAACCATGAAACACAAAAACCCTCCAGACAAAAAAAACAAAAACAAAAACAAAAAAAACCCAAAGCCAAACCAAAGAACCAACTCTGAACCTGTGTGGATTTTTTTAGAGCTCTCTTCCTTTCATCCCTATTTTTTCTTAATCCTAACTATTCAAGCATGAGAGGGATATTTGAGGGCAACTTCTCTTTAACAAGATTCAGCAATTTTTTCTTCCAATCAGAGAAGACTGGAATCTTGAAGATTATTAGTAGGTAAACTTTTTGGTCTGTGTGGTAAGTGTACTAACATATTAGGCTGCAGTAGATCCAAAGCGAGGCTCAGTGTCTTTCAGAACATTAATCTTTGAATTGAGGAGGACATAAAACAGAGGAAAACAGCTGAATCAGTCAATAATTCCCTTGTTTTATATACCCTGAGCAAAATCAACAGGTAGAACACTTACGTTTTAAAATATGCAGTTAGGACTGGGATAATTCTCTTTATTTTATAAAGATATTTCTCTTAAATGTATTTGGAAAAAAAAAGTACTGGCAAACATCAAGAGAGAATGTAAACTTAGCAATAGAACTGAAATATGGCTTATCTTCTACATCAATGAACTTTGCACAGTAATAAAGTCAACATGGTCCATGTCATGCAGCATTGAGGCAGAACAGAAATAAATTACAGAAAATACATTCCTATTAAGAAATAGCCTTACTGTGTTATGTAACCTTTAAACCCTAGCAAAACCACTTGTGTAAATCCATAATATTCAGTTTTCCTTTCATTTCAGGATAAGAATCCTTGATCCTTCCTTTTATAGAGGTAATAGATTTTGGATTTTTGATGTTGGTTTTGTTCTTTTTTAATTCCACTTATTACTTCACCATTAAAATCAATTAAAAGTTCATTACAAGGTGTTTGGACTCATATCTGAGTATGCAATCCTTCCATTTGCATTCAATATAGATAAAAACAAATTGTGTCATCTTTCTTGGATTGCCCATGAATGATTCCTGAAGGAATTTTCTGATTACACATTTATAGTGAGTGACAAAATAGAGCCCAATTAATGTAATTTATTAGAGGCAAGATTAAGAAATAACTAGATCATGTTCTGTAATTACTTGTAAATAGACAAATAGTGATAGCAAAAAACTCTAATCTAGTATGAAAAACCCCCCAACATTACATGCTGAAAAATTGAAGTTAGTGAAGTGCAAATTAAAATTAAATGATCGAGTAGTTAACCATTGAACGGATAACCAAAGACTGTAATAAATATTCCATCAGTTAAGGGCTTTAAATAGAAACCGATTTTCTTGCTGAAAGATATGCTTTAGTTTAAACTTAACTTATTTGACAAATGAAAGAAGACCTGGTTAGTGTTATAAATTGCATATTAGTAGTAGAGCATTTTGATTTGAAAAAGCAGAATTCATTCACAAACCTTAATTTGCTTATACAATTATGGCAATTTATAATGGGTAAACTAAATGTTTGTCCGTGCCTATAGTACCTGCAAAATAGAGAGGAAAATCTAAAACCTCTCCATTCAATTCCAATCTTCTTGAAGCTGGGCCTTCAAATATCTTTGCTCTGTAGAAATACTTTAAGTATGATAAGTAAACCAAAAGATAAAAAAGATGAGAACTTCTAAAGAGTTACAAAAATATAACTGTAGGAATTGAATTCAATGATCGCAGAGGTCTTTCTCAAACTTAACAATTCTGTGATTCTATGATTGTGTATAGGACGACATCAGCTATGATTCCAGTTATGAGCATTTAACTGTTAATTCTTTGAATTTAAACTTGTTTGTTCTTATTGTATATCAGTATTGTTTTAAAATTACCAGGAAGCTAATTCATGTTTTGGAAAAACAGGAAACACATTAGTGATAAGGATATGCCAAATATTGTTAAACTTTTACTTCTTAAACTTGCTATATTTAACAGTATCAATATCTGTATTTTCCAATCTTAAATCAAATTGGATGAATGGGATACTTGACAATTATCGAAATTATCAGCATAACCTATTAGTAGGTGTCAAAAACTAGATTTGCTTCAAAATATTTTAAAAAAAATTTATTTACAGTCACATAGCTAACAGCATACCTGCTCCTAAATCAATGCTAGAGCTCCTGTAGAAACATAATCTGGCTTAGAGGTCAGAGTAATTAATCAGCAGGCTAAAAGTGTGACATCCCAGAGATAGGGGCTCTCTGGATAATTTAGATCTCTGAGTTTTTCTCTGCAACAATTACTCCATTATCATTCTTGGTCTGAGTTGACATTAGTGTATGACTGAAATTTATGTGTCCTTAAAAAAAATAATTTGTTAACAAGAACATCTTTCCTCTCATATCTCACCACTACCACCCAAGGGCACAGAGTAAAGTGCTTTCATCACTGTCGATGATGCATAGTAATACTGACTTGTCGGTGCAGGAATATGAAAAATGAATCTCATTTCAAAAGCAAAGCTTTAGAAATTACAAGAATTTTTAAAGACTTTCAGAGACTGAAGTGTTGGGGCAAAAGAGATTTAAAAACTACTACACTTTATCGACTTTTCTTTTTGGAAATAGCCCTTTTTTTCTAGGACTGAGTGCAAACATTTGGGTTGGTAGGCCTTTCAAGTACCCTGACATATTGATTTGCATTTTGAGCAAACTTAAAGTTTAAAGAAACAACTTCGGTTCTTTACAAAAAACTTCTAGAAGAAACTGTTAACCTCTTAAGTTACTACCATGACAAAGAGCAGATGAAGACTTCAACAACAACCAAAGCTTCCTCTGTTGATTTCTTATATTGTCCATTTCCACATACAAACACAAGAGAATTCTTTTCCTGTAATCAACTCCAATAATATTCAACCTCAGAAACAAAAACACAAACAGCAAGGTAGCCTATCACTGCTCAATGTTATTATTTCTGTCCATGATGGAGCACTGAATAGTCTTCTTTGTTCCATTTGTTTGTACTTTTTTATTAGGATAGTGTGGGGTTTTATCAGTAACTCAATATACTTTAAGACATAATCTGTGACACATTTCATGGGTCCTAGCATGGTGGTTTGCTTTATTTAAGGTCAATAGAACTTCTAGAGAGTATGAGGTGCTGAAGTCAAGATGGGCACTCGGTGCCTCTTCACACTCAGCTTACTGCATATACTTCAGGCAGGACAAAGCTACAGACAATGCTATGAAGAGAAAAAGCTTCGATGCACGTGCATGTGCATTCACTCAAAAAAGTTTAAAAAAACAGGTTTTGACTAGAGAAAAAAGGTACTAGGTCTTTTTAACTCTACTCTTACAGTACTTGTATACTAATATTATCAGTAATAGAAATACTGTATACTTTCCACATTGCACAAGTAGTTCTACACATATTTAGTCTACAAAATATTCTAGTAGGTCAATTTAAGAGAAAATATTAAGTTAACCTCTTCAAATGGGAAATCCCAACAGAGAATAAGTGACCTAGGACTGGATTCACTGACACAAACTCCTTCTATATTAATAGCATCAAGACTGATTTGTTCCTTGCCAGAAAAGTGAAACAAGATACAATAATTGTTAACATTATTATTCCAGTCCTAAGCAAGTGGTTTATGTCTCCAACATAAAGAAATAGACAGACAAGAAAAACTGTTGTAACAAGACATACACTTAATGGGAATGGTGATATATTAGTTCTTATATACAATATTCCCTTTCCAAATCCGTGCTAAAATTTATAGCCTATCTTGAGAATGGACAAAGAGAAAAAGAATACACTTGTAGTTTTCAAGCAAAGCCTTTTCTGAAACAGTAGTATTCATCGTATGCATCTACTACAGTGAGAAAAGTTGAATACTAACTTGAAAAGCTTAATTCACTCACCTGAGTTTACACTTAGTAAAAAAAGCAAAATTAAATTAAATTAAACAAATTTTGGGGTTGTCATGTTCTAGCTCAAATAAGTGAAACCTAAATATTTGCTGCCTAAACTTAGCAAAGACACAGAAAGAGGAAACATTCCTTAGGTATAAAGTCCACATTCCTAAATATATGTCAAAAAGTTGTAGCATGATCTTTAGAAGTACAACTTGACAGCTGACATAAAATGTATAACTATACACCAACATCTTGCCTGAAGCAGAATGCAATAGTGCTTTAATGAAAGTAAATAAATGTAATAGTGTTTAATGAAAGCCTGGAATGGTGCATAACTGTGACCTCTGGTTTAAAGGTCCAATTGCTATCTCATTGTTTGGAGGGTGGCATTTCCATTTCCTGGTGCCTAGTGCAGGCTCTGGTCAGTGGTTTCGCTGCCTGCTTTTCTGATGGGAAAAAGATCTAGAGACTGAATCTAAAAGATGTCTTGAAGTAAAGCAGAAACCCATAAATCAGAACGGGTTGAGGGTGAGGAATAGGGTGCACAAACTGAATAGCTGAGGTATTTCAGCGGGGAATTTCTATAAGGAGATCAAAGGAAAGTTGGGTAGACAGTGAATTAAAAGCCTTTGATGATATTATAACTCAGTCTGAAGGAGGAGAGATCTTCATTGTCTGCGCTGGAATATGTGTTCCTTTCATATTCTCCACCAGACTCCAAGTTGTTGCCAAAGCATATACTGGAAGATGAGGCTGCAGTGGTGTGATAAATCCAATTTTTACCATTTCCCAGAGCTCTCTTCTGTACTGTGCTCAGTAAATGGGGCAGATGGAAAACGCTTCCCACAAATCCTACTCAAAGTTTGACCAACCACTTTACAGACCTGGCACTGAGATCAAAGGGCAGGACATCGTCCTGGTCAGATCTCACCTAGGTAGAGAAGACAATGGACATGGAGGCCCAGAACCTGAAAAATACTGGTTCTACAGCTGAAACTATGAACAAAAATATATTTAGACACTCTTCTCTGCAAATAAAGGCATATGAAAAGGCATGGCTTAAAGAGGAAATAGTGCTGTATTTATTCTATGTCCAAAAGAACTTTGGTGTTTCTTCTGTGAACTGTCTCTTTCTTTGCCAAGTGAGGCACTATTAGGTGGTCTTGTAGAGGTTTTAATTTTACATAAGACAGTGCAGTATTCAAAAATGAAGATAATAAAAGATGTATATCTATTATCACTTGGGCAGCTCCACTATTAAAAAAATGTCAATCTGTTTCCTTAAATCTGTATTAGTATTAGAGCAGCAGAGGTCACTAGGTCTTCTGTCTGGAGAAGAGGAGATTGAAGGGAGACCTCATTGCAATTACAACTTCCTCATGAGGGGAAGAGGAGGGTCTTATCTGTGGTGACCAGTGACAAGACCCAAGGGAATGGTGTGAAGCTGTGCCAGGGGAGGTTAAGCTGGAACAGGCTCTCCAGGGAAAGTGTCACAGCACAAGCCCGAAAGAGTTCAAGAGGCATGTGGATGATACTCTCAGGCACACGGTGTGATTCTTGGGGATGGTCCTGTGCAGGGCCAGGAATTGGACTCGATGATCTCTGTGGGTCCCTTCCAAATCAGCATATTCTGTGATTCAGTGATTCAACAATACAAATGTAAATTACAAAGGAAACTGTTCTGGAATACTCTGAGTTTGTACAGCAGATGGGATGAAATTGTGAAAGATGTTCAAGAAACATAATCTCTGTAGAATTCCTATAATTCCTACAAGCAATTACAGCATTTAAACACAGCTATATTCTTTGGAAATAACTTGAGTAAGAGTCAGGTGTAGGAGAAACTAAAAACATTCCAAAACTGATTAAATTGAATCTCATGACCCCTATGAATCCTCATCTGTCATTGCTCAGAAGGAATAAGTTTCCTGATTAATGTATTTATCACATGATATTAGAAAACTTTGTATCTGTATTAGACAAAATGCTATAATTAGCTGAAGAGAACATGCTGATTAAAATATTTTATTGGTGTCTGGAACAGCCTTCCACACACCTTTGAGCCTCCACTGAAGATTTGAACAGGGAAATGAAAAATAATTCCAGCAAAATCTAATCACTCAGTGTCTTAAAGAAAGTAGCTTCTAGTATGGTCAGCTTTTTCCTTTCTTCTATGTTACAGTCATTTGTTCTCAGATTAAAAAAAAAAATTCTCAGAAAGAAAAAATTAAAATTATACCTATAATTTTGCATAAGTACTTTGAGATGAGGTACTGCAAGTAACAACAATTACATTTGGAACTACTATGCTCTAATGTCACTTACGCTAGTAATGTCTCTTAGTGAGATTAAGGAGTTCAGTTCCTTATCTTTTTTCTTTTTGAGCAATTAAGCCAAAAGCATTTTTTTATTATCTTTATTTAACAGTAGTCCAATTCAGCACAATCGTTTATTCCCCAAAGCAATAATAACATTGTTAATTGTACCTCCATTTAGCATGTGTCACATTTATCAGCATACTTTGAGGCAAGAAAATAGTAGCACATCTGCTTAGCAATTGTCTGAACGTGGAAACAGAAGACTAGTGCATAGTTAAAAAGAGGACCCTAATGGAACTATTTTATGCCACTTCAAGAGAACTGTAATTTTAAAAGAAATTGTTCAAATCATTAGTTCTATTTCACTTTTATGCAAGGCAACAATCTCAAGCAATTTCTCTGCATTCCATAGAATTTGTACCTTTCTCCATTCCTGTTACCAAAATGCTACTTTTGGATTTTCAGATAAGGGACCCTTTTACTATCTAGCCTAAATTTATTACTGAACACTAATTTCTATGTAAGCTTGGCCATTCAGCTTTCATTTGCTTGGAAGGGAAGGGAAATACAGAAGTACAAACAGGGCTGAAACCCAAAAAACCAATACTACTCAAAACCTTCATATATACCTAGCTCAAACCCTCATCTCAAAGTCCAATAGAAGTTGACTACTTTCTTACAAAATCTTCTTTTTAAGCTTTGACAGTTTCAAATTACAGAAGAAGAATGATGCATCTATATTTGTGCCAAAATCATGAGAAAAACATTTCCTATGACATTTCTGCTTTGTGACAAACTAGTTCTCACTAATTTGAAGGTGGGCATTCAAATTAAATTTTTCTTTTTAAATTTAAAATAAATTTCTGAGTCTTTCCAAGTTCATAAATACGGAGTTAGTGTTTTGTATGCACTAGAAAACTGAATATTAGCCTGGCCACTCAAGTGAATAATTTCAGCACTTAAAACTCTTTATCTCCATTAATAGGCAGATATTCTCTCAAAACTCAAAGCTTCAATGTCATGGGATATTCTACAGGGTCAGAAGTAAGGAATTGTAGTAAAACTGGTTTATAGCCGACTTACTGCTTTGGCATCATGATTGGAACAGCTTTTTGATGAATATGTAGCACCTACATGGAAGTAATCTTCTTGGACATTTACATTTGAATGCATACATATATATACATCACCTAAAAGTCACTATGGAGGATCACATTAGCATCCTTCACAGAAATGGAATCCAAAGGAAGCAAGTGGTAAGATGTGTATGAATTCATCTATGTCCCTGCCTGGAAAAACAGCACAGCAATAAATCTGGTATTGAAGGGATCTTTTCTTCCTTATATACAGAGGCAAGATTTTAGTTTAAGATAGTATTTATCAAGGATTTGTTATCCTACAGCAAAAAAAATTTAAGAATAAAAATGAAGCTTCTCTCTTAGGGAATTTTCAATTGCTGCATCAGTTCCTGATTATTCCTAATCACTAGAAAAAATAACTTGCTATCTATCCTCATAATTAGGTTTTATATATCTTCCTAAAACGTTTGCGTTCAGATTTATGAGTACTCAGCAAGAAGACTTAAAAGCTTCCGATCAAAATAATTCCTGAGTTTGTGATCATGTCATAATTATAACTTGCAATTGATAATGTCACTTGAAAGGGGATTGGTGTAGCCATTACTCATTTTCTGAGTAGGGAAATACTTTAGAACAGACATCCTACTTGTACAGAGCTTTTTGGTGTGTCTTGTTGGGATTTTTGGAGAAGAAAGGAAAATGTCAAAATATCCCAAGATTTCTGCCATGTTTCTCAAGTTTACAGTCTCAAATGGTTTGATAATTAGAAGCCGGTATTTGCTCTAGGGTTGTATCTTTAGATACACGGGGGAGAAGCAGAAGTATAGTGTCCATTGAGAAGGACAGAGTAGACATAACTCACAGTCTGGCTGACAGGCTGTGTTCTTTTTAACTTCAAGAAACAAAAAGGTAATTTTTACATGATAATTGGCTATTAAATAGCCACATTTCATTATTGTTGACAAATGCTACATTTCTCTTTTAAAAAAAAAAAAAAGAAATTTGCTAAATGAGAAACTATTCAAATTTAGACACAAAAAGTTGTTCTAGATATGTGTTTGCTTTGCACTAGCTTCTTTTATCTAAAACTGAAGAATATGCATTTTAAACCTGATAGAGGATATGATGCACTGCCAAAACAATTGCTTGGTCTATGGTTATACGAGCGTGTGTCGCACCCCTGAGATACAACACGTGTTATGGGACACACTCCATATCTTACAGCATCCTGAGGCTGCCAGCCTGATTGCTCATCACTTGGCAGTTATTTCTGCTTAAGCTAGCAGCAAGACAACTCAAAACCACTTATAATAAAGTAAATAATGTTAAACTGTTAATGTTAAACAGAAAAACAAGTTCTGACAGTACCCTACCTGTATGGAACTTGGATGACATTGATCGTGTTCTGAGATTGCATTAATTGCACTCTGTATCCAGTTTATACAGTTGTAATAAGCTACAGGCTGAATCTCAGCTCTGCTCTGACTGCTGATCCAAACAATTGTTGAGCTTTGATTCACTTTCAAGGCTGGGAATAGCTAGGGAATTTTTTTTTCTTTGACATACAATTTTTCTGAACATTATGGAAGTAATGTATCCTGTACCAGAAGGGAGAGAGAAAAAATTAAATATCTCAATTTCTTAGTTTTAAAAGTCTAGACTGTAATTATAAACTTTTTGTATTAGTATAAAGGTGAAAATGAAAATTGTCACTTGCATGGAATTTCATTCTAGATACATCTGTTTCTGTTCAGATTGTAATTGAGAAAAAACCAATCACAGTCTAATGCATACAATTAAGATAATTATATAGGTATAGACAATCTTAGAAAAGAAATTATGAGTCCCCTTTAGAGGCTTAGTTTGGGGGGGGGGGGGGGGGGCGGGTGTTTCTTTTTGTAGAGAACTTTTTGGTGGTGGTTTGTTTTTTTTCATTTATTTGTTTGTTCGGTTGGTTTCAGCTTCATTTTTTTGTTGGTTTCTTTTTTTCCATAACTGGTGTTAAGACGCTTTAGACATTCTACTTTAGTGTTTCGCATCCTGTTCTTGGAGTCAGTGATCAATTCTGGCTGTTTCAAAGGAAGTTATAAATGCTCTGTTATTCAATTAGTTTTCCATAAAGAGGTATTTTTTCCTCTTTTCAGTATAAGATCATATTATGCACTGAAGCATAAAATGTGATTCTTCTTGTAATTATATATTTGTTACAATAAATTCCATGGTTATTTTTATTTATGTAGCTATAATTTTTTATAGATCTAATAATAACCACAAAAGAGTGATAAAAGCCATACCCTCTGGCCTTTAGAATACACTCTGAACAATATTTCAAATGAAATTATTTTTGCCAAATCTATTTTTCTGATTATTTTATTGCTTTGCCTATATTTATTTTAATTACATTGCTGACTGAATTTTTTCTTTCTTTTTTTTTTTTTTTTTTAATTTAACTTTTTTGATAAAATTA
>VXBA01000524.1:449645-485276 GCA_013399895.1 Serilophus lunatus
AAAAAAAAAAAAAAAAAAAAAAAAAAAAAAAAAAAGCTAAGAAAAACATAGCAAGACTTAATAATTTAATGCTTACTTATAAAACCCAAGGAAAGTACATGAGTAATGACTTAAGAAGCCTTGCCAGTGATATATGCTAGGAATAACTATGAATAATAGGAAAAGTATTTTGTGAAAATTAAGTAGCTTGATGGGACTATACCTACAGCTAGATTTAACCTGGGCAAACTTTCTGACATCAGCTGCCAGTGGAGGGCACTGGGCTTTCCTATAATCCCTGTAACATCCAGACCCAGCAGCTGTATCTGTTATTTTATGCAGCTACAATGGAGATAAACGGCCACAGTTACACAAATGAATTGCATCCTGAGTGATTGGCAATGAAATGTAATCTTAATTGAGTTACACAGAACAACACAATCCATTTTCACATAGTGGTGGTGAGATTCTATCATTACCACTCCTAAAGAGTGGCAGAGCAGAGTACTGAAATAGCTGCAGGAACTAAAATGCCCAATGTTCAAAAAGGACAAAACAAACAGGGCTTTGAGATTTATCAGGAAAGAGAGGAGAGAAAAATAAACATTTTTTTTACAGTATTATTCCACTGGTCATTCATTTCCTAAATGCTCTACACAGACTTGATTTTATAATCCCAAAAGATTATAGTAGATTTTTTAAAAAGTCAGAGAAAGGAAAACATATGGAATAGTTTCCATTTAAGAAATAAACTGGAACTCCTTTGGTGTATAATGTCGCTTAAGGGTGACTGCAAAGAGAACAATATGGAGTAGAAGTGTTTGGCTGTTGGTCACCATTTTCAGTAAATGAACACAGAGTGAAAACTGAGTTGGTTTCTCAGCAAATGGCAGAACTGTACAACTTGCTGCCAAAAATGAGAAAACACTTCTGAATGTGTTCCCAGGGAAACTAGACTCTATACAGAAGGCAAATGCATCAACACTAACTATATATGCAAAACCACATTTGGTCCTTAAGGTCTCCTAAGAAGGAAATATTAGGAGCATTAGGAAGAAGTATCATATATGTTCATCTCACTGACAACAGTGGAGACAGAATATCAAGTGAAATGGACCTTGCTGTGATCCTCTGTGAATATTCTTATGTTCTGAAATACATGTTGAACACTACAGTGACTTGCCTTTAATTTGCTGAAAATAATTGTCTTCTCTACAAACCTGAAGTCAACAGATAGCAGTTCTTTAGCTGGGAAAAGCTTTTCTTTATTGTAGCCTGCTAATCTGATCAGCAGCCCTTGGCAGCTGCTATATTCCCAGGTAAATGAACAGAGACATGAACAGAAACTCTAATGGAGGAATCTGCCATTTTTTTATTTGGTAACACTGAAGGAGGGAAAGAATGGCAAAGAAGAGAGGACAACCAAATTTAGAGGTTGTGGAAGTTGCTGACATATTCATGACGGCTCTTTTGTAAACAAATATAAAATATGATTCATGGAAAACTTGGATAAATTGTTCCACCATTAACCTAAATGTTCTTTAGGGGGTTAGTCTACCTCACCATGGTATTTACTGCAGGCTGAGGGGGAATCTCTCCTCCGGCACCTGGAACACCTACTCACTTTCTCCTTCCCTGACCCTGATGTCGGCAAAACTGCTCCTCTCGCATCTTCTCACTCCTCTCTCCACTCACAATTGGTCTTGAGCAACAACATTTCCCCTTCTTAACTCAATAGATGCAGAGGTGCTGTCACTATCACTTTATGAGCCCTGCCCTGGGCAGTGGCAGGTCCATCTGGTAACCAGCTGGCTTTGGTTCTGTCAGTCATGATGGAAGCTTCTGGCAGCTTCCCACAGAAGCCCTCCCTGTAGCCATCCCCTCCACTCCATCAAAACCTTACCATACAAACTCAATATAGAAACAACTCCAAATTTTACAAATTTCAATGTGGCCAGGGTCTGTTCCTGGGCTCAAGTGAATACAGGCAGTCCACACAGGACAGAATCCAACTTGAGAATCTTTCCACACTGCAGAGACACGGCAACAGGCATAAGTTTCTCAAGACCAGCAATTTAATTAGTTCTCAGTGGCTTTCCACTTCAGCATTGTTGTTGCTAAGCAGCATCATGAGGACAGTCTAAAGCATCCTGTCAATTTATGGAAAATGACAATGCTAGCTTTCAAAATTATTTTTTCTATGTGTCCAGTGCTTACTTTCAGACTTGAAACATTAGTGCCTGTTTTTCTGAAACAAATAGCCACTTTATGTTTTTGTAATGTGTAGAACTTCAAAAAGTTTATATAGTCAGGAAGCAAATCTTCTGAACAGTGAGAGTCTCTGTCACAGATGAGAAAAGTTAATAACTCAATTCAGTTTAGTCTTTACACAACATCCATTGCCATAGCACTCTACCTGCAGAAATAACAAACACATACATCCTTCGTGTATTTGACTTACACAGTGATATTATGCAATAAGACTCAGAAGATTCTCCTTGGATGTGTGCATTATAAGAATTTTTTTAAAGACATTCAAAAATATATGTATTAGAATAGACATAAAAAAAAAAACCCAAACCCAAATCTCTTTCTTTGAGAGTATACATTTCAAATTTCTTAACAAACATTCTCCCTAGCTGGAGACAAGAAAGGAACAAATCTCTGCTGTATGATGTTCATCCTCAGAAACTTTAAAAAATTTGAGAATTGGTTAAGTCTTTCACTCTTGATTAAACTTTCCCTCTGCACATAAGCAGATAAGAGCACAGTCTAAGAGCATAGATTTTTGCAGCTAATAATCATAGACATTCTAGTTGGTTCTAGCTTAAAAAGTTGCATAGCACAGCACTTTTCACAACCTCCAGAATGCACTTTGCCACTGTTCATTTCTGTAGGACTAAGTAGATTTCATTCTCTGGTTTGTAAGCTCAATTTTTGAGCATTGATCCAAAGAGATATCACTGCTAAACAACAGCTGTAAGTTGAACTCCTTAGTGACTCACATAAGCTCTTATCCTGGACAAAAGTAATGTGTTGATAAAGATGGTTCACCATAAGGATGAATTCACACCATTGCCTCAAAGTGTTGTGAATCTATGAAGTTCACAAAGTGCATCTCAGATGAGATACACAAAGAAATCAGTCTCTGGTGGCTCTTTCTTGAGATTTTAGTAGCTTTTTTATTATATGTACATCATAAAAGTGTTTTGGAACACCCTTTACTATCAAACCCAAAGCTTTCAAAGCTTCTAACATTGCCACAGGGACTTGCACCTACCATTAAGAGGACAGAGTCTGAATACAACAACAACAAAAAAAAAGAATCAGAAATCTTGGCTAGTGTTCCTCTTGGGGTAATGTTCATATTAAGCTGAACTTTAAAATATCAATCTTATTTGCAATAAATTTCTGTTTGGCAGAAGTAGGAAACCAATACTATGTACTCTAACAGACACCTTACCAGACAGATGCCTGGAAACTTCTGCCAATATCTTTTCTGGTTATCTTGTGTGTAAAGTTCAGTGTAATTTATTGGGTTTGATACAGTCTCATCAGTGTTGTTTCTCAATGCCTGAGCAGCACTTAATGATATCCTAAAGGAGAAGGCTACTCATTAACATCCATAACAAAGCAAAGTAGCTCACATAAATTAGTGATTCAGTCTCCTGGTAGCCCTTGACACTGAGAAATATTAACTTTGTTTTATTGATCAGAAAAACAGAGAACTGAGAAAAAATGACTCTCTGCAGCTATGCAGGAAATTTGTAGTGGGCCCAGAGACAAAATGCATCTCCTAAATTCCACTTCAGGGGTTTACGTTTCAGTAGCTCCATGATAAATGTGGGAGTAGGAAAAAGATTTGTCCTGTCCTGTCAAAAAGAGTTTCTCTTCATCATTTTTTCCAAACAAATATTAGTAATGAACAACACCACTTTCATGATTAGCTCCTACCGTGGGATTATTTGAATCCATCCCTCCCAGAATTTTATTTTTTGTGGTAAATATTTGCTGAGTCTTATTTCCCTTGTGCAGTAAGCAAGGATAGTTCAAATAATTGCGCTATACCAGACAGGAAGAAGATGGATATGGTGGCTAAACAGTATCAGTAGCAATTCCCACCAGCCAACAAGTATTAAAGCTTGATGACTTATTGAAAACTATCCATACTTGCTCTATACCATTCAGTTATTTATTTTACAATAAATATATTTTACAGCAACCGTATTTTACAACTTTTGATAAATAAATCCTACTAAATTAACTGGGATATTGACTAAGTAAACATTACCAGACAAGAAGCTCTGCAGATTCACAAGTGTTGACTAAGTACCCAAGCAATTATTTCATAAAATAATTTTATTAGAATTTCATGTGATGCTTAAAAGCACTTTGGTTTCTACATGTCTTTAGCAAGCCATGTATTCTATTTCTATTTTGAAGGAGAGACAAAGAAATTAAAGCAATTGCTATTCCTTCTTTGCAGACTTACACAGACTGTCCATAGCAGGAACATACCTGTTGGAGGCAGCTTTGTGGGTTCTGCTGGTAAAAACTCTTGCAGTGGCAAGCACTCCCTGGAAAACGTGAGGTCATCAAGAGCTATGCCATCTTTGGGACCTTTTCCAGCTATCCCTTCAAAGACAACTTGAAAATCTTCATTTCCATTTCCAGTCAGGATCAGTGCCTTGCGCTGCCAGAAATTTCCCTGGTTTCCAGTAAGATTAAGGAGAATCCTTTCATGTTTTAATGTAGTTCTCTGGTAGACAATCAATGATCCAATGTGAGCTCCATACATACGGTAATAAAAAATTATCTGTAAGCAAGCATAAAGTATGCAATATGTGACTTCAGGCACATTCTGCTCTTGTATTTACCCTAATTCTTAAATTGAACCTTACTAGTAGCATTCAGAATAGCCCTTAATTTTACTGATTGAAAAAAAATTTCATTAAAATGCACAAAAGAAGACTTACTAGTGGCAATTTTTGGACTACCTCAGGAGCCAAACTTTGAAGCCAGCAATAAAATACTTGACAGCTGATATTACACCCCTTTGACTAACTCTTAAATGTAAATATAAAAGAATTAAAATACCTAATATGGAAGCAGAGGAGTGGAGTAGTGCCATTTACAATATCAGAAGCAACTCAGTTTACTAAAAAATTTTCTGATTATAAATATATTTGTGCTAGATTATGGAGTGTTTAATTAGAAAATAATCTAATCATTTAGGGAAAAATCTTCTACATGGACAAATAAAAAAAATATAAAATATGATGTAAGATGTCCTTGAATTAGAAAACAATGATATATTTATTTTATTTAAAATGGGGAAAATGACTTATGAAGTGCAAAAATAAGATCAAATATACAGAACATAAAACAGATCACTGGAAATTCATCACCATTTACTGCAATCTAAGTTATTTACAGTTTAAAAGCAATTAAGGAATACTTGTATTTAGTCAAATTAATACTTAATCTAGTTCATTACCTTGTCTCTGACAAAGATCAAAATTTTTCAAAAAATTATGTAGGGACCTGACAGAAGTCAATTCATGCTATCATATGCAAGAACATGTCTATAGCTCAAATTTCTTCCCAGCATAATGCATGGGACAAGCCCTAAAGTATCAAAATTCAACTTATTTGTTACAGCTATAAAAACATAATAGCAGATATTCAGATACCCATGCACACGTAATGTCACATGTCTTTTGTTACTTCATGTTACAGGGTTTTATAGGCTTCTGCAGTTATTGCATTGCATAAATACAATATTTTTAAAAACCACCTACATTTCTTTTCAATTTATTTTCTCTAATTATGGATTAGTAAAACCACAGAGAGCTTTGTCGCACATCCTGCCATTTACAGTTCTACTCTTTGAAAATCATTTGTTACTGTATTTATGCACGTTTTCTCCAGAAAATCTCAAACCATTAAATATTTGCTTGCTACTTTGGACGTGTGTTGCATAAGGCATTGTTAATCAGACACTGTATTCACAGCCAACTTCATGTGAATCTCCCAGAGTACTTATTTACTTACAGAAATCATTCTTCTCCCACACCAAAATACATATTTTCTTATGATTTCAAGAAAATAGATCAAATCCTGGTTTTTCTACAGCTTTTTTTCCCCAAGATTTATTTCAGTGATCATCTTTATCCCTTTTATGAGTACTATCTTGGTGGAATCTAGGAATCAAATTCTTTATTCCTGCTAATACCACATACTCACATACCTTGCAGTTTTTATTCCTTCTGCTTAGGACAGGACTAGAAATCCTAGCTTTCTGTCCTGGTAGCTGAAAAAATGAGCTCTTTATAAAAATGTAATAACCAGATGGCTCTTGCAGTGTATGATCAGTAGCTGGTCCAGTGCCCAATCTTGCAGTACTGCTGGTTCTGAGGTTCCAGTCAAAATCATCACTTTCATCTTGCTTCCATCCACAAAGATCATACTCAAAATTGCAATGTCCAATAGATGTACCTGAAAGACAATTGTACACACATGAAAGATTTTTTTCAGAATTTGATTAGGTATCTCTACTACAACCCAATACTCAAAGCCATGAAAAAAATAAATTCTTCACTATAAAAAATAATAGCCATGTGATTTAATGTTATAGGATATATTAATACACTAGACCTGCATATATATGAGGTGAGTTGCTCTGCTTTTGTTATTATAGTTGAGTTCTTAATATAAAACTAAACAAATTTAGCAGCCTATTTTAGATTGAGCTGAATGGCTCTTCAGGGTTGTACTGACAGAGGTCAATTGATGCCCTCCATAGAGCATTCAAGACATCAGCAGAAAACTAGTCTCTTTTCAGAGGATCTTGTTATGCTCAAGTTAGAACAGTAACAAATAGCCTGTATGTAGGGAACAGACACATTCAAATTAATGTATTGAACACCATAAAGACACAACCTCTATACAGACTCATATAGGCAAAACATAAATGTAGGCGTTCTAATTTTGAGCTGAATCACACTCAAAGTTAGTGAACTTTTGCACATTTCCTGAAAAGTTCACGTCTTTTCTTAGCCAATATGGAAACATAGATTATTATGGTGTTGGTGGAGCTTGTCCAGAGAAGGGCAACAAAGCTGTCAAAGGGTCTGGAGCCTAAGTCTGATGAGGAGTGGTTGAGGGAGCTGTTGCTTTTGAGCCCGGAGAAAAGGAGGCTCAGGGGCAACCTTATCACCCTTGTTGGCTACCAGAAAGGAGACTATAGCAAGGTGGGAATCTCCCAAGTAACAAGTGATAGGGTAGAAGAAATGGCTCCAAGTCACACCAGAAGGTTAAGATGGATATTAGGAAAAATTTCTTCACTGAAAGAGTTGTCAAGCACTGGAACAGGCTGCCCAGGGAACTGGGTTAGTCAGTGTTCTAGGAGGTATTTAAAAGATGTGTAGATGTGCAGCTTAAGGACATGATTTAGTAGAAAAATTGGCAATGCTAGGTTAACAGTGGCTTTTGATGATTCTAAAGGCCTTTTCCAACATAATGGTTCTATGATTATCAATAATTCTCCTTAAGCTTTATTTAGTGCCTAGGTATAGAAGAAGCTGTCATAATTTTAGTTGATTTTCATAGGAAAGAACATGCTCTCTACCAGATTTTGAATCTTGAACATTAAAACAGCAGCCCTGGTGAGTAAACTGTCCACATAAATTACTGCTAGGTTCATTGCACTACTCCAGCAGTTTAAGCTCTGTATATTTTTTCCTCTCTGTATTTATAAGTTAATTATAATGACTAACAAGTAAGACTAAAGTTGCTGAAATAAGCTAGAATTTCAGCAGAGCCTTCAAGAGACTTTTGACTGTGCCCTGAATATTCTTACTATTATTGCTGGAAAGTGCTTAAAAGGAACTTAAATACAGAAACTGCATCGATTATTTGGTCTGACAATATAAGAAATTACAAAAGCTCTCTTCCAAAATACATAAAAACCATGAGCCTCTTCTGGAGTCTGATGAAGTTCAGCCACTCAAAAGTAGCTTTCTTTAACTGACACGTGGTCAGAAGCATCAGTAATAAGGCCGAGGAGCTGGAATACATGGAATCTACACATGGATCAAAACAATGCAGACAGCTACCTCAAAAATTTCAGGCTGAAATCAGACAAAATAGTTTTTCCTTGTATTTTTCTCTCTGAAAGTCATAAGGTAAAAAAGGTAGAAACTTTATCTTAAAAATATGGACTATTTAGGTAAAGAAGCTTCATTGTTTTTACTTTTGCCTTTTAGGGCAAGTATGATGTAATCTGAAATAACAATTAAAGGCCACCCAACTCTGATGTGCTAAATGATATGATTACCTTTTATGAAAAGTAGAGATAGCAGTTTACCTCAACCGAATGTACCCGCTCATAAAATTTCTTAGTCTTCAGATTTTGCCACATGATTATTTAGTTACTTAATATTTCAGAATCATTCTTTAAGAGATTCTTTCCATTACTTACAAATTCTCTCTTGAGTCAAGAAAACTTTTGCATGCAACTGAACATTCTATTGTAAAGAAATGTTTTCAAGAATCAAGACCTTAAGGCATGATCACTGAATATCTCTGCTAATGCTGTAGATATTGCATGTTACCTAATCTAAATTTAAATGTCTCTATAGTCAACAAAGAGAAATACTCATACCTATAGGACAATTTATTTAATCTACCTCAACTGAGTGATTTTAAGTTGCACGAACTTCAAGCTGAAATTGAGTCACTCCACTAATGAGAAAGAGAATTTCAGCAGCTTGCTCAGAAGCTTGAGTTACAGCAGAGGATTGTGCTCTTGCATATTAAATCTTTGGTAGTAGGTACTTCTACAAAGAACTATGAACTCTTGGTGATGAAGTATAAAAAGGCTACTGAATTAGTCTGTTGGATAACAACTTAATAATTTAAGAAAAAAAATTAACTGTAGTTAGCTGAACCATATTATATTAATCACAAATGTATCTTTCTAATAAACTAAGCCATTAATTGGAGCAAAATTTGAACTATTTTCAAAATTTGAACTATTTCAAGTTGTATTATTCCCAACTATGCCTAGATGAACAAGAAATATAGAGCTGTAGGAGTAGACCTGTAAGAAAAAACAACTGATGTTGAGGACTTGATGTCATCTAAGGAGGTGGTTGCAGAAAGGGATCTGAGGTGGTATAAGACTGATCCTTTGGGCTGAATGTCCATGAGTGGTTAGAATACATTTCATGCTGTCCGGAGGGCCATCTTTCAGTTTATTTTTTACTAAAAGGAGTCTAGTTCATGTGTCTGAGCACAATCTACACTGCAAACCAAATTGGAATAAACAGGAATATCTGAGTTTTGCTTCAGAAGCACACTGATAAGCTAAACCAAACATTAACCAAATACAGACCAAAACAACCATCTACAAAATACAGGCAGCTGCACTCTTTATGCACGTAGTTCACCACATCTAAAGTGAGAACTAGCAATCCAGTAATGTCTAGTTCTAATAGGTGATTTGGAGATTTCTAAAAGTTGTCAGTATTCACGTTTCTAAACAAAATTGCCATGGCTCAACAAAACTGGCAATTTCTTGTTCTCTGTGCTTTGGTTTATCCTACTTCTCCATACTAGAGCTTTCCCCAGGGTTTTGAGGTTTCCAAGCTACCATTCTATGACTCAGCAGTGAGGAAGCAAATCTTTAATGGCTGGAAGAAATGAAGAAACCTTCATGAAGAGCGGAAATATGTGTTTCCTATCATTGTACTCTTTTAGGAGGCAGCCTGCCCCGTAAAAAAACTGGGAAAACAGAGCTAGCATTTTTCCCTTAGGTGTATTTGCAGCAAGTGCTATATGATGCATTTCTAGTTTATGAAATATATAAGGCCGAGGCAGCACCAATAAAAGAAACTCCAAGCTCTCCAACATGTCATGGAAATTTAAAGCAGCATATCTATTTCAAAATTGAAGGGAAAAAAAGGAAAAGAAAGAAAAGGAAAAATTGTTCTAACTCCTGAACTAAGCTATTGAATGAAACACTACCAGACCTAGGAAAAAAGTCATAATTGGTCATCAAGTATTTACAGTACAATTAGACACTATGAAATGTGATTACTTTTTTAGCTGAAGCAAAATACATGTTGATTTAGAAGTTTCAGCCCAGTAATCATCCCTGTGCTTTTAAAGCTTCATAATACTTCACTGTAAAGCTTACAGTTGAAATGCAATTAGGGAAATGTTTTTTTAAGAAATTTTTTTTAACTTTTTTTTTTTTCTTTACTTAAAAAAGATAATAAAAAACCAGCACACACCCCACAGCCCCCCCAATGGCAAATTGGTATAAAATCCTTTCTTTAGTAGGTTGCCACACTAAATCCCATCAGCCTATCTGAACCATTTTGCTCCTAATACTTCAGTTTTCACTTGGCTGATGGTGTTTCAGGGGAAATACAATCAAAAAAACCCTCAAACAAACACGAGTAAACAGTTTTTAAATATTTCAGAAAACAAAAGGTGAAGTTTAAGAATCTTTTTCAAATAAAGTAATTCCAATTGAAATACTCCTCATTTTTAGTTTCAGAAGATCTGAGCTGGTCCCCATATAGGCTGTTCCTATTGGAAGGCACGGAGTTGTTTAATGGCATGAAAATAATTTACAAAACACAGTTCCTTTGCCAAGTACCTTAGCTCGATAGGATATCAGCATATTTTTGCTTCATGGAACTGAGAATTTGACAATCTGCATTCATATTCTACACCAAAATTAGACAACTGTTCATAAGGTACCAAATAATGCATATTTCATTGTGTGAGTATTTCCCACAACTGCAGCATTAAAAAATAGAAAGGGTTAATAACCATATATTGTGATCCAGGAGGAGCCATTTAATACGAAATATCATTCTTTGAATCAGATACTACATATGCTGTTTCTTGATATCTCTTGTAAAACAAAAATTCTGGAGTATTCAGATTAAAATGATTTGCTAAGAGATCTGACAATCCTTGAAATATCCCAAAGGGATTACGCTTCAGCTTTAACACATCCTTTTCATATGGAAAGCAGGATAATTTTATTCCCCTTTTAAAGACAGCTGCTTTCTAAGCTATTTTAAGAAATTCATTAACAGCCCTTTGTATTTTCTATCATGTAATTTTAAATTAAATAATGGTAATTTTAAATCCTTAAAAATCAAGGAATAGAATTAAACTATTAGCTTCTTGTTTGCTTTCTTAGCTGATGAGTTGTCAAAAGTATTCAAGCAATAAAAACTCAGAGCAGGCACAGTGATTTATTATAATTATATTAAAAAAAAATTCCATACTTACTGCAAATAGTAGAGCTTTCATCTGAGTTATCTCCACAGTCATTTATAAAATCACACAGATTATTCTTTGGGATGCAGTACTTGTTGGCACACATGAATTCCTCTGATGTGCAAGGTTTGCCTGAGATGAGCAAAGGGGAACAATCTTCAAAGGTAATATCATCCAGTGCCACATCTCCCATGTAACTGACACCACGTTTTGCCCTGAAAATAACCTTATAAAAATTAAAGAGTTATTTCAGTAAGGCACTGATAAGATACAGAAAAGTTCACATACGCAATAAGAAAAGAATGGAAACTGATCTTGGAATCTTGGAATAGGAAATGGTTAGTTCTTCATATTGCAGTCCAATGAAAACTTGTACTACAATTTGTACAGATCTGTCACTATAGTTATTGAAAGACCAACTTCCAACATTAGCGCGCATCAAAAATAATTAAAAAATAAATAAAGGAAATAAATTGTGCAACACAGACAGATTGTCCTCAATCAACAGTGAGGGATACACCTACTTCTGCAAAGTAAATCTGGAAAAGACTAGTCTGTCATGCATCATTTATTCCCATAAATGTAAAAAGAATGTTAAAATTTCATCATTAAAAATCCAAGATAGAAGTACTAGGGAATGTAACACTTTCCAGACTGTCCCTGTTTTTTCATCATAAGGCTGTCTCTAAAAGGCTTGGGAGTCTGCTTCTATTTCAAAGTGAACACCACGTTCAGGATTCTTTTTCCAAAACCGAGATGTTTTCACTTACTACACAGTAAGGAGAAAGAAGTAGAATAGTTTAACCTGACTTAGAGTCAAGGATAGAAGGGAATCAGTCTTAGAAATGAATACCAGTCTGAGAATAAAGAGAAGCGAGAAATCTCGAAAACTTGAGTCTAGTTCAGATAACTAATCAAGACAAAAGTTGATTTTTGCTATTTGGGAGGAGAGGTAGATGTACAGGGCAAAAAGGGAAATGAGGAGATGAAGAATGCATAATATAGAAGTAAAGCCACCTGTCTCGGAAGCACATCATTAATATAGGCATACACACCTGAAAATTTGAACGAATTCCTAAGAACACTTCTGCTCTGTTCCACTGGGGCCCTTGGCTACCACTTTGAGTCCACAGTTTAGAAGTCCTGTTACTGGTTTTACAGAGCACCTAAAAAGGAAACAATTCTAGGTTGCAAGAAAACAGCTTTCCATTTCCAACTCACTTTAGGATCCCTTAATTCCATACAAGAGTACAAAAGTACTTCGTACATCTCGTATCTATACCATCATTAAATATTACAGAATCAGACCATAACTGGAATTGGAAGGGACCATTAACTCTAAAGCCCTATTTCTCTCAGGATTGCCTAAACCTAAATCATATGACCAGGAGCACTGTCCAAATGCTTCTTGCACACTGACAGGCTCAGTGTGGTGCCTACTTCCCTGGCGAGCCTGTTGCAGTGCCTGCCTACCTTCTCAGTGAAGAACTTTTTCCTAATGTCTTATCCAATGCAAATTAATACACCAGTGTAAATCGCTATACTGAGAAAATAATGCTTTAAGATTTTGTGATCTCCTTATAAACTTACTCAGTCTAGGGTCTTAACTGGTCTAACTTATTAATTTATCCAGAGTAGCTAGCAGTTAATAAAAATTATTCACTACTGAGTTGTGATTCAATTGTAAAACATGGAAACAGCACTAACTAGAGTTACTAAAAAAATATACTGGTTCATGCATACATTAGAATGCTCTTCTGGTTTAGATTTTCTTGTCCTGATTCTTATGAAAATTTTTTTAGTTTTAGTTTTACAAATAAAAACTTGTTCTTTTTTTTATAAAGACTAAATTTCATCCCTTTGGGCAATGAAAGACTTGTAAACCCCATATCTCTGCAAATTGTAAGTGAATTGGGAAAGATGGAACTTATATTATAACATGACCAGAAATTTCTAAATATGCTTTTTCTCCAGCCTCTTGGGCATCCAAATTCAACTGAGCTGACGATAATAACAAGGTAGATGTTTGAGAAGTGTGTCAAGTTTTGTCTCCTAACAGTACTAGCAGAGCTAAACATCAGTTCACCAGTTCAGCCTTAACTACTTCTGTTTTCAAGGATTTATTGCTACTCTATGTAATCTTCTTAAGGCTGTGTAATAATGAAAAAAGGCGCTTTTTTTCTGTTTTAAATGTATGCAGTCCCATGAGTGTATATGATGTTGCATAACAGGTAAGTTCTGCCAAGTAAACAGCAGATCCTCACACTAAAGAACTTTCATTCCCAGGGCACAAAAGGAGCACCTAACATATTAATTTAGATAGAAAAAAAAAGTGACACCTGACTTTATAGACAAGAATTGCCCGTAGAAGACACAAATTTGAAGGGAAAATAAATAAATTAGAGACTGACTTTCTATCACATCATTCTAAAGGTTAAAATTTTAGAGTAAAATATGGCCGTAGACTGGTGTGCTATTAAAATTCAAGGCTTCCCTGCACCCTAATGCCCTTTGAAGCTCTATGCACTTCAATTGCACTGCAAAAAAGCATATCTATTGCTTTGGTAGAGTTACCCATGCAAAGTCAAAGTACAGTTGCTAGATAAAAAACATTCCAACAAGTGATCAAACTGAGGTTGCTCAAAAAAGTGATAGCAAATCAATGTTTATGAAAGCCATAGAAACATAGGAAGATAGCCATTCATTCAAACAGTGGGAAAGTCTTCAACAATCTCACATGACATTTGATGACATATATGCCGACTAATATGCAAAAGTCAAAAAAATGTGGTCATCTTAGGGGAAGATACTGATAAAGGCCATTTAAGCACAGAAAAATATACACATTGATATAATGCTTAGAAGGTTTGTAATACAAATAATGAGAAATCACCTAAATAATTTTATGTTCTGAGTTATTCCTGCATCCGTTATTTATTGATTAAACAAGCAATTGAAAACAGGCAATTATTAACAATGGGCAAAGCTTTTGTGATTTTCCTTCGGTACATCTTAAAATCCACAAAGTTGGAGGTGGGAAGGAATCTGTTAAAGAACAGAGGGAAATTGTATTCTCCTGTGTTTAAACTGAGAAAAAAAAAATCTATACACATTTACCTTTCGAGGTGGTAACACTGTGCATGGCTGTACAGAATTTGCTGTTAATTTCTACAAAACACTCTTTGGACCTGACTCCAACTAACATGGATTCCTACACTATAAAGAAGCCCTGCACTCTAGAGTATGCAAAAAAATCCTCAAAGCAAATTGATCTGTCCCAAGACTTAAAACTGAGGATGAACTGCATTTATCCTCTGATATCCCACTAATTCTGTTGAATTAAAATTGACTGCTTACCAAGCAGCTTAGCAAAATCTTTACCTCTGTGGGAAAAATTCAACAATATTTTAAAAAAATTATTTAGGAAAAAAATCCAAGAAAACAGAACATGCTTCCTCTAAATATCTAGCAAGTCACATGCAGAGGGTAAAGGTCATGATATCTCAGATTTTGTTTCTAATGGCAACATACATATTGATTTTGTTTTCAAAACAATTGAATTTTGTCAGCTTTTTAGTAAAATTTGTTTGAGTAACTGAGCTAGTGAGAATTTATTTGTACATTTAAATCCACATGCACTCACCACACCCAATTTTATACCTAGTGCAGATGTGACTTCGTAACTTATCATGAGTAGTTTTTCAATCCATTCCTGATGCTGTAGGTATTTTGTAACATTCATGGGAAATCTCATTTTAAAGACACAGTTGTGTGGCAAACAAAAAAAAAAATTCCTCCTCTTTGCAATGACTCATGTTATCTATAAACTGCTAATGAGTTAAATTTCCTTTACAGAAGTGTCTTTATTTAGTGGAGTTAAGAAAAGGGTATGGGTAAGGAAATTTGTTATTTATATGTCATAGAAATAGTTCAATGCTGTCAACATTAATATAATTAATGTTAAAAAGTTGCATGTTCAACTTTACAAGGAATAAGCTGTTTCTGCAAAATTTTACCTCAAATTTTGATACAATTACTTCTTCTTTTCATGCCCCCACATTCAGCCAAAGACCCTGATGTCTAAATATCTAGTGTTGCTTTTCAGTGTCAAAGGGTATTGTGGAATATAAGGCTTTTGATTGTATGAAAGTTCCAACCATCACGTGTCCATAAGGTCAGAATTTTTGTTTGGTTTAGATTATATTTTCCTGAGCCTTCTCAAGGTAATGCTTCTTTCAGAACATAACATATTGAGCGCAGTAGAGTGCTAGTAATTGTTAATTTTCATTTATTAGCAGCCTAGGCTTTAATGAAATTAAAAGAGAATGCATAAATTTCCTCACAGTAATTTCATGATGTAAAAAAAAATAAACGCAAACCAAAGAGCGTCTCCATACCTCCAGAGAACCTATTGTTGGACCGTACATGTGGTTCCAGAATACAATTTTGCATCTGGGCCCTGTAAGTGAGATGACTGGAGTAGCAAGGTCAGCTGTGTGACCATATTCTCCATTTGAGCTGTCTGCAAACAGGTACCAGCCTTCTTCAGTACACCTGCTCAGACAAAAAGGGTTATCTTTATTAAAACAAAACATTTAATCAGAATTATGATTGCAATATTTCTTTAGACAGTAAAAAAAAAAAAAAAGAAAAAAAAAGAGCTGAAGTCAACCTTTATTTACAGGATCATATAGATGTGAGGTAGAGGGACTCTGGCTCTCCCTACAACTGTCTTTCTTCAGGGAAATCAGAGGATTTGATCCTAGCTTAAGGTCACAAAAGTCCGAGACATTAAATGAAATTTTGTCTCTTGATCTGTCAGGAAAGATGCGGCTGGCTTTGAAGTAAGCATCAGACTCAGAGTATACAGAAAGACCAGTGTCTTGAGTATCAAAGATTTGGGCCTTAAAAACCTCATTTTCCAAGATAAAAAGCAGCTCTTGAACAACAATCAGATTCTGGTCTCCCCAGTGGAGGTGCTTCACGCTCAGCTCTTCTCAAAAGAACCTTTCCAATAAATTCTTACTAATCTGACGATGGTGCCTATGTTTTTTAAATAAGTGCTGGCAATAGATTTTCCTTGCTTTTCAATCTTCTTCACTGGCTAAGTTCTTAGCAACCACTCTGCAAAGTTACACCACTACAGCTGAGAGAATGTAGTGACCATGCCCAGCAAGCACAGAGAAATGCAATATGCCCAAAGATATCATTGCATCAGGCTCTTTAGATACTCAAAGTCTTGCCTAATGGGAATAGTCAGGAATTGGATGATACAGATTCAGAAACAGCCTTTCAAAAATCCTCACAAATCAGAGACTGGTTCATTGCTGCTGCTCCTACCTCCACCAGTGTCACACCAGAAAATAAGAAAAATTAAAAATAAAAAGGCGCAACATTTTAAAATGTAGGGTACACTTGCATTTGCTGTAGGTCAGACGTGTTATAAGTGAAATCACTGAAGACTGTTCATAGACCAAACAGGGACCAAAGTCAGTAAGAGGTAATACTAGGTGGAAGAGTAATGATCTGTGGAAATCAGGATCTTCTCCACAGGTTGGTTTTTTTTTTGTTTTCATTCAGAAGTAGATGAGGGAATTGATTCTAAAGTTTTTCTTTTTTCAATGAATTCTAGCAATTCAGACATCTTTATATTTACTCCATGCATTTACATCATCCTTTAAACAGCAGCCTAAATATTAAATGTTTCCCCTGTATGTACTATAAACCTTTGAAAACTCAGAGTTACATAGGACTTGCAAGAAAGTATGTATTTGGAATATTCATTTATTTCTCTCCCTTCTCTGAAGAAAGCTGTTAAATCAATGCAGCAATTTTAGGTTTCTTTTTCCCCATGGTGCTGAATATTCTACTAGAGTTTGGCCTGGAGGTAAAAGAGTATCCAGATCTCTTAAGACTTGCAAAAATATTTAAAAATTTAGAATTTACTCTTCTCCTGAGAACTCATGCCTTCAATGGCCCCAGAGTGTCAGTAGTGTATTTACAACAGCATTCAAAAGGACTATAAGAAGCAGAGTGAAAAAAGCCCTGAAAAGCAATAGCATTTACAGCCCTCATACATGCTGGAGTATTCAGTGTTACATCCATGCCTCTTAGTGAGGTTAGTTTGAAGCAGTGGTAAAGTACAATCAGTACTATGATGAAATTCAATCATCCAACTCTTAATGGTATGTTCTGTCAGACATGTCTTTGTCCTGAAGGCAAACCAACGCTCACATCCCTGCCTGGATAATACTTGTCCTGTAGCACATTTAAAACTCACAAACCAGATGAAAGCCCTCTGTATGAAGCACTTGACATTTAGTATGGTGGTAGTATGTGATTAGAAGAATACTAAGGTTATGGGGGAAAGCGATGGGAAATGGAAGGATCAGAAGTGGATGGGTAAGTATGTGTAGAGAATCCTTGTTGAATTTCACTCCTATCATGGAAATTTTTACACTTAGCACTACAAGATATATTTGCCACTTATCTATGAGGTTTAAAAGGAATGCTCTCTATTAACTTGCATCATGTCTGCTTACAGAGAAAAGCAAATTCTCTGTCTTGAATTCTTGAAGCTGTCTGGTGCAGCAGCCTGCATGGAAATAGATTGAAGAGTCTGAAGAAAGTAATAAGAAAGTAATAAGAAAAAAAAACTGCATAGAGTTCACAGGCTAGAGGACCCTCACCTTCTATGGATATATCTTTTGTAGCAGAGCCAGCTAACATTTATGAAATCTTTTATTCAGTTTGTCAAACTCTGACTTTTAAAGTACAAGATTTCTTATCTATCTGTATTTTAAACTAGTAAGAAATATACAGTGACAAGGTATTAAAAAATTTCCATAAACATCAATTATCAGTCTCTCTTACTCTGCTTAGATATTCCTGTCTTCATCCTCCATCTCTGTGTTTAAGTGATTAATAGTGAAGGTAACAGTTTTTCAGTGTGCAATTTAGTCATCTGTCCCCTTCTCAAATTCCTTTCTTTCCTATTCCGTAAAAGTACTCTTCTGATTTTTTTTTTTCAATTCTGAGCTCTCAATGAGTTGATGATAAAAAGTGTAAAATAAGATATTGTTCAACATGTATAGCAGTGAATAAATCTGGCTTTCAATGTAGATCTTATGTAAGTGCTGAAATTCAGTAAAATAAAGGCAGGCTCCCATGTCTGTAGCTGCAATAGCTCAGGCTAATTTGGAAAAGATCCCATGGAAAACCTCTTAGTTGGCAGATAGAGTAAGTGTTATTAAAATCTTGATACTTACCCTTTGAAAATAATTATTGTACCTCCGTATTACAAGCATTCCTGTGCTAGTGCAGTAATCCTAACTAATTTCAAAGGGAAATACACATCATTTTAATGTATATAAAATTTTCAGCGTAAGCAACTGACCCGTATTTGCACACTTGTCTTTGTTAATACCTTAATATCTCAAATATCTTTTAAACTGTAGTTGGCAAAGAAAGGGCCATAAAATAATCACTATATTTCTCCCTTCAAAGCATTCCGAAGAACACAGTGAACTGAATATACTAACTGGGAATTAATAGTAAGGGAAAGATTAGATCTGTTATCAAAAAAATAGGCCGATCTTAAATTGGGTAGTGTATTAAGTAATGTATCATGCTGTGAATGACACACTTCACAGTAGTAATTGTCTGTTATTGGAAGGTTTGGAAGTGGATCAAAAATTAATCAGCTGAACTTTCCTGTACAGAAAGTTTAAACGGTTACTTAATTAATTGTTGGACAGATCTCAGTTTTTAAACTGTTAATTCATCTCTGTATCTTCTACAATTTTTTTGAGAAAACTTAATTAAGCACTTAAATAAACTTATAAAATAATCTTTACTCATAATTTTTCTTCAAGATTGAAAACTAAACTTGGTTAGAAAACAATTCCATTTCATTAAAGAGTTCTGATTTACTTCCAAATCTCAGCTATATGAGAAAAGCAAATAAACAAAAGAAAAAAATCCAGTGATGTAAATTTCCCTTTTCTTAGAGTTATAAGTGTCAGCACAATGGTTGGCACACCATACTAAATTCTGAAATTCAGAAAGCAGCAGCTTCCACATGAATTTCCATTTTTCCTGAATATATATGTCTTAAACACTGTGCAGTATCTATATAGCAAATCAGAGCCACATAGACATGGATCTACTACAGACTGAAAATGTTATTCTTTAGCTCTCCAACACCACCTGTCCAGGATCTACCAGGTTAGTGAACTGTTATTAGACCAGATGGATTTCTGTACAGAGCGAATAAAAGCAAAACAGTGGTCAGGAAAACCCAGAAAGGCATTAGATGACATTCATAAGAAGCACTTTCTTGACCAAAGAGGAAGGGCTATAAGATATGAGACACATCAGGAAAATTTGGGCCATCAAAGCTCAAGCTGATTGTTTGAGTAAAAAAAGACTGTGGCTTTAGTTTGCATTTACCACATCCTGTGCATCTTTTATTAGTGTAGTGGGACTAGGTAGATCGTACTCTTCTCTAGCTTCTTTACCTCAAGTACACAGACAACTAGCTGACATGAGAATTGCCAAAATTAAGGTATGCAGGAGAATTTTTGGTTTAGATTAGCTAGGATTTCCTAGATAAAAATATTTCATCAAAAGATTCCTGAGAAAGTTTTTAGCTAAGAGGGAGTTAAATGCTACACTTTTAATTCCTAAAAACCATATTTATGAGAAAATACTTATGTTTTAGTAATTTTTTTTCTTGTACTATGTCATCAGAATAGAGTATTGGTATTTTAGTGGGTATTTGACACAAAATGGTTGTAAACTGCGATACCTTGACCTTTCTATAGTGCTTGGCTTCATTTTATGTTGATTTCTAATAATTCTTGTTTATAGTGTCAGAAATTGGATTATAAGAAAGTTCTGGTAAAAATTTAAGTAGGTATAAAAAGAAAATTTCATATTTTCTAGCACTAGCAAGAAAGGTTTCAATATATAAAAACAAAGGTTCTCAAATATATACCATTCAAAATTCATTATTACAGTATTACAAAGGAAACAGGGGATGATACAAGGGTAGTCTAATCTTTATGTGTCCATATAGACTCCAATGTAATTTCAATATATTACATGTAAAACAGAAAAACTGTGTACACATTGTGACTATAGCACTCTTCACTTGAAATTTGCCTTTAAGGTGGGAAACTGCTGAAAGGTGGATAGAAGGAATTTACAAATATTACAGAATATTATGTAGAAATATAAAGAATAAGCCTTCTGATGGGCAGTGCCAAGGTTTTACTTAAGATGCATAGTAACCGTGAATCTGACAGAAATGTGGCAGAGCATGTCTCTAGGAAGAGGGAAGATTTATGAGAAAGGAGGGAAAAGTATCTTGTTTCTTTCAAGATAGATATTCAGTGTCTGCACCAGAAATAGTTTGACTACTTATCCTTCTGCAGATAATACAAGATGGCCTACTATAGATTAAAACATATGAACAAATTTTTCACAAACCCTGTCTTGTAGTGTTTGGCACATAACATATTAATAGGCTTCAAAAACCTTCTTATCTGAATAATAATTATTGCAGCTATGAGGATATTATTTCAGAAAAAGAATCTGTATTCAAAGTTAAAATGTTTTAAAATGTATAGCTTGAAGTATTCTTAAAGTACTATAAGAACTCCAATAAACTAATTCTATGTATCAGCAAAAGCTTTTCTCTTATCAACACTTCCAAACACTTAACTATTAATGGGTTTAAAATAGTCAGTTAACTAAAATCTGTATCTAACATTTAGAAGAAAAAAAAAAAAAAAAAAAAGAATTGAGAGGAAATAGTTGTTAGGAATTCTGATATTCAGCTACAGCAATATGTGATAAATTTAATTTCAAACTGGTTATTTCAAGAGGAGTAAGTTTTGTTACTATGATTTGAAACATATTTTTATCTAGTAACCTCTCACATATATTAACATTTAATATTAAGAAATAATAAACCTAGAAACAAAAAAAGTAATATGATTCTAATACCATAATAAAGTAGACATACATTTTTTGGGACACTGCCTTCTGAAGTATGTCATTGAGCTATTTCATATTGCAGAAATCAAACTCTACCTGTGTTAACAGCTGTCTGTAATCTGCTGGAAGCCAACAGACCTAGTTCTCTGCGCAAAGCTAGAGAAAAAAGCCTCTGTCTTCATCATCTAAACTTTGGCACAGTTATACAGGTTTGGGGTTCAATGGTTAATTCATTTTGCAAATCTCTAAACCTCTGAGCTGCAGGTATGGCTCCTAAAAGTGCACAGATGTGTCTTTAGAACTGCAGAATGTGATGGGTCCTTTAAATGCAGGTGTGAGGCTACTTTAAAATAGAACGTTAAAATAATAGAACAGCCAATATTGAAAAGGAAAGCCTGAAAACCTTAAACTGCAAACAAATAAACCTTTATAGTTGAGCAGTAGTGCACAGACTAGTATGTTAGTACTGAAACCAGTCCTCTTTTTATCTTTGTTCTGTCAGCAAAATTGTTCTCAGAAAGTTATTCTTCAAACTCTCAAGATTTACCACTGCACTTAAAAGCATTGCAGCCTGCCAACCACCACACAAAGCAAATGGCATCAGACATGAAAGATTCCATGTTTTGATCACGACACAACAGTCAGTGGCTCTTGGTTGGATTTTCTCCAATGGAGATTTTATTCTGATTGCTTCTGACTGACTAAGGGCTAAGATTAATTCATGGTTTTTCCACGGCTCATCTAAACCTGCCACATCTCATTAGCATTCTGTCATATCTCCATAAATTCTAGGTGATTGAAGGCAAAAGAAAACAAGCATAATGAGTTTCCTTTCAAATAACCGAGATTGAGATAAAAAGACACCAAAATTTCAAATCACAATGAACATTATTTTTAATTAGCTATTTTCTGCATTGTGCCTTAATATAAAATGGTATGTTAATATAGAAAGCTCCTCAGTAAATACATTTTTGCTTAACATAAAATGCCCAATATCTATGGTCACGTTTCTTGCCTTATTTTCAACTTGAATATTTACTAGCGTAAACCATAACACATTGGATTACCTGTCGTATTTTGTTAATACTTTATTGAAGAACTAACACAAACTGCTATATATTTCACAACTACTTAGAGAACAAGCCTATACTAACCTGCACCTTGTTCAAAGAAGTTGACAGAAAAAGAACTTGAACTGATTTTCTGAATTCTTATTATCTGAAAACAAAAGGATTATAGAATAAATTGTCACAGATACTTTTTTTTGTAAATGACCTAATTGAGACTTTCAGCAAGCCTTTAATTATTTGTAGTACTAAAAATATATTAAATATAAGAATAGCAATCCCTTACGTTGGTCTTCCCAGGTAGATAGAAAGACCCAATATCTGTTTAAAAAATTTTTGGCTTAATCACTTTTATGAGAGAATGTATGTTTTAAATATCTGCTGGGCTAACTGTGAGCATCTTCCTGTAACTTCTGCATCACAAGTCACTAGAGAAAATATTGTCTTCATATGAGAGTGTATACACTTTTGAGACACATGTAGGATAATCCAAGTGAAGTCTTCTTCTAGCCTTTGTATGACATATTTGCCTTCAGCACACAAGTATCTCAAAGGCTTTATCTAAAAATCACATGGACAAAGCTATGTCAATATTGGAAAAGTGTCACAAAAGGTTTGATTTTGAATAAGAAGGTAGTGGAAGACAAGGCAGCTTTAAAAAAGGTCTCCTTCAGCAATCAAGGAAGCTGCTGCCTGTGTTGAGTGTTGGGAGGACTGAGAGTTCTGGCTGTCTTTTTGGTAGCATAAGGCAGCGGATGCAGTGATTGGAGGACAGGTGGCCTTGGCACCTCTCATCCACCCAGTTGCAGATCTACAGTTTGCTTTTGATATCCAACTTTGCACCCTTCTACCTGGCCACTAGGAGGCTGCTGCAACAATGAATCTCCCTTTCTTCTTACAGGTGTTTCATGGCCTTGCAGCTCAAAATCATGAGACAGTTCAGTCCTTATGAAAATTGGATAGCTGCTATGAGAAAAGAATTTTAGGGAAAAATACATTGTGCAGGAGAAGGTCCTCATCCATGAAAAACCCTGTCGCTCTTCTTCCTACCTGTCCACTGGAAATTTTTCTCCTTTTTTTTTTTTTTTTTTCCCCAGAGAGAAAATCCTACCCTTAGAGTCAATGTATCCAGCTATGGATGTTCCAAATAACTATTTGGAATATGCTCTGTGCATATTACTATCTCAAGATTCCTTGCTCACTTTCCAGGTCCTAGTTGACCAGCTATCTGACCCCTTCACACAAGCTATTCCTTAACAACATTAACTATTTTGTAGACTACATAATATTTACCATGTACACAAAAATTTCAATATTGGTTTCAATGCTTATTTTATTATCTCTTCTCTGTCAGGTTCAATGGCATAAAACAAGCGTAATTTTGCACATGCAATGTAATTTTGGTATTTTGGTTATATCAAGTATATGAAATGCAATATGAAAAAAGTGTCTTCAAGTACTTAAATTAAGCTTTCTCCCTTACAAAGTTTCATGAATAATGTAATTTTTTTCTCCTATTTTGAAGCTCCTATCCTCTCAAACTTAAAACATTTCTTGACTGCTGAAAAAACTGCTGGGCTTAATTATATGGTTTAAAATCTTAAATTTTGCATATTTTTTCCTGTCCTGGATCTTGGTGATGATTGATTAAAAAATCAAACAAAAAAGCAAGATAGATGTGTTAGAAATATGGTTATCAGGTGAGTTATCTACACAGTAATAGTTATTATGTGTTTTGATTTTTTAGCTTTGATAATGGATTTGGGTATCAATTATGTCAATTTAAGTGACTATAAAGTTTTAATTTAACAGTTGTACCCAAACATCATTAATAATATCAAAAAATCTGCTACATAACTGCTCAGCTTCTCTAAAAAGGAAATAAATTGATGGTTACCCATTTGCTGATGTCTAGTCTATACACTTGTTTAAGCCTATACGAACTGTCATTGTTATAGCTTTTAGAAACTTAACTGCAATAGAGAATTCCATTTGCTAAGAGTAGAAACATGCCACAAGAGCTCTGCATTCATATACATATGATGGTCTTTTTATTTCACAATTCCAATGTCACCTAGTTCTCTGCAAAACACACAACAGCTTTTTCTAGCCTAAGCCAAGGACTGTCAGGCTGCCAGAGCAGACTCCCGTAATGGCTTCTTTTCCTCCAGCCTCAAGTTTCTATATGCACATACAAACTGTTCTCTCCTCTATTTTGAAGTAATTAGTTTAACTTAATTAATGCAATTACGGCATCAAAGACTCACACCTCCACCTCATAATTCATCAGCCTACATGTGGCTAGCCCAAATACTTATTCTAGGGAAGCAGATGGTTTGACTCTCCAGCTATTCATGGGTATTTCTGCTGAAAGAACTCATTGTAAGCTGTACCATCACCTACTCTTGCATCAGGGTGAACCCAAACATTTCTATACATTATCCTGTATGTTTTACTTTTGTTTGCAGACACGAGATTACAGTAATACAGCTTCTCTCACCTAACTCCATGGAAATTTGGGGAAAATGGGTAAGAAAATAAAACCAAACACTGCAGAGTTTCAATTCAACAAAACTGCTGCTCTGCGTCTCTTGCAGTCATTTGGAAACATCATGCTTCTGTACTCTTCCATAGGCCAATAAACAAAGGGAAGTGGAAAACAGTAGAACCAAATTTCATCTCATGTGAGACATCATAACAGCAATACATTTCAGAGTTGCCTGAAAACTGCAATCTTTATGGATCATTTATTTTGTCTTTTCATGAGTTGCATTAAACTCTGAAAATATGTTGAAAAACAGTAATGCAATTTCATGTATCACTGTGCCACTGCAACTCTGTAGTGGGATGGTTGCAAGGGAATTTACTAAATACACATACAGTGCTGGTATTGGCTAATATATAACGATGAAATAGTAGTCAATGAAAGATTTGACAGCTAATTTATCATAAATACTTTCTCTTTTTTATAGAATACACTTCCATTTCACACCTAATGTAGACACCTAGAAAAATTAGATTGCATTATAATGATTCTTTGCTATTGTTAACTGATTGTTTGTGAGTTTGGTACTGTTTGGGGTTTAAGGGGGTTTTTCAATACATATATAATTTCAATTTTAATGAAGAACAGAGTGAAACTAACATGTTGAGCTCATTCTTTAATAGTCATAGAAATTCTCTCAGGCTGAGGAAATGCAAAATAATGTCATTTTAAAGTAGTAGCAATATGGAAAAGACTTTGTTGGACTGGTTTTGATTTAAAGATCCTTTTTGCATTCTGTGGGCTACTGTTCCAGAAATTAAACACACATGTCCTTAGAACCAAACGAGAGTTTTTCTGTTCTGAATAATTAAGCTGCACAGAAATTTCCTTATTAATGAAGTTGTATAATATTGAAAGTTGTTTATACTCAATACATTTGCTAGTTAAACTTGTAGAGATTTTGTTTTACTAAATCCTAACTATTACATTGAACTGGAATATATTGCACTAATTCATTTTTTAAAATCATATTTCTAACTTCAAACAAACAAACAATCCCCCCTCCCACAGAAAAATCCCAAAACATCTCCCTCCCCCCAAAAAATAAAAAACCCCACAAACCAAAATTTAAAAAAAAAACCCACCAAAAAAAAACCACCAAAAAAACACCCAAACCAGAAAAAAGCCACAGATCAAACCAAACAGGTAAACCCAAATGTCCATGCAGAAAAGCTAATTTTGTTCTTTGAAAGAAATCAAAGGAATATCTTTGGGAGAGCTAGTACTTATCTAAACAGTCTACCTAGAATGCAATATTAACTTAGAAATCTACACTGAGAGAACACAAATATTTTACATTTTAATATGTAGTTATATTGTTTATCAGAAAAATGGTAATATAAATGGTAAATAAAATGTCAAGTAAACTGAAGTTAGCATCACTGTCACTAAATTACAGTAGCTTTGAACTGCATTAGTTAAATATTAAATGACTGCGGAATCACAAAACCTGTTGTGGTAATTTATACTCTCCATCCTTTGGCAAAACTGCTGGTATGATAGCAATATATAACAATAACAAAATTGTTATCAATAGTTTATAATGTCTAACAACAGCTAATAAAGTAGAAAAGCATAAATTGTCTGTGTGAATAAAAACTGTTTGAGAAGGTATTGACCCAAAACTGATATACCAATGATGACCACCAACTACATCGAACAGTACCAAATTAGTTAAAAAGAAGCTTTCAAAGGAGAAGTCAGCTTGAAAAGAAGTGTAAAAGTAGGCTGAAAATACGTAATAGAAGTGATTGATAATGGAATGCAAAGAGTAGAAGCCAAAATCTGGTTATGACATGCCAGAGTTAATCTTGCTACTGCCACAACTGCTACATAGACCAGAGAACATCACCCCTATCGGGTGGTTCCAATAGCCTGCAGCCAGCTGGGGGGCTAACAGTTTGGGATGCTATAAGAAGGGTTGATTTCTCATGGCATGTTTAACAGATTGTAGGCAGTGGTCTGTGTACATATAAAACTGAAGCAGGCATGTCTTCCAAACTTGCTTTCATGTAACGGGGAACATGTCCTGTAGACAGGGATTGCATATATATTTCTCTAGACAAAAAGCTACTGAAATTTTTGGAAATTATTTATAGAAGGGTCTTTACAAATTTGTGCCTGGTTTTTAAAGTTTTGTATCTTGACTCATCTGTTGGATTGATGCTGTTAACTTTGCATCTACTTCAGTGATTGTCAGTTAATTATATCATCAATAAATCAGGAAACTGCTTCAATACTGTGAACTGAGAGTGATCCCCATGACAATCCATTTGTTGTAGCTAAGTTCACATATTCTAAAAAGGATGCAAGTATCTGAAAAATTTTACTCACGTAGTATGATCAGTTAATGGACTGTGTTGTTCTTGCTCAGGGTAGAGATTTGCCCCTCTTCCAAGTTTCCACTTGAATACGTTTGTGATATGTATGAAATAATTTCCTGACATCTGTTCAAGGGCTGGTTGATGCCATCCACATTGGTTTTTGTCTTCAAAGTCGCAGACTTCCATAACTTTAGAGATGAACAGTTAATACTTCATATTTATATGAAATTTGAAAACCATTAGGTGGTGTTAAAATAGCATAAGCAACATGGAAATAAAAAGGATTCAGTTTATAGTATCCGTTAATACTTGCACAGAACTCACAAGCATAGTTTTTTTCTCTATAGATAAAACATCAATTTTCTATGTTCTTTATTAGACAGATTCTAATTTTGAGAATATACCAACTCACTTGCACCTCAAAATCTACCTTCATATGTGTTCTGACCAGCTTTCAGGTCATTCTAATAATCTGTTCTATGATATACAGGGAAATGTGTGTAAAATTCACCAGCTGGGAATCTGTGAGCTACTGTGTGGTTCTTCAGTTCTGTAGACTGAAGACAATAGCAGATCACTGTACATTGTGGACAAAGTCCATGACCAAAACTCTAAAAAAAAAACCCCGATATTTCAGGCAGCTATTTGGTATTGCTGTCAAATACTAAATAGTTACACACACAGAATTAACAAGGTTGGAAAAGACCTCAAAGATCATCAAGTGCAACCTTTTACCTAACTTCACAACCTATCCAACACCAATCTAACATCTAAACCATCTAAACCATGTCACTGAGTGCATCATCCAACCTATACTTAAATCCATCCAGGGACAGTGACACCACCACCTCCCTGGGAAGCCCATTACAATGGGAAATCACACTCTCTGTGAAAAAGTTATCTTATTAAATAAATATACAGCAGGCTTTCACTGAGTTTTGGTTCCTGTATAACTGGACAAGAAAATTGAGTTCACTACTGACCCTCCTTAGGGGAAAGAGACACACTTATTTTCCATTTCTTTTATGAATATTTATCTTCCTGGATATTTTGCAGAATCTTTGTCTACATGATCCAATTTGAGTCTAGTCACACTCCAGAAGTTTGGAATGTGTGGCTTCCCGGGTCCCCCCAAAGACACACGACCACACAGATGTAGTGTCAGAGGAGAAATCCGTTTATTGTTTACAAGAATGCCTTTTTATAATCTACATATAGTTTATACTTTTCTAACCGCAATTGATAGCTAAGGCTTCCAGCACTGGGCAGTTCAAATGTCAGCACCCACTGAGAAGCAGCTCTCATATCGCTTCTCTCTTGTCCGATCCAACACTGCCGTGTTGTACAAACATCTTCCTTACATGGATGGCATGGTCAGCCCTTTCACTTTCAGTTCGGCTCCTTCTTCAGCTCCTGGGTCCTAAATTCTACCTGTCATTTACTGCTTACAAAAAACGTTCATTAACGTTTCCTACAGGAATGGATTACTGCAGTCAAGTAACTGGTGAGAGACTTATGCAAGAGAAATGAGAAATTATTTTAACCCACAAAGCTTAAATGTTTCATCAAGAAATCATAGTTTGTTAGGAGAGTGTGCCTGATGCTTCCATCCATGGAGGCTAAAAATGGTAGACTAAGGAGAGAATGAGTTTTGATTTATAGCTTGTATATCCTCACTAAGGACGTAAACTGAAACCAGTTTGTTCTCATGAATTGCCCAGATAAAGATTTGTGATGTTTCTTGAGAATGGTGTGTAGCATTAAGTGTTTATTCCCCTTTTTAACATGCTTGGTGAACAACATATTTCAAGTGCCTCTGAGAAAGATAACACCTTCGTGAGAACATTTTTCTGTTTCAGTCAGGACATATTTAACTCTTATTACATTGTCATTTGAGTGATAAATTCCCATCTTAGTGACGAGAGACCTCAGACAGAGTAAATAAGTAAAGATGTATTTTCCACAGTATTTATCTTGCTCAGAAGAAAAGATCATTTTGTAAGATAAAGTAAATTTCTGAGGGGGAAAAAAGTTCTATTCAGAGGGCGTTTTTACTTTTTGCATTTACTTTTTAGGGCAACATTTCAATGGATGGCATTTTTTCACACCGTAGGAAACTACCCAGTGATATTTATATATCAGATTCATTTCTTCCAGTTATTTCCACATAAGAAATAGACATAAGGAATCCAGTGTTATTTTTCCTCACACAGCCCTCAGCCCTGAGAGATGCAATTGAGTTCCCTATGCAATGTGTAATGAATTCAGGTTTTTGATCTTCAGTGACAATAGTTTTTCTTGCAAAGGCTGATGAGGTCAGTCTTTAGACATTTGTCCCCTTCATTAATTGGTTTTGGTAAAAAAATACTTCCAAGTACTGTGTTTCAAGGCAAAAGAAAGTTATTACTAGCTTCTTCTAAAATGCTACACTATGAACTGCAGCAACACAGAAGAGGCAATCAACAATTGTCTTAGACCTTTATGAACAATATATGGGGACCTTGTCCCACTTCCCCAGCTCCCATCTGCCTATCAGAGCATTACAGGCTGGAACTCAATTCTGTGTGGAATAGGCTAAATCTCACAATCATTGCTGCTGCTGAAACTATTTTGTATAGGAAACAAACAAACAAACAAACAAACAAAAAGAAGAAGAAACTGCCCAAACACGCAAACAATACTTACGTTACTTTGAAGTAAGTAAGTAAGAAGTGGACCCAGTTCTCCCAGGTGTCCACCTCAAACTTGAGACTGTAAAGTTATTCTCTCTTCCAGTCTGGACTAATGAACATTTTGAGAAACTATGCGCACTTAAAATTGTCACGTATAGCTACCAATCATTAGGGAACTGAGAAGTCCTTCCCCTGTGGCATTTCAGTGACTTGAGTTGAAGTATCAAGTCAGAATTGTAAAGCAGAAAGCGCGTAATATCTCAGATTCCCACATTAAGAGCAAAATGTAATTATTTTTCTGCAGAAAATCAGTTTAAAAATAGCACTTAGGTGCCAATACCAAATTCCAAAGGTAAATGCAGAGCAGGTAAGGCAATGTGTTCATCAGCCAGAAACTAGTAAGGTAACAAAGTACAAGATTTTGTGCACTCACCACAAGCTGATTCATCAGACTTATCAAAGCAGTCAGGTCTAAAATCACACTTCTGGGACATCTGAATGCAGTGGCCAGAGGCTCTACAGACAAACTCCTTCTCTGTGCAGTTGTTCATGGGGAGTGTGGCAGAAACTGAAGTTCCTGAAGTAGTTGTAGAGATAGTGGGCAAGTTTCCTTTGAAAAACAAATCAACAGAATGTTGACCGCCTGCATCAAGGCATTGTGGCTTCTTCATGTTTTCTCCTCTTGTCACTCCCACCCTCTGTCAAGGGTGTAGCTTTGCTTGAAACATGCCTGAACAGTCGAGTTCAATGACTTAAATGCTGCTCAGCAGGAACTAAACTAGACGTTTTCTAGTGGAAAGCCTTAGTTTTGTCATGCCAGCCAACCACGATCCATACAATCTTGAACACTCACAGAAATTTTTTTATACCTCTTGCCCATCTTTCAAATTTGGATTAACTGCAGGAGTCATTTAAAAAAATTAATGCCACCAAGACTGGCAAAACAATCGCTGGAACATATTTTCCGTGAAGCAAGGGTAACAGATTATTCTGATGATAATGGCGCTTTTTTAACGTGTTGATTACTGCAGGTAACTGTGGAAATTACTATGTAGCCTTCTTCACATTGTAAATTCATCACTGAAAAACAATTCTTTTCTTGTTAGAGAAATTGTTCTGAGGTCATCACCTTGTTCCACGACCTCCTTTATGTTTCATTCAAACTCATTATCATTTCTTTCAAATTGTCTTTTCCTCCTATTCTTTACTATGCACCTTTCTTCATGCTTACTGTCACTTCTTGAAAACTTTTGTTATTGTCCATAAAAGGAATTTTCATTATAAAATTCCTTTTTAAAGTTAATCATTAATGAAATGAATTAATTAGCTGTAGTGCACAATGCACCTGTGCAACACACCTGAGTTAATTAAAAAGTATGTGTGAAGCTTTTTTATACTAAATGCTCCTGGGGTATCAAAGAGATTTTTTTTCTTCCTCAAACCTGGAGCACTAAGATTGATAATAATTTACCCACAAACAGGAGCCATTTCTATTTCAGAAGACAGAAAGCAAATCTATGATATCAAATAAATTATGCACTACTAAAATGAATGGTATTTCCATAATCTCTTTCTGTTTGGTCTTTGGTTACTTAAAGTGGAACAAGAGCAACTGTGCAGCTAGTGATTAATTCTAGAGGGCAGGATATGGGAACCCTGCTTTTTCAACCTGATTCAACTTGCGTTAAATATGGTGGAATATGAATTAACTATTGTCTATTTTGCAGGCTATTCCCACAGTCTCTTTGTTTTCTGGTTGTTGGGATATTTCTGTGGCATGGAGGAAATAAAAAAAAAAGCAGGACCCTGGAGTGTCACAAAAATTGCTCTCAACACTAAAAACATTTTGAAAATATATAGAACACAAAAGCTGATTCCTGTCCACTGTTATACTTGAGTATTTTTTTTTATCTTTCCACACAAGATGAGGATTTTTTTTTTTCCTATTTATGAACTTTGAAATTCTGACCCTCTATACTTTCCAAATTTCTTGTTTAATTTACTGTCTTTCAAACTATCCATTGGGAAGAATGTCCAGCATACAGCTGGATAAACACATCATGTGGTGGCTCACAGATCAAGCACAGAGGGCAATAGTGAATGGAGTGACAGACTGGTGACTTGACACTAGTGGGGTTCCACAGGGCTCTATCCCCAGCCCTGTGTTCTTCAACACCTTCATAAATTACTTAGATGCAGGAATGGAAGGGATACTAAGCAACTTTGCAGCTGACACACAACTGGGAGGAGTTGTTGACTCCCTCAGAAGCAAGGAGGCCCTGCAGAGAGACCTTGACAAATTAGAGGACTGGGCAATCATCAACAATATGAAGTTCAACAAGGGGAAGTGCTGGATTCTGCAGCTGGAATGGGGCAACTCTGGATGTACCTACAGACTGGGGAATGAGATGCTAGAAAGCAGTGCCATGGAAAGGGATCTGGGTGTCCTGGTTGATGGAAAGTTAAATATGAGTCAGAAGTACCCTGGCAGCCAGGAGGGCCAACCAAGTCCTGGGTGGCACCAAGGAAAGCATCACCAGCTGGTTGAGGGTGGGGATTGTCCTGCTCTGCTCTGAATTGGTGCAGATTCACCTTGAATATTATGGAAGTTTTGGGTACCACGATATAAGAAAGATATTAAGCTATTAGAGAGCATTCAAAGGAGGTCAACAAAGATGGTGAAGAGCCTTGAGTGGAAGCCATACGAGGAGCAGCTGAGGTCACTTGGTCTGTTCAGCCTGGAGGAGACTAAGGGGAAACCTCAGTACAATTACAACTTCCTGGTAAGGGGAAGAGGAGGGGCAGGCACTGATCTCTCCTCTGAGGTGACCAGTGACATGACCAGAGGAAATGGCCTGAAGTTGTGTCAGGGGAGGTTTAGGTTTGATATTAGAAAAAGCTTCTTCACCCAGAGGGTGGTTGGGCACTGGAATAGGCTCCTCAGGGACATGGTCACAGCACCAAGCCTGACAGAATTCAAAAAGGTTTAGATGATACTCTTAGTCACAGTTATGACTATTTGGGACAGTCCTGTGCAGGATCAGAAACTGGACATGTTGACCCTTGTGGGTCCCTTCCAACTTCGCATATTCTGTGAAAATTGCCTTCCATAATTCATTTGGAAATATTTAGGGATTTTCTCATTAGTTCTTTTAAGATTTTGTTCCTCAAATATTAAGCTGTACATTAACTGCATATTTACAAAAACATTTTTATTCAAAATGTTATAATAACGCTACGCACTGTATGAATTTGGAAAAAAGCGAGATGATTAACCAAAAAACAAATGTAATACACACTTGGTAGTAGATGTAATTGTATCTCCAAGAAAGTTTTGGAGTAGCAAAAATGCATCTCTCTAGGGTGTTTCAGAGCTAGTGCTAGGACATTAATATTTAGACACTGCTCTAAATTATTTCATGTTCTACAGCCATATCTTGACTTTACATCAACTGTCACACCATACATGCCTGTTACAGCTAAAAGTAGTTCGCTTAAAATCCCTTCTGTGATGAACTGTGTGATGTTTGAGTCTGGTGTCTTGAAGTACGTGTACTTTGGGATAAAATCTTTTACAATTCTGTAGATATGGTACTACCCTTGGTAACCATGATTTCTAAGGACATATTGCTCTATTTTCTAAACTGTTTGTGTGCTGTCATATGAGATCAGTTGGCACCATAATTACATTAAGATTTATTAAAGGGAGATGGAGGCTGTATCCAACTGAATTGTCTGAATGAAAGTTCAGTTTGTTTAAACAAAATTAAGTTTTTTTCTTCTAAGAATAAAAATCTCAAAGAGTTCAGAAGCTGCACACTTTGCAGCTTCTTTGGACCTTACATGCACAGCAGAAACCATTTTGCGCTGATGCCTGGATATGAGGATCTGAGAAGCAGGGGGAAAAGTCTGGATTTCATTTTCAGGCATGTGTCACAGTTTGATCTAGATTTTGCTTTTCTAGTAGCAATATTTATTAATGACAGCAATGAATCAGGTCACAGCTAGGAGTTATACATTCCAACTCTTACCACTGTAAAGAGTACAGCCTAGAAAAGACACGTCATCAATTCCAATGTCCCCAGCGAAACCATCTCCTACTGTACCTTTCACCATGATCTAGGGAAAGAAGAATTGCAAAAGCATTTATTAGTGTATAGACTTTCACTACTCATTAAATATTTTACATGAATTCATAGAGGAGTCATTTGCTATGTTTCACACTTAAAATGAGATTAAATTTATTCTAGGGGATATATTTTATTTAGAGACACTTTACGTAAGAGACTAATTATTATAATCTTTCACTGGTAGTAACATTAATCACAGTGAGTCATAACAGAATGGTTGGCTTCACAATGGTGTAAATTTCCAGAAATAATTTACTGAAACATCATTGTGATGTAAAATGATGGCAAGACATTATCATAAGTGACATATTATTATTAGCTCCTTTGGTACTTATTGCAATATAACTAATAATACTTATATATAGTAATATTCATTTGACTAAATTATAGACTCATACAAATCCTAGTGTGATGAAAACAATTAAGCACATTAGAGATGAGCTATAGAATCCTTTAAACAAAAATATTCTCCTATTTCATTAGAGTTGTCAATATTGTATTTGTTCATTTTCTCGTTATTGTCTACTGCTAAGAATGGGGAGAGGTCAGTGTTTGTGAAAAACACTCAGGAACACTAAATAAGCCTCTTTTCTTCTGACAGTTGCTATAAATATCCAAGCAGATGATTAGGGAATTATTTAGTTAGAATTTTCTTAGTTTAACTAATTAATAAATCTCTATTCATAAAAATAATAAAGCCTTCTCAAACCATACAATTTAGAAAAAAAGATAAATGTATGTTTTTGCCAATCCAATGGAGTTAAAATTTTAAAGTTATTTCTTTGCCATTTTTTTTAAATAATTATGTCACATACTACACACACACATACAAGCATCCAGATTATTCTAAAATGCAGCATAGAATTTATTATATATTTTTCCCTTTGTTCCTCAGTTCAATAAAAAATTCCTACAAAGGAATAAAGATACATAGTTAGAAAAATATGGCAATACTACTTTTCAGTACTGATAATTCTAATATTTTTGTTGTAATCTACTTATTTGCAATTTTTTTGCTATTCTGAATTTGCATGTCAATTGATTGCTGATGTTGACATCAGCAGAGTAAATAGAAATTACTGCACTTCATTCATAAATTCATATGTTCATTAGACAAAATAACCCTCAGAATGTCCACAAATATTCTTTCAATATTATCCTAGTCTTTTGTTTTCACCAGTGGTGGCAATACCAATAGCAATAAAATGGTTGGAAACGGGACAAACTGAAACATCTCGTCTGTGGAAATGCCATGCACAAAAATTTATTATTCCAAAATGACAAAGCTCTTTCCAATGTAATTTTGACTGGTAAACACACAGCAGTTTAAATATAATTTTGAATTGGCTTTTGAAGCATGGAAGATGAACTAGCAATAATTAATTACCCATTAATTAACTAAAATTCAGACAAAGAGCCAGAGGGTTTGTTTACTTACACAGTTATTACTAAAACAAACTCAAGTGCCTTGAAAACTACACTAATTTTCTTCCCTTGAGGATTTACATGAGTGCAACTTCCTTAAGTTGCACTCATGTAAATTTATAATGAGATTAAAAACATCCGAAACGAGAAGCGGCAGAACACAGTTACACAGAATTACACAGA
>VXBA01000525.1:0-18898 GCA_013399895.1 Serilophus lunatus
TGATGGGCAAAGATACTTGAAAAACTACAGTCCCAACCTCCACCGTGTTTATGTAGCTCCAAGGGAAACACACACATCTAATAAGAAGGTAACTTGAGCTTTAAATAAAATCTCTTTATTTTTCTTATTTTTAGGAAATTCTGTGTTGAAGTGTTAGTTTACACAGGTAGATTTAATAAACTCATAACAATTATTTAAATACTTGAGCTGCAGAAAATTCCTTCCTGATTTACATTGCTCATTATTTGCTGGCAGAGAGGTGATCAGAAGGTCCTGTCCAGGGGATGGGAGCAGATGTATGACCTCTTCTCCAGGACCTGTTTTGCAGCTTTTTTAATGCTATCATCTAGGTTTTCATCTGCATCTACAGAGGAAGAGAAGGAATGTCAACTAAAGTACATAAATAGCTGTTCTACATTTGTTTCAAAAGTCTTTTTGGAATAAAAATGCAAGAACTTGGCCAGGAATGAATGTAACACTCTTGTCTAAAAAAGCCTGATTATTGCAGACTGAGTTTCACAGAGCCAATGCCCAACTGGTCAGTAGTTCCCAAACCCCTAATTTCTATCAGTTACTTTACAGGACTATTTGCTGTTGATAGATTTTATATTCTTCCAAAAAGAATTCTGGCAGTTTTCCTTAGCTATGAAATCAAGAGACTCTTTCCAACAGCTCTATTCCTCATTTGAATTAAAAGCAGAGCAAAACTCTTCTGTTGGTCACATCAAACTCACCTACTTTTGATTACATTTTGTGAAAGACAAGAGTGTAAACACTATTTTATAGCACTTACATTTTTCTAATTGAGCCATGGCATAATTATTCTTGAAATATGCTTCTGTGCAGAAGATATTTGTAAGAAGCACCTGGGAAAAGAATAAAACTGAGTTAAAAACTTGTCAATGAATTTCGTAAACAATGTAGTAAAAATACAGTAATTTCAACTTCTGAAATTCGTTTTTCCCTTGAAAATGAAACCCTGCACACCCTGTACAGTCCCTGTGACCCCAGAGCTACTGAGGGCCAGGGCTGGGATGACTCTTCACCCAAAAGTGGCAATAGAGTGATTTGGAGTCAACCCACAACAGGGCTCATACACACACAGTGAAGACTAAGGCCAAAACCAAAGTTTAATCACTTTAGGTTTGTCTAACACAAATTTGCTTGTCCTGTAGCACAGCTGTTACCATGAAACTTGAAATGAGCTGCTCTATAATCACTTCATTGCCTTTAAATGTTAATTAAGGATTATATAGAAAGGGTTTGGGAAGAACTGCATGGCATCAGCAGGCTTAAGAGGATGTGGAAGTTGTAATTAACTTATAAATGTCTATATAGGTGTTAGAAAAGTATTTGAAACACATTGATTGTATGGAAGTCAATGTTCAGAGCCCTGAGAAGATCTGGGTACTGCACCAGCTGCTTTAGCAACACTCTGGAGCAATGCTGGCTTTATGGCAGAGTTTGCTGTCAATCCCTAACCAGAGCAGTGTGGGATGCTCCGAGGAGCAGACAGGGAGTGGGAAGGGCTGGCACTGGGGCTCTCTGACCTCGTGGTCGTGGTTCCTGAGCCCGATGCTGATGGACCTGCTGGCCCTGGAGATGGCTGCAGTCATGGCATACAGGTTAATCACTACATCTGCCACTCTCTTCAGCACCAGCTGCTCTTCCACAATGGTCTGCAAGAGAAGTTATTAGCTCAATTTACAACTAACCAAATGTTACTGTTCATCCTTTGTGCTCAGTTCATATTTATCTGCCATCGGTCAGAAAGGTTTGGCCTGCTCCTTTCAACAGTCTCCATGGCTGCAGCCAACAGGAGAATTGCTGTGTTCTAATCCACTGGTAAATGCCAAAAGTCACTGAAATCAAATTGGCTTGTTCTAACTATGTACTGAGTGAAGAATCCCAGAACATAGCTCATTCACTGCCACAACATGGCAAATCCAGGGAATTCCACATTCAGTCTCTCCTGTGCATGGCAAAATGGTTGATTGCTTTGCTGCACAACAGGCATGACCAACATAAATCACAACCTGCAGGGACAGCTCCTCACTTGGGAAGGGAGAGGTGGCTTCCAGTGGCTGCTCCAGCAAAGGAATTAAAACAGTTGCTGCAGCAGGCAGGGTTTGGCTCACAGAAGAGACTGCCTGTGCACTCTGGTTTTGGTTTTTAAAAATGCAAGTTTGTCCATTACATTGAGTACAAAATTCCAGAGTATTTTCTCCCATTCAGTGACAGGGTGTCTTGTGAAGGAAGGATTGGCTCTTGCCAGTCCACTCTGGATTCCAGTGGGGCCTTGAGAATGAACTGTCCAGTAACAAAGACAACAGGCAAAATAATAGTTACCTTGCCAAACCTACTCAGCAGACCCTTGACTGTAGTTCCAAAATAATAAATGTTTTCCTCAAGTTTCTTGCCACTCTCCTATAAAACAAAATGGAAAGTACAACTATTGGAGTGGTTTTGTAATGGATAAAAGCAGCACACTCTCACCCCCTCTGACAGGACACTAGATTTTTCTCTTGGTCTTTTTTAACATTCATCCAGTTTGCTGCTGAAAGCCTGACAAGGGACTGTTCTTTCTCTAGTAAACATGCAATAAAATTTTTTAGATTTGACTTTTGGTAACTTTTCAGTTTAGGCTTATGCTTACAAAAATAACTAACAGAACATCTTAGGAAAAACATCACTTATCTTCTATTAAGAAAACATTAATTTCTGATCAAAAAATTATTTACTAAGTGATTAAGCAAATATGTGGCTATATAGAAATTCTTACCTGAAACTGTGTTTTATTGTTAAACAAGGAAAAATCTTGTGTTTTATGATTGACTTTACTATGAAGGACAGCAACAAACCACCACAAAGAGACTTTGATACAGTGAAGGCTCAGTTTATCCAAATAACTAAAATGGATGTAAACCTGGGTTTGCTATAAATACAGACCCAGAGCAGCTTTCCTACACTCCAATAGCCACAACTGACTTCTCACCCCGAAATGAACCTCTGATAAATCCCACTGATCCTGAGCACACAGTGTGTTTTGGAAGACCAGAGGAGGTTGTGAGAAGCAGGAAAGGGGAAGAGCCCCTGGCTGTGCCTCACCTGCAGGCTGGGATGGGCCACCCCATGGTCCCCCACGAGCCCCAGATCCACCTTCCGGCCCATCGCATCCCGCATCCTGTTGGCAAACTCTCCCAGAGCCACTCCCACGTTGCCTTTCTTGATCTCCCTGGAATGGTGTGGAAAGAAGAGCTTTTAAAAGAAACTTGAGGAGGTTGAGACATAACCAGCTGAAATTCTAAGTGCTCCAGCAGAACACCTGCAGTTTGCCTGTGAATTACCAAGTGATCTGTTTTACTGCGAGGTCTGGAGGACAATTACGGAGCATTAAAAGTCACACAGAAACACAGAATCCATCAGGTTGGAAAAGACCCCTGGGATCATCGAGTCCAACCCGTGACCCAACACCACCCTGTCACCCAGACCAGGGCACTCAGGGCCACATCCAGTCTCTTCTTAAACACCTCCCTGGGCAGCCCATTCCAAGGCCCAATCACTGTCCCTGGAAAGAGCTTCTTCCTGATGTCCAAAGTCACTGGCTGCTCTCCACCCCCCTCTCAGGGAATTCCAGAGATCAGCCACTCTATGTGCACAGTACAGCTGTTGTACCAATAACTTTGTTCACATTTAGCATTTGCACCACTGGTCTCGCAAGGAGCACTTTTAACCAGCTGCAATTCTAAGATAAAATGCATTCAAGGCCAAGATTCATAAACCTATGAACCATCCAATTAAAAAGACAAAACACAGTAACACTGAACTCTCTTTTACAATCAATCCATTGAAAATACTGCAGCTTTTTCCCTTTTTTATCACTAAAGTTATCAGATTGTGTTTAGTTTATTAAAAACTATGAACAATAAATAAGAACATACTTAATTTTGCCAGTTAAGATTTTGCCTGCATGTTGCATACCCGTCAGTGCAATGTACAATCGCAGGATTTCATTTGTTCCCTGCAAAAAAACAGGACAGAAAGTGGTGTCAGTGCCAGGCACAAAGTATTTTTAGTGTTTAAAAAAATCCAGATATGCTGTGCTAGTATTTTGTATCATTTTCATTTCCCTGAAACTGCTTTCAATGTCTAAATAACTTGGAGTTTGCCATGACATGTTCTAAAATGTATTTGGGCTCCTGAAATAAAAACCTTTGGAGAGCTTTAAGACATTGTGCTGGTGTGTCCTTCCCATGGTTCTGCTTTCACAAGATGACTCTCTCCCCATCCAGAAACGTTTGCTGTCTTTTGCTTGATCTCAGTTTTGATTCTGATTTCATGCAGAAGTGGAGACCCTCATTATTAACATACAAATGTATCACAATGAAACAGAAACCAGATTAATGCATTTTGTGTGCCTTGTTCCAGTGAGGGAACATTGAAATAGTTGTACAAGTGCATAAAATGACCTGAATTACAGAAATTCCAACGGTGTGTTGGTTTGGTTTTTAAACAAGGCTTCCTATGACCTGTCCAAAAGTCTTTCTCTGCTTCAGCCAGCCCAGAACCTGCTCCTTATGTCTGGTTTGAGATGTTCCTGCTCGGAATGTCTGTCAGACTCACCAACACCCAGCCCCACAGGGAGCAGGACAGTGGCCTGGCAGAAGCTCGTTGGGTTTGCTCTTTCATCTCCTGCTCTCAGCAGCCAAACACAGGTATTCACAAGAACAGCCAGGTGACTGCCCTGCTCTGAGCTCAGGTGGACAACCTGCATTATTTGGAGATCTGTGCTGTCCTAACACCAGCAGGGAAATGATCATTCCAAGAGAGATCAAGCCTGACAGTCTGACTCGAGTGTGCAGATGATGGTCACTGACCACTCAGCTTGGAAACAGAACAAACTTCACAGTCAACCTTTTTCTTTTTAAGTAAATGCCCATCAGGAAGTTAATTAAGCTTCTAAATTAATCTCTTCCCCACTTCACTTGTGAGCAGCACAAAGAGAAAGGTTACTCCAACCCAAGCACCAACAGAGCAGCTCAACCACAAAAAAACCCCAGAAAATCCTATTAGAGAAACCTCTTCCCAAATCCTATTGCTTACCCCAGAACAGATAAAACAGCAAAAAGGTCTTAAATATGCTGATACAAAGCCAAGTGCACCCTCCTGAGGCTCCTGCTCTGATTTCACTGAGTCAGCCTGTGCACTGACAGATATTTACTGACCAGAAACCGAGGAGTTACTCTGGTCAACCAGAAGAGTTTCGGGATTTCATGCTAATTTAGAATCCTTTAATCTGTTCAAAGGAACAACAATCCAAGCTGTGAACTGGGATGTTTTTTTCTCACTATGGCCTATTTAAAGCAGCTGTTTATTTTGTTAATTCTTCCAGCAAGTCCCTAAATATTTAAGAAACTGTAGATACACTGCCAGTGTGCACATATCACAGAGGATGTGCTGCCATGTATATAACCCACCAGGTTGTTCTTTCCAGGGGCAAAGCTGGGGCCAGTTCCTGCTGCAACTCACACTTTGGGTCTAGAAAAGCCATCATAGCTTATTTCATGATAGGAAATAGCTTTATTATACAAAACTACTCTTTGTATCTCCAAAGAAAACACGGTTAGTTCTGCAGTCCTACACCCACAGACTTTGCAGGCAAAGGAGTGAAGCCCTGGTTGAGCAAACACTTGGGTTTCTGCTCAGGTTCACAGAATGTCTGAGTGGGAACTGCAGTTTACAGTAAAACTGGCATGGGGTACTTGCCTCAAAGATGAGCAGTATCCTGGTGTCCCTGAGATAGCGTTCATAGGGATAATCCTTCATATAGCCAAGGCCTCCAAGAATCTGCAGTGCTTCACTCACACAGGCCCAGGCACCTTCAGAGCTGAACACCTGCCAGGGAACAGGGTTTAACCACCAGTCAATACAGAATATAACCAGCAGTAAATACAGGACACACTGCTTTAGGCTGGTACCTCCATGCCCCTGCTGTTGTATTTGCTACTGCTCTTGGACCAGTCCTGTTAACTTGCCTGAAATAGTATCCTATGGCTCAGGGTGTAAACTTAACAGTGTCCTTGCAACCCACAGGAAAGTCTCTGAAAGGACATTTCTGGGGACAGGGGCAGCCACCAGTGGCAGGTGGCTGGCTGGAGCCCTTCATGCTGCCCAGGCTCCCCAGAACACCAGTTTTCTGCACTGACCTCACTGTAAGGGACCATGAGCTGGGGCTGGAAATCAGGGAGCCTGCCCTGCACACATGGCCTGGCTCTCCCTCAGGATCTATCCTGCAGCCAGGGCTGTTCTCTGTTCTGTTACCAACTCCTCAGGTAAGGCTGGCACAGAAGCACCTTGGCCAGGCTGGCAGCTGGAACTGTAACCAGTGTCTCTGTGCTCTTGTGAGGCCTCATCAGAGGCTCAGGACATTCCCAATCTAGACTCTGCAGATTTACCGTGGTGACAAGTCTGAGGTCATCAGTGGCACGTGGGCCACAAAGAGAACAGTTGTGTCTCTTGGTTCTTCTGCCTGGGGTTCTTCTATCACATGTCTATAGACAAGCCCTGAGCACCCTGAACACAGGAGTCCTTCCCTGAATCCCCTTTATCCCTCAGTAACAGTGCTCACCTTGACCATGGCTGCCTCCAAGGAGCAGTCTGGGAAGCCTGGCCTGTCCATCATCCCTGCAGTGAGGTAAGCCATACTCTCCATTACATATGCTTTCACTGCCATAAAACAAAACTTCTCCTGTCAAACAGCAATGTGAGATATCACACAGAAATCCAGGTGCAAAATCCCACAGTCAAGCCTCAAACTTAAAAATACAACTGCAGCTTTTGGATATTTAAAATATTATCAAATATTAGTTAATAAAAAACTTCTGCAAAACAATCATGAACAATAAAATAAAAAGTATTTTAATGCATTTATCATTCTGGCCATTTAAAAGATCAGTGCAGAGAAGTCTGTGCTAAGCTTACACAAATTAAGCAGTATCTTGAACCAGTACAGCCCAAATACCCTAAATGTCATCTATGTCCTTGCACTCAGTCAATACAAAGCAGAGATTCAGGGGTTACATTTTTTTATTACCTGAATTAATCCAAACTGGCTGAGTTTTTTATTGAATTGTTTCCTGGTACAAGCATACTCTGATGTCATTTCTGTAAAAAACAAATTAAAATCTGTCTCAGAAGAGCAGAAATAGAACTGTGACAGACCTTTCCTGCTGCTGGTGCCTTTCCATCAATGGTGACACTTCAGTCCACAACCAGTGACCTCCCACTTTGGGAAAAACACTCTCACAGTGATGGTGTTGATCAGGTCTGGGACCAGCAAGTCAAAGGCTTTTGAACCACAGCCTGAGGAGTGAACCTGTACTCTTGGAGATGTAATCAATTTTGGTGCTAATTGATTACTTTAGAGGGATTTCTGTCCCTATTTGGGCTAATTATTGGCAGAAACCAGTTTTCTTACTTATTACCACGTACAGCTTTGAGCCAGTTATTCAAGTGGGAGGTTCTACAGGAGATTGCACCTTGTAAAACCAAGGACAGAGGCTTTTCTCTTGGAAGAACATTCGACCTCAGAGAAGTTCAGCAGAGGCAATAACCTTCCACTTTATGAACTGAAAAAAAACCCTTCAGTATAAAACCTCCAAACAGGCTTTTAATAAATATTTATTTTAAATATATTTTTGGTGTTTTAAAGATGTCAGAGCCTGTAATGACTGCCAATAGTGATGTTGTGATGGTGTTCCCACCCTGCATTACCTACCTCAGGCAGAGGAGTCTCTGCCTGGCACCCAACACTCCAGAGCATCCAGTTCACCCACCTATCAGTTTTTTAATCATTCCAGCAGATGCACTGCCCATGCTGAATCTCCCACTGTTCAGGATATTCATGGCAACCTGTGAAGAAAATTAATGGGGTTTAGGCAGTATTTTCCTTAGGTCACAATGGTTCCTGCTCTCTTGCTTCATGCTTAAAGCTTCTTTGGATTTCACTCCTCACTGGAACGCAATTCCTGTCCAGGGACACCTGCCCTCACATCAGCCAGCACAACATTCCAGGGAAAACACTTCAAAACTAGGCTTTTCCTGTAACCTATTACATCAAACTCCACATTTGAGATAGTTTTCACAGACTGATGATCCACTGACCTGGAAGTAATCTCTACTCAAACCACATGAAGGTGAAATGTAGATAAAAATGCATTTATCTGCAGCTGGATAAACAGCATTGCAACTAGACAGCACTGCTCTGGTTTATTAGATGAAGAAGAAAAGCACAATATTGTTTGATGTGTTAACACAGCAGCCAAACAAAAATCCCCTGCAGCTGACCTGTGACGATCTCTGCTTCACATTCCTTCCAGCAACATATCACAGAAGAGAACAAGAATAAAAGGTGCAGAAATGAAATACATGTCAGTAAAGGGCAAAAATAGATTTTGGAATCTGGTGTTAATGTCATGGGTGACTGAGGTCAAAGGCTTAGCAAAGAAGTTCCTACATTTTAACTTGTGGTAATTGTCTCAAGATGAAACCATAAAAATCTTACTTCAGTCTTTACTACATTAAAGAAAATTATTTCATTTGGCATTTAGGTCTGGACTTGTCTGTTACAGCAGGAGTAAGAAACTGAGAAGGACCAGTAAGAGCAAAGTGACTGGTGGTATCTTTACTGGTGTCACCCCTTCTCTGATATCAGAAGAGCAATGCTGGGGCAGCAGTCAGGGAGCTCCCTGTGCAATAATCTGACACAGGAGGTGACTGGGGGGCTCTGTTCTTCCAAGCCCATAAGTTCATACTGCCCACACAGAAACTTCAGTACTGGGGAGAAAAAACAGACTCCTTCAGGCTTTTAAAAACCATCAGCACTTATTCTCCACTGCTTACCTTGAATCCCCCTCCAACTTCTCCAATTACATTCTCTACAGGCACTTTGGTGTTTTCAAAATGTACTTCACAGGCTGAAAGACAGAATTAACACCTGTTCAAGTGTGACACAGAAATATTTAAAAGCCAGTCAGGAACATAACACTGGTAACAAGAAATGGAAGCGTTCCTAATGCACTGTTTATGACAAAACTGCACATGCTTTGCCAAAGAAGTGAGAATTTGGGAAAAGGCTGCAGTTGACATCAGTTACTGATGTAAAATATTAAATATGTAATTAATGTACATCATGTAAACAGAGAACTATAGTTTTGTCTTGTCTCAGTTTCAAGGAACTGGTTCAGGAGTCAAGTCTAAAAGACAGATGGGGAAAAGCTGCAATATTAATGAGCTTAAGAAGAGCTGATGAAATCTTATTTCTGGATTAAAGCTCTTGGCTGCTGCATCTCCTGATCTGTGAGGGAACCCACACAACATGGATTTCTTATTTCACACCCTGCATTAGGAAGGGCTCATGGGAAAATCCAGGTAAAGAAACACTAAACTTAGAGGGAATAGATCTGCCTCTGAATTCATATGACCTAAACAAAGTAAAACATTAAAATATTAAAACCATTTCTGTCAACAGTTTTAAGTGACTCTTACTGTTGGACCCTCGAATGCCCAACTTATCCTCCGGCTTCCCGTGGGAGACTCCACCAAAGTCCCGCTCCACGATGAAAGCTGTGATTTTGTCTTTCATCTGCCCATCTTTATCCATCACCTCTGTCCTGGCAAACACTGTGAAAATACTGGCAATGCCACCATTGGATATCCAGACCTGTTTGGAGAGGAAAGATGCGTAAGAAACGGGACTGTTGTGGTTTTGTGAGCACTGCTCTGAAGAGTTTCATTACACACTGGGCAAAAACCAGCCTGGAGAAAAACTGCTGCTTCTTCCCTTCAATTCTAAGAAGTGTCTGCTACTAGTGTTGCCTCTTGTGAAGATGTTTCCAAGGAAAACTGACCACAGATGTTAATTTAGAGCAACTATAAAAACAGGTTGTGATATCAATATGAATTAAATGAAAATCCACAGTGTATTTCCACAAAAGCCTGTACATCCTGCTGCTTGCAGGGATACAAGGGAATGCAGATTGTAGAAACCCCGTGCCCCAAAAATTGTTTGGCTCTGATAAGAAATTCTCTGATCAGGCCACGTTTATGTACAGCCTCTCTCACAGGTGGGGGGGTCTCTTAACAGCACAAATATATCAACAAGTACAGACCAAATCTACAAGGTATCAACCTCTGCTGAACCCAGGACACCTTCGCATTTCTCCAATACTGTATTTTTTCATTGTTGCTTTCAGCAGAGCTGTCCCAAGCTGCCCTATCTCAAATGCCAAGTTCTCTTCTAAAAACACCTAAGAAGTCTGGCCTGAGAATGAAGAGGGGAAAACATGGCTTTAAGTCTCAGAGGGTACCTTGGAGCCATTTAACAGGAAGTGTTTCCCATCTTCACTGAGGGTTGCTCTGGTCTGGATGGATGCAGCATCACTCCCACTAAAAAACAAAAGTTATTAATGTTTAAAGAAATAAATATGCTCTGAAAAACAAAACTTCCCTCTCCCCATCTTTTTAAAAGAGGGGTTTAGGGTTATTATTAAAGAACAGTATATAAATTTTAGTTTTTCACTAACAGTGAAGCTTACTAGATTCAAGAGCTCTAAAAGTTACCTGAGGGGATTTCCACTCATTACCATGGATATTATCGTGCCTGTCATCTGACCAGAGTGTTGACAGTGCCGCAGAAACAGCTTTTAAGAACACAATGAAACTGGCATCCTAAAACACATCAAGTTTAAAATGCCTAAGTTGCTCCTCAAAAATTCACACTCTAGTTTTATATCCCAGGTGAAAAAGGGCTCAACAGGAATGAAAAATAAAGATGTGACAGTCTCTTTATCAAAGTGCACTTGGGTACACCAAGTTCTTTCTGCAGGAGCAAAATCAGGAGGTGAATTAAAGCAATACCATCAGAAGTTTACACACTGTGATTAAGTTCACACCCCTCTTAAATCACCACCTTACTCCATAACTTAAGCAGCTCAACTTCTCCCTTGAAAAAAGTTTCCTCCCCCACAAATTAAAATGCTACAAGGGCTCACCTGGAGTGTTCAGCTGCAGACAAGGGTTAAATCCCCAGAGCAGCCAGATCTCAGCAAGTATTTTAACAGGATTAGATCTGTAAAATTCAGTTTTTGAGGTGATTGGTTCTGTGCACTAGAACTGATGTCTCTAAGGCTGAAGCCAAAGTTGCTAACACTAACAATCTTTTTAAGTAACACTGGATAAGAGAGATGCCAGAAGAATGTCTGAACATGGATGGCCCTTGTTCTGTTGCTGTGTGTTACTTCTGAGTCCCTTCATCCTTGGGTTAAAATATCTGGGCTAGTTTAAGCGTCTCCTGCAAGTGGGACAGCTTTCAGAGGTACAGAGCCCAGCTTAGGGGCTGTGAATAAACCAGCTCTGGTGTCTGGGAGCAAAAGGAACATCAGCAAGTAAATCAAATGCTGACTGCAAGTCACTTGAGCTCAGAGAAGAGCTTCACACTGCACTTGGCATGGACAAGATTCACTTCAAACACTCACTCAGCTGGTCTCAGTCTTTCCATCACTTTCCTTTACAGTAACAGAATTTGCAACATTCAGTGAATAACTGTAATAAATATAACTTTATCTCTGAAAAGTCGCTGCTGCAAAGATGCCTCTTCTAAACTCTAAGTGACACCCACAATTCCTCCTGCTGTTTTTGGTAGCCCCTTCAATACTTTTTATAATTCTGAGTAAGAAGTGGAACTGTCACAGTACGTTATTTCTGACACAGCACAAAGTATCCTTTCAATTCATGTTTAGTAATGCCAGAGATGGAGTAAATGAAATATTGGGCTGGGAACAACAACGGTTGGGCTGGAAACAACAACAGGCAGGGATTTAATGGAAAACAGAGGAATTACAGAGTCTGAGGTGTAGCTTTAAAGAAAAAAAATCGTTTGTATCCTGAAGCCATAGGCCCCAAAACAATAAAGATTTAATATATTGATGAACATCATAAAGGCCCCTCTCTGGTGGCTCCTGGCCAGGCAGTACCTGCCAGGCTCTGTCAGGCAGAAGGCTGCAATGTGCTCCCCCGATGCCAGCCGGGGCAGGTACTTGGCTTTCTGCTCCTCAGTGCCAGCAATGAGGATTCCCTGCACAAAGAATCAACACAAAACTTCTTAGCATCAACCTGTGTAAAAACAAATAAGGCAGAGCAGCTCCACCAAGTTCAGGAAGCTCCACCTGCAAATTTTAAGGCATAATAAGAGACAGTTTAATAAACAACAGGCTTTATTGTTTATCAGACATTAAAGTATTTTAACTTAGAATTGTGTGCTCAATTCCATGTTACAGAAATTAATTTAGCCCTGTTTCAAGCTTCAGACTACCACTCATTCACCACTAAAAGGGGTGTTATACAGAAAATAAGTTCAAAATTCACACTCTTGGATGAGTTTTCCCCTCTAAACTCCCACTATGCATCCCCACCCAGCTGGACAAAGTGCCACCCTTCTGAACTCTCTGCATGGCTCTTCCCTTTCCTCATAAATAGAATATCAGAGGGCTGATGTTATTTCAATTCTATTTATCCTAGCTACTTTCATCAAATTTGCTCAATTAAAAAAAAAAACAACTTGGGATAATTTAAAGTATTTTTTTCCCCAAGAATAATTATTCCAGTGCTTCCTGGACTAGGAATTCCTTGTGTACTTCATGTCCAGTCTCTGCTGCACAAGAGCCACTGGCACAGGGTGCTGGGGACACCAACCAATGCTACACCTGATTTGTGTTTCACCAGGAATTCTGACTGTTATTTTTCAGGCCAGTTGTGCAGAACCCCTGGACCTAAAAGAAGAGCATTACCTTCAGCCCAATAGCCTGGTGTGCTGCCAGAGTCACTGCAATGGATCCATCCAAGGAGGTGATTTCTCCCAGTCGGGCATACATGGTGTTGGACAGGCCAAGGCCACCTGGAACAAGCACCACCTTTTAGTTCAAGTAGATATAAGCTGCTCCTTCCTCCCCCCGCAAAATCTCTTTCAAAGGAATACAGCCCTTAATTGGAGAGAAACAACTGACACAGAACAGTTCCCAAGGAGGTTTCCAAACTGGCACTAGAGAAGGATGAAATGCAACCCTTCAAAAATGTCTTTTATCAAAAAATGTGAATATATCAAACTTGACACCAGCATTTGCTTTCTAGGAAGTAGGATAAATCAAAGTTGTATTTGTATGAGTTTGATGTTCAGTAATGTTAAGTTATCAGGACCAGAAGTCCTGCTTGCTGTAATTTTTAAGACTATTTTATATATTACTGGTGAGTAAAAAATTTAATCTAATCAAGAGAATATTTTGTCCGGGTTAATAATTTTCACTTGGGACAGTGATTTAAGTCAGGATAACATATTCCTTATTTCTGCAGATGTCTCCATGGCCCTATGTCACTGTATGTCACTGGATAAATGCAAGGACTCCCTGATACCATTAACTCACATCAGTGCCTTGTAACCCCACCCTTCAGAGCACCCTCACATGGATTAGACTCACACTCCTACCTACACTCTGACTTCTTTTCCCTTTTCCAAGCAGTGCTGGGCTCAGGATTCAGAGACCCCTGAGGATGTGCCCAGTAATTGCAGTGATGCCCGGCTTAGAGCCAATATTCCATGGTCCACACGAGCTTCTTTTCCCCCATTAATGTTCTGCACTTGAAAGCTCCTGGCAGAGAGGCCACTTTTACAAACCATGATGCACAAAGTACTGAACTCCTGTGATTGAAGGCTTTTAAGCATGACAGCCATCACCAAAAATAAATCAGGTTTAAACTACAGAAAATGGGGAAGGCTCATTAGAAGTGTATTATTTATGGTGCAGATGAAAGGGCTTTGCTTAAGCAAAGTGGCTGCTTCCCACCCTCTGGTTTTACCCAGCATTTCAGTTCACAACACAGCAGGCCTTTGATTTTCCACAGGTGTGCTGAGTGGATTGCAGTCCTTCACAAGCTGCAGGCTGAGAGAGTATTTCACAAGCATCAAAACAAAAATAACATGTTACTAAATTAAAATACGACTTCAAAGTCTAATACATTGCCTTGGAGAGTCTTCAAAAAATTAACTGGTTTCTATTAATCAATATTAAGTTACACTCCCAACGTCATGATGTCTCCTAATGCTCTGCTTTAAGCTCTGTCCTTGGTTCCCAGCTTCCAACACCTTTCCCTGGACAGTAACCTCCTGCCTTTTTCCAAAATATTTCTTAACTCCTCAACACCTCTCTCCCCACCTGGATTAAGGTCTTCTGTCCAAATCCTTCTCTCCCAACACACCTTCCTGAAGAGGAAACCCTGAAAGACCTTGCAAACCTCACACCACCCTGCCTAGCTCTGAACATACATGAAAAACATCCAATAACATCTTTAATGCATTTCAAAAGCGTTAATTAACAAGTAATTAACCAGAGACCACATCATGTTACAGTACATGCCAGTTGTCCCATATACTTTAATAAAATTGTATATAAAGATTTACTGAAACCAGTGCAACACTTATTATTGCCTAATACAGCAAGAAAACAATAAAGTGCTACCAAAAATAGGGTATTATTTTAATACAAGTAAATGCCGAGGAATGTCTCCAGCTTTATATTTTCGTAAACAATGAAAAAATATTTTGTTTCATGCTATTCTGTTCAAAAATTAGATGCTTTCCCCTCTAAAACTGTCTTCTGCAGATGGTCACACACAGTCGTGTCTTTGAGGTTTCTTCCTATTTTATAACAAAAAATGGACAATGCAGTGTTTCCATTTTGTTATAAATTTCATGGAAAATATTAGTTTCAATGCCAATTTTTAATTTATGTATAAGATCAGCATTTTCTTGATAATTCCTTTACAAGCCTAAGGGTTGGTCCAGTGAGGAACTGATGTCTCTGATCTCTACTGGCACCACAAGGTCCTTCAGGACATGAACTGTCCAGTACTGCACAAGCAAGCAAGATTTTGCTCACAATCTACCCTTTTAATCAATAAACATTATACTTCTACACCTCCCTGTGCTCAAGCACATTCCTATCTGCCAATGTCAGCCTGGACAGGTCACTTCCATCAGCCACTGCACTTTGGACACAGCACAATTTGAGGAACCATCACCAAGAACTGCAAGTTCCCAGAATGTCAAGCTACTCTACTGCATCCAAAAAAAAGAGAACAAGAAGGAAAATGCTATGCCAAGAGGAATTTACACCTGCTAAAATGAGTTGTGGCAGCCAAGGTAAGACATGCAGAGCCCACACAGCCATTCCTTTATTAACTAGGGAGGAGCCTCCAGCTCCTGGTGGAGCCAAAATGCACCACAGGCTGATCCTGACCACTGACTCACCATATTCCTCTGGGATCTGCATGCCAAAGAGACCCAAGTCCTTCAGTCCTTTTAGAGTTTCAGGTGGGATTTTTGCATCTTGATCAATCTTCTTTGAGTCCACTGCAAAGAGAGGAGGTTTTATCATTTCAGACTGTGTTTCTAAGTGCACAGCAAAGCTGTGGGACTGCTGTGTTCCCTGTCAGGGTGTGCCCTGAGTCACAGCACAGCCACCCCAGACCATCAGCTGAGAGCCCAGCCCTGGAGAACTGACCCAACTCACCACATCCTCCCTGCTGGAATTCTCCAGTTTCTGGAGAACACACAGTGCTCGTGGCACCAGATTGAAACAGACTTCTCATTCTCAGCCCCACAAGAATTACTCCTTCTTCTCTTCCTAATCCTTCAGCCTGCTCCTACTGACTGTCCTGTTTGCCCTCATGGCATATTCAGGAACAGGACTTGGAACTGGGATAAATCTTTATTTTCTCAGACATTTCTATGTGTACAGGTTGTGCATGTCAGCAGACTCCAAGACTGGAATAAGCAAAGGATTTTCTAGCTGAACTATGTCCAGGTCATGAGTAAAAGAAAGTAAATAAATTAGTTAATTACAAAATCTTGTTCTTAAGAGTTTTCAAATTCCTGGAGGATTAAAAGAGCTGTTCTGTCCTGTGACAGTGAAAATAAACAGGAATCACAGTAAGCAGCTCAGGAAAGCTCTAAGCTGCAGCAGAGAGAACTCAGCCACCTTTCCAAAACATACACAAGAAGTAACTCTGCAAATCAATGGAAACCAGTGAAATGGTGCTGGAACTTCTGTGTGAACACAACAGGAGGAGGCACCAGACATTCTGACACAAGTTACTCAGAAACAAAACTCATCTCAAACAACCCTTTTTGCTCCCCAGCTGAGTTTTTAGCTGCACAGCACCAGGTCTGTGTTTGTGGAGTGCCCTCAGCTGTTCCAGGGAGAGGCAGAGTTGTGGTGTCCAGACACTGTCAAGCTTCCAGGGAATGAATGGGAATTGCTGGGATGAGTTTCCTTTCCCAGTGCCAACCATACCAAGTTTCTGTTTAAAGCTGCCCTACTGACCTGTTTTTACCACATCCTTAAGTTACCTTGAATAACTAAACACAGTCAGGAATTCAAAGATGAGCAATGTCCTGCTTCAATTCAGAATCTATAGTTTTCAATCCTCCCTTACACATCAGGTTTTTACTCCATAAATTATGCTCCCCAACAGAACAAAGAATAAAAATGTGATTTGAATAACACTACAATTTTAATGTAAAATTAAATTGGATCCCACCAATTGTGATCTGTGACAATCACTGGCTTCTCCCAACTCCTGCAGTGTCTGCAAGTCCAGACCTGGCATCTTGGCCAGTGGGAAGTCTGAGTCAATTCTGTTTAACTGCCCCAAAAACTGCTGTCTGTGAAAACCAATTGTCTACAATTGTTCTGGAATTGGCTTATCTATTGCAACACTAATAGAAGGAACACCCTGCAATGTTACCTGGAATGCAGATGGGTAATAAGACTTCTCCCAAATAGAATCATTACTCTAATGTTGAAAAAAACATAAATGCTTTTCAACTGCTACAGTTAAATCATTTTGAAATCACTACATCAACTCCATGAATAAAAAACCCTAACAGCCTACCTTCTTCATTGAAGAATTTTTCCACAGGTCCAACAAACTGGTTGATCTCTGCCAGTTCTTCATTAGTGATTTCTGGATATGGGAAAACATCTTCCTAAAATAAGAGACAATTATATTTTTTAATACACAACTCATACAACTGAAATAAAAATTCAAGAATTTCAGAATTTGAAATTCTACATTCTAAAAGGCTGTGAAAATTAAGAATTGTGGAAAATGTTCTGAAACGGGGGCAGCCTTGTCTGATGAGATCCACAGGACTCTCCTCCAGACCGAAAGCAAATCAGAAGGTATTACCTGAACAACAGAAACACCAGGGAGGGAGAAAGAAAGAGATTTGAAAAACCATCAGCAACCATGAATTCTGTCAACATAGTCCCACCCTGGGACTTAAAAGAAAATCATTTTAACTGGTATCAAAATCAATGTGCTGTTCTAATGTTCTCCAACAGACCCTTCAACACTGTCCCTTGGAAACACACAGCACATTCCACCTGTTCCATGTCAAAGGTCAGTGAGCTCCACCCCTCCTTATCATCACCCTGCTATCCTGGTCATTAACTGGCAGCAGCAGGACCTGAGTAAGTAAAAAATGCAAGCACTAACACAAGAAGTGGGACACTGTGAGAAGCACACTTGTAATTTTTACTGTCTTTCTCCTTTTAAATAGAGCCCACACAACTGTTCACGGCAGTCTGAGAAATGTCAGCTTCAAAAGTTCAGGACCTGGAAAATGCTGGAGTTTTTCAGAAAACTGTTGTATTAAAATTTGAGAGGAAAAACAAAAACATATATAGAGGGGGTTTAACATGATGGAGCCTGACTCCTGCCTGCCATTACACTTTACCTGAACAGGTCTGTTGTGGAAGACTTTCTTGCTCAACTCATTTCAGCGGCTTTGAGTTATTCCTTCTGACAGTTTATTTCACCCTGTAACCTCTGAGAGATGCAAACTGTAAACCTTGGATTACCAAATTCTGGTTAACAAAGATCAGATTGTTATTAACAGAACACACAAGTGTTCTGTCTCCAATTTGTTACTTCTTTATTCAGTGGCATTCAAAGACACAACAAGAATTTCACTCTTCCCTATCACAAATTTGAAGCAGAAGTTCACATCAAGTCTCAGTCCTTGAAGTAAAAGCGGAGAATAAACTGGTAAACAAGGAATAAGCTGACACAGGCTCTGTGGAATGCCCAGAGCACACAGACACCTGTGTTCCTACAGGAATTTGCTAGGACTGCACAAACAGGTGACTGCGGCTTAACAGCCCTTCAGGTGCTGCTTGTGAGGAGCTCCAGGGTGCACACAGTCCCTTGAGTTAACCCAGCTCCAGCTGGGAGGGCAGCTGGGACACTGGGAGCAGCTCAGGAAAGGCAGGTCCTGCCTGAGCAACCTGCTCTCCCTCCCTGACAAGGCGTCCTGCTCAGGGGCTGAGGGGAAGGCTGGGGAAGTGAACCTGCACTTGAGGAAAGCCTTTGTTCCCCACAGCCTTCTCCTGGAGGCCCGGGCTGCTCACGGCTCGGGGGGGGGGGCCCGGGGCACTAGGTGAGCCCTGGGGAATGGAGCCACATCCAGCTGGGAACGGGCAGGGGGAACACGGGGAGCGGGGCTGGGCCCTGGGCAGGGTCTGCCCTGAGAACCTCAGGGGGACCGAGGGCAGCCCCGGGCAGCGCAGAGAGCCCGGGCTGGGCTGGGACGGGAGGGGCTGAGGGCAGGGGGCTCTGCAGAGGGCTCTGGGATGGGCTGAGGGCAGGGGGCTCTGCAGAGGGCTCTGGGATGGGCTGAGGGCAGGGGGCTCTGCAGAGGGGTCTGGGATGGGCTGAGGGCAGGGGGCTCTGCAGAGGGCTCTGGGATGGGCTGAGGGCAGGGGGCTCTGCAGAGGGCTCTGGG
>VXBA01000525.1:19297-30294 GCA_013399895.1 Serilophus lunatus
TCCCTTGTCCCCTCCCTCCCTTCCCTCCTTCCTTCCGCCCGCCGCAGCCCCTCCCAGCGCCGGGCGGAGCTGCGGGCCGCGAGCGGGCGAGCGTAACTAATGAAATAATAAAGAATAGGTTTTGACCCTCACGGCGATGTCGCCTTCGTCACCCAAAAGTAGAATCACAGAATCACAGAATAGGCTGAGTTGGAGAGGAGCCATCAGGGTCATCGAGTCCACGTCATGTGCCTGGGAGCGCTATCCAAGCGTTTCTTTGGCTCAGATAGGCTGGGATTCTTAATTTTAATCCGTTCAAGGGCATCTGGCACTGCTTTAGTCTCTCTTTAGTTGTTCCAATCGTTTCTGCAGCGTTAAATTTATTATAAAAATGAGCTCCTATTCGTGAATAGTGAATGGAAGTATACAAGCCGACAGAAATATTTAGATTTGAGTCAAATTTATATGGTAATATTTTACAGTCTTCTACTTCATCTTAAAACAGATGAGAATTAGCCCCTTACTAACAAATTTATAGTAACACCCCACATCCCAGCGCTCCCGGCTTCTCACCCCTATTTGTTTCCCCCCCTCTCCATCTCTAAGGAGTGTGGGAGGAGGATCCCCCTCTTGGAGCTGCTGGAATCCCAGAACCTCCCCCGAAGCCCCCCCTGCCGCTAATCCCGCACGGCAGCACTGCCAGCCCTCCCGCAGAGCCCTCCTGCAGCCCTTGGCACACGCACGAAGTGCCAAAGCGAACCCTCCTCCCGCGGGGAACACCGGGCTGCACCGGGGGGTTCGGATTGCCATCCCTGTGCTTTCCCCTGCTTTGTCTTTGGGTCTGATTTATTAAAAACCCGAAGCCACGTGAAATGACTGAGCTGGTCGCCTGAAATCTGGTTCAGGTTTGTTGCATCACCTGCTCACTGACACAGAAGGCCTTTCTGAATCATTTGTTTGAAATATTTCTTTCAAGTCCTTTAAAGGCTGCCTTTATTCTCCCATTTTAAGCATCACCATGTCCAGCTGCCCTCATTTTGCACTGAGGAACTGCAGAACGCTAGGGGTGAACAAAATGGCATTTACCAGAAGAACAAGTCCTAAAGGTTAACACAGGCCTAATCAACTCAATTTCTTTGCTTACTTGGAAAATGTAAATCCTTTCATCTTGTAGTTCGAATAAATGGCCATTTTTGTGGCCTCTAAGGGGCTGTATTGCAACAGGAAGGATTGAGGGTGAGGGGCAGGGAAAAGGCAAGGAAGTGTCGATGTGCAGCTCAAGCAGCTTTGCTCACTGTTGGGTTTTTGTGTCTGTGTATCTGTTCACACTGTAGGACCCCTCAGACCTGAGCACTCGCATGCACACGGGTGTGTCAGGGCTCTGGCAATTTAATAAAAGTTACTTTTAAAATTTTAAAGAAGAATAAAAAATTAATAGTTAACTATTAACAAGACAAAACTGCTGAATGCTCACTTGTGATGGTTTGTTAGAAGGTGAATTTTTGATGATCTATTCCAACTCCTTGTCTCCGTGTATGAAACACAGAGCCCTTGTAAGAGAAGAGCCCTTGGCCAGCCCTTGGATGAGGGCAATAAATGAGAAAGGCTCCCTCTCCAAAAAATCACAACACTGTCATAGGTGTGTAGTTATAGGATAATGGGAGTACAGAATCCTGAGCTTCCCATCTCCACATGTTCAGTTCTGGTTAAGTAAGGTTGTCCTAGTTAGTTTAGTTTTGAAAGGTGGAAAAGCAAGAGGTGATGTCTAATCCTATCAGAAAAAAAAAGGGAGGGGAGCACTGAGGTGGCTCCAGCACTGTGCAATCTTTGGGGTGGAGTGGTAACGTGTCCCAGCCTCTGTGGGGTGCTCCTGTCTCTAGGTGGTTGGTGGGATGGATGGTAAGGGAGGCCTCAGGGCACACGGGGTTCACTGAGCAGAGGGTGTCACTGAGGGAACCTGGCTGGCTCTGCTGAAATGGGGAGTGTGGAAGAGAGGGGATGCCCCACCAGTGCCACATCCCAGTTATGGGCAGGTTGTCCTGTGGGTCAGGAGATGTGTGGGTCCCACAGCACCTCCTAGATTGAACATGCCAAGGATGAAAGGGCTAAAGCTCGGGCCACCTTTACTGAGACAAGTCAGACTGGTTCTGGTCTGTACAAAGGGGGTGATCTGGCAACTTGAAAGAAGGGATAAACAGAGCACAGTAAAAGGCTGCTTGAAGAAAATGATCCAAAGAGTGAAAACAAGGCTGGGCAGTTGGGAAACACAGGGAAAAGATTCCTCATCAGGAAGTTCAAAAGAACTGAGGCAGCAGCCAGCACACTCCACCCTGTGTGTTCATTCAGCAAGCATGAGAATGGGATTGTGAGCACATCCTAAATAAATACCTGGGCTTTTCTCAGTGCCAGTGGATGATCTCACACCCACAGCATGAAACCATAAGCAGACCATCACTTGCACAGAGACAATCCTCTGTGTCCCTGTGCTGACACCAATGGTGCCACATTATTTTGTCTCATCCCTGTAGCTCTTCCCAGTGTTGTGTGACCACAGTTGGAACCTCTGCAACTCTAACACCAAATCCCACCACTGTGACCTGTAATACCTCCAAGCTGCATTGTACAGAACTGCACAATCTGCTGCTAACAAGTATTTCTGCCCTTGTTTCAGCAACATGCACAACGTTTTTCTTTCCCCACTTTTATTTATGACTCATCTCTGCTGTCTCTGCCATTCTGCTCTTCATCCACATGTTCACATCATTCCAGCTTCCCTTCCTGGACCATCAAATCCCTCAGCTCTTCCTAACTCACATCTGGTGAACAGCATGATTCCCATAGCAACGTCCCTTTCAGCCTATTCCACACAGAAGTCCTTTTTGAAAAGGAATTAATAATACAAGAGAGACAAAGATCAGTAAATGAGTATCATAAATACCATCAGTTTGGGTTTTTTTACTCTTCCATATTTTTTTCCAGCTTAAATTCAATAATATAATTACCTGGTAGTATTTACCTCCTTGAGACACAGCTATTTTAATTACTGAAAATGTGCCACTGTAGGTCGGAATTGCTTTATAAAAACATCCACCAGTTTTTGCAGCAATTCCAGGAAAACACATACAATTCTTCCTCTCTTTATGCAATAGTTGTTTGCTCCTTTCCAACCAGACAGATGGTCTGCAAGTTTTGCACTTGACATTCATAATTGTCTTTCCCACAGGGATGTGATGATGTGCTCATTGCATCACCTCCTGTCTCGGAATATTTTAAAAAAAGCTGCCTCACAAATGAAATCCTGGGAAAGGTGAGAGCAGGAACTGGTATTTCCACTTTTGCTCCTGGCTACATGCTGTGGAAGTTTGTGTTTGAAATAGGGATGTCACTGTATAAGTACACTTGTCCAAGCTGTTGTGCATCCAGAATGACTCTACTGTGAATATCTTAAAGCCCACCTGAAAAAGAAATAGGTATTGCTAGTGAAAGGGATTCCTCACAGCCTGAGGTGGCACTTACAGGCAAATTGTTCATTAGCTCTGTCATGCTAGATTAAGAGGAAGCACTAAATTATCTCATATTTTTAAGTATTTTAACGTATTTTATTTGGAATCATAAATTTGAAATGATATATTTAGAAATGTTAATTTTTTTTTCTTTACAGCCAAATAAGCTTTAATTTTTTCAAGCAAGGGAAAACAGTCCAAACCTTGTATTGAAATCAAGCATAATTTTTGCTCTGTGAAGGGAGAGAACCTAAACTCTCGATCCAGGAAAGCAGCTGTTGCTGTGGGACTCCACACAGGCTCATTTGGGATAAGGAGCAGCAAACCAGCCTGGATAGTGCTGGGTTTGTGTCACACACAAATGACAAATGGCTATAAAAAGACCTTGCAGTAAAGCATCTCTTGGCACTATTACTGAATCCAGAAGGGAGATGGGTCAAGAACCTCATGCCAAAATACATTTTACTGCTCTTGGAGAGCAGGAAGGAGCTCTGTGAGCTCAGGAACATTTTATTGATAATGCTTTAGCCCTACAATTTGCTTCATCCCAGATGAGACATCTGTTTCTCCCCATTCACATATGGAAAGACCCAAAAGGCAAGTGCTTTTCCCCCAGCTTTAAGTTATTTCAAATCCACACAGTCAGAGGAATTGTTCAGGATAAGTCCCCTGTGATCCACTGCTAATATCCAGATTTTGTTTGCATGACTCTTTGCTGGCAGTCTGAAAGTGTATTAGCAGGGCCATGAAATTCTGCAATAGCCCAGAAATCCGAATGTTGCAGTAGTAGAAAAAAAGTTAAAAAGAGTAGAAATAAGGCTTCCTCCACCTTTAGGTATAAAATACACATGCAAACTGTTCTGAAAATGTACAGATTGGTATGGACAATCAAAGACATTTTTAAAAATTGCTGAAATGCTGCGACAATTTAGGGCTATCAACCGGATGCCTAAAATCCTAATTAGAACACTCAGCACACATTTGTCATTGGGCTAGAAAACGTCACTGCTCTTCCAAACTCAAGTGTTGAAGGGCAACAAAAGTATCTCAAACGTTGCAGGGGTGTGTTTGTTTGTGTTTATTTCGTTTTAGATTTCATTTTTAGGTACAGCAAAGGCTTTTTGGACCTGGTGCAAGGGCTGAGGTAGAAGCAGAGACATGGCATTAGCAGGAAGATGGCAAGGACAGTGTATAGGATGAATCATTAACTAAAACTGTTCTGCTCTGTTGCTGGGGATGGATCTAAAGGGATATTAATCCAAGAGCACACGGTGAGCTGATGGAGGAGGGGGATGCTCCTGGGCTCCAGGGATCCTGCACATGCTCAGTCCAGCTGCAGCCAAAGGGGAGGAAGCTCCGTGTCCAAAAGTCAGATTGTTTCCTCATTAGAAAAATCATAATGGCAATGATTACATGAATTAATTCTCACTTTGATTTGTTGTAATTCCACTGCTGAATCCCCTGTGCCATCCTTGCCTTTCCCATTTCCCTGGACACAAACCCAAAGCCCATTTCCTTGTCAAACACCCATTGTTTTGCAGCAGAAATGAGAAACTGTCGAGACAAAAACATGTTCCACTATGCAGGCAGAACATTTCATTAGTGTTGGAATGGATTTCCCCTGTTCATCTTATTAAAGACAGATTATTTTTGCTTTGCTCATTACACAGACCTGTGTCTAAACATGAAGAAGTCAATGAAAGCTCAAGCTGTGGGTGTCACTTCCCAGCAGAGCTGATAGATTGTGTGCTGGTGTGGCCTGTGCTGTGTCTCATGAACCATAATGCTCATTTCTCATCTCAGTTACTGCAAAAATGCTAAATAAAGGGGATTTTTTAAAAATCCCTAAAATGATGCATTTCTACATGATAAAAATAAAAAAATCTAGTAATTTGAAGATAGTGAATGCTTCAAGTCAGCAGCACCCAGACAAGTCTTATTTAGCTGAGGAAGTACTTCAAGCAAGATCTTAACTTAAGCATTTCTTAACTTCCATGATCAGCCTCAGTTGATGTAGGTTTGTTGAGTAATACAGGATTTGGCCTTAATTCTTGAAATAATAAGAAATAAAGTCTATTAAAAATACACCTAAAATGAAGCATTTTAGATATATTTTTATATTTTAGATATATATTTCTATTAGATATATTTTAGATGTATTTTTAGATATATGTTATATATGTTTTAGCTCTAGCTTCTAGAATTTTTTTTTTCCAATGAAATATAGTAGAAAAAATCAGTAAGAGGGTTGTAAGTAGGGTAAAAATCCAGAAAGATTCATTTGGAAAAAGGTGTATTTAATACAGCTGTAACACCAAGAAAGATTTATTATGGTATGTTACTCTAAATGCATTGTTGATCTTATGCAAATACATCTGGCAGTACATAAATGTGCTGAAATATGATTTAATCACACAATCCTAAGTGTACCATAATTCTGAATCCTTGTGACAGTTGTTTGATGACTGCAGGAAATAAAACAGAAGTTGGATGTTTCAAGCTGCATCTAAAATGTGGGATAAGAAACTGTGTGTGGAAGATACTCTGGGCTCTGTGCGACCAGGGCCTGAAATACTCTACAAATACTCAAAAATAGTTGGGGCTCCCAAATCTCACCTTTGCACAGGTGAATAAAACATTGCACAACTATTATGTGGAATCCAAAGAAATTTATGATAAAATGCTACTACACCTGTTTTAATGGAACTCTGAATGAAAATCAACCATTTAACAAAGTTAGATAGAATTCATTGTTTGTTAAGTCAGCAAAAACCAGGAGATACAGATAAAACATAGGAGGTTTTTCAGTTGATTTTCCTGTCATTTTAGTGTTGCTTTTCTTTATTTCCACCAAAATAACACAGAAAAAGCCTGGAAAGGAACATCCTCTTAAAAAGTTGTTTTCTAAAGAGCTTGAAGTTGTTTATTGCATGACAACCAATTCATGTAATCAGTGCGTACTGGGCCACGCACACAAACACCTACAAGGTGCAGATACAGGAGGGAGTTCAGGAAAAGCATTCATTAGACTTCTGACTTGTAAAAGTTATAGTTTATGACATAGAACCTTGGCCTTACCTTGATCAGGGTAAGATACTGAATATTGAAGGCAATAAAACTTCTTAATTGAAGGGATGTTTCACTAGATATGTACAACTAATCTTCATCAGAGACTTAAAGGATATTATAATAAGAAAAAATCAACAACTGGATCTGCTAACTATCACATCTTTAACGTACATTGAATTTTTTTTTATTAAGTTACTTGGCATTAATGCAACTGCTGCAAATCTACACACAAACCAGAACTGCTGCTCTAGTTTTTTTGGCTCTTTATTTTTCTTCAGTATCACAAAATTCCAGGATGGTTTGGATTGGAAGGGACCTTAACGATCATCTCATTCTAACTCCTTGCCATGGGCTGGGACATGGTCATAAATGCTTTCAAGCTACTCTTAGTTTAGGTAGGATTTTAGATGTATTGTTTAGATCCTACTTTTAAAATGGATCAGGAAAAGAACCCCAGATTTATAGCAGCATTTACAGACTCTTGAGCTAAATTAGAGAAGACTCTTTGCCTTCTCAAAATGTAATGAAAATTGCTAAAAACAGAATTCTAAATCAGAAGTACCAGTAAAGAACAGCACTGCAGATTCTTCTACTTCCACTACAGAGTGTTTGTATGAGGCACTGGCCACCTTTACTGGGTCACACATCTCACAGTGAATGTGTCTAGTGACAAACAAGTACTTACCTATCCAAGATGTACATCCTGAAATAGGTCACAAAATAATTCAACAATCTCCTAAAACTCAGAAAAAAGCAAGCGTACAGAGTTTGTATTGACAGCTAAGCATTAGATCTAGGCTTCACAGACACACTACAACCCCCTTGAAATGCAGGAAATGCTCATAAATATGAACACAATTCACTGAATCATCAAATACTGCAAGGGCCACGTGTGGTACAGATGTCACAGTGATCCTTCTGTGCTATACACTGAGCCACACAATTAAGGAACAGGACAAGTAGTAAGGGGGTAGTACTTACTCAGCCCCATGCCTGTGGACACCGAGGCACCGCCTGCTCCCGGAGCTGCAGCCAAGAGGATCCAAGGAATGTGCCCTGGGAAGGACAAACTGACACCGCCCCAGCCAAGGGCAGGCTGGACATGGGTTCCTGAGCCCCGTGACAGCCAAAAAGGTTACTGGGCTCAGGTGAAGCTCATGTGTCAGAAGGTTCACAATCTGGTTCTCATTGACCATTAGAATGTTTTGCTAAAAGTGGGTGTTTTGCTCTTTGTTGTCCTTTGGAACTGAACAGATTTACAGCAGCACCAAACCAATCAAAGCCTATTGAGAAGGGGTCACAGGCTCCATGGGACTGAGCACCATTTCCCACCACCTGATCTTTAAGATGAACACAGAACTCTTGGCCCCTCAGCAGAAATCCCATGGCTTCAGTGGGGCCAGGACACCATTGGAAGGAATTCCCTTCATTTCAAAGCTGAAGAGTTCAAGTTCATGGATTACACGAAATGAGAGTTTTAAATGATTTATTTGATTTCTCCACATGATCACAGTTATAGTTTTACATCAATAGGGTCTGTTACTACTTACAAACAGAATGCATATTAAAATGAAAGCACTCCTTTCTTCCCCAGAGTTACAAAAGGGGTCTCAAGCCTCCCCAGAACAGAAGATTCTTGTAAGCATTATGTTTTTTGAAGTCTTTAACAGTCTGCATTCAAGACCTAATTCTAACAGTTTAATACAACTCAAAGCTGATTTAAGTTCCTAGCAGGAGATAGGCAACCTCAAAGTGACTGCAGACTTAGAGTAATGCTAATTTACACACTATGTACAATTTAGAGAATTCTCTATTCCCCCTACTGGTCCCATTTTCAGCACCCCCCTTCTCTCTTTTCCAAATTGAATCTTGTTATTGGTTCCACTTTTCTTTTAAATATATACACAAGAATCCATTTTGCAGGCAAGAAGTGCGATGGTATTTTACAAGGGACAGCAAAATGCATGCTTAACTGCAGAAAACACACAGCTTCATGTGGAACAGCAAGTCAACATCTAGAGATTCAGTGTTTAAATATCTGCTGACTGTCTCTCAGCTCATTTTATCAAGAAACAAGAGGCTTCTGCTGCATGCAGTACATGATGGGAAAATCATTCTACACTGTATGTTAGACTCTTTTTTTGTTTTTAGCAATACAAGACGCACATTATATTAGGATGAGCTTTGTTTTTTTTTCGTTTTTACATTGTTTTACATTTCATTCTTAACTTAAAAAAATAAAAGCCCCAAATATATATTTGATTGTTGTCCCAGAAAAGATTTTAGTTGCCACACCTTCGTTTTTTGCGTTTCCCTTTCATTGTTTCAAATCAGCATTACTTTGCCACATGGTTTATGGGAAGAGAGAACCACGGTCACCCTGTGCAGTTCTGTACCAGTTTTATTAATTGGCAACGGTGTCTGAGAAAAAACCTTCTCAATTCTACTCCTGCCTGCAGGCTGAAAAATTCCTTTCCTTAACCCCACCCAGTGTAATTTCCCTGTTCTAGGCATGACCCACGTTGCTGTAAGCAAGGACGGATCAGAGAGGTTTTACTACAACCCTCAACAAGCAGCAAAGTCCTTAAGACTTGTGCTGACACCAAGACACTTTGTTTGGTTGAAGTACATAGAAACACATAGTCTAAAAAACAAACCAGAACAAAATTAGGAAAAAACAATTCAAGTCTACTGTTTCTCCTCATTGGCTTGAAAGAGTGTACAAATACTGTGCTCTTATATGACCAGTTTTGGTTTTTAAAGCAGCCTCCAAATGGTCTGATTTACAAGTGCAACTTCATGCACCCCCAGGGTGGGCACAGACTCTTTCCCCACGTGTACATGAAGCCACATGTAAATGTTTCTTTGCATGCACATTTGTGACATCCCCTGAATATTCTGACTCACAAATCTGTTGATTGCACATGGAAAATCAGTGGTCAAGCATTAAAATGTGGCTGAAGTACTGAGTATTTGTATGTAACTCTAATTTAAATGAATGAAAGGGGGTTTTAAACATAAAGCAAAAGCAGATCTGGGAGACTGACCATCTTCAGTGTTCATAAACAGAGCTCCAGTCAGAGTTTCCTCTCCACTGCTACTGCACGTTCTGCCTTTATTCCAGACCCAGCCAGTTTTACTGCCATCATTTATGCCACTGCATCTGAAACAAGGACAGACTCCACCACTCAGTGAAGAGGAGCATTCTTACCTCTGTTTGAATTAAAAGATGCAGTTTCCTGAAGATGTTTTGTACCTGAATGGTTCTTTATCTTTTCTGGAACAACCTATAAATTACAGTTAGACTCTAGTATTGGTACAGATGTATGAAGAAAAGTCTACATATTGAAATATGTTATCACTTCAAGTAATATCAACAGTAACACTGATATATTTCGCAAATATACAATATGTAGAGTGTAGCCTCACACTAATAACATTAGATGACATGCAGACAGTTCTATTTTCCCTTATAAGAACAGTATATATTTTTTTAAACTGCAAGGAACAGAGCCTCGGGGGACCCAAAAGCCACAGATTTTAGAATAGAATGAGTGATACAGAAAAATAATCATTCCTTGGTTTCTTTTCATGAAGAGATTTCAGAGGAGAAGGAGCAGAAGGGGAAAACATTGCACACGTGTGAAACCAACATGGACAGCTTGAAACAAAAGGCTATACTCTCGACTGCTGTATTTGCTCTCTGTGGAGGTTAACAAAGTGCTCAGTCTGCTGGTATTGTGATATCAATGGTATGAAAGGGAAAAAAATTACTGAACCTCCCCTCTCCCCCCACGTGAGAGATGCCATGAGCAAGCCAACATGACAACTCACTCTTGTTGTTCCCATGTCCTCAGCATTTCTGACAATTTTACTACTGTTCAACAGAAACCCGACTGGGATTGTTTTACCCATCTCTTACTGGAACTTTTTTTGCTCATCCTCTTCAAAGTTTGCTTTTAGGCTGGTACAGTTTTGCAGTTGTGATTCCTTTGTCTCTACTGTTTAGGTGTAAAGTCCTTGCAGTGGCTCAAAGTGCTGAAACTACAAAGTAGGCGCCATGTATCACTTTGTACAGGATTTTGGGATAAAAACTGTATATAAATTTGCAAATGGTTTGGTTACAACACATAAGCAACAACAGCACAGCCTATTTTTATGTCATGTCTGGCAACTAACTGGACTATGGAAGTGAGGGTTTGAGCATAAACTCAGCCTGCTGAGTGCTGGGTGCTTCAAACTAACAAATGTGATGAGTAAAAATGGTAAAGCCACTTTGTTGCTAGCACATGGCTACATGGAATTACAGATTTCTTTTTTTTTAATATATATATATATATAAAAAAACCCCTATACTAAATTCTAAAACAAACCCTCAAGTTTTTAGAGCACTTCCACCTGGAAACACTCTTGACTAGAATTCAGCTTCACTGGGGGGGGGGGGGG
>VXBA01000525.1:30335-63146 GCA_013399895.1 Serilophus lunatus
GGGGTAAAAATGAGAAATTATGGTAAAGTGGAACCAAAGCAGCTGAGAAGGATGGAAGTTTGCCATTTTCATGTCTGAGATGAATGTTTTTGCAGTGTGTACATGCACCTGCCACAACTCCTCACGTGTGGTCCTTAAATCCATATGCAGACAAAAGAAATGTGGAGCATGTCAATTCACAGTTATCACAGCCTTTAAAGTGTCTAAGAACTTGCGTGACCAATGCTTGAAGGTGACCACTGGTAAGTGGCCACCCCACATTGCTGCGGTGTAATTACTGCATCTTAACGAGTTTGCTTACCTGAAATAGCAGAGCAGTTCTAATACTGATAACTTCTGATATCATCATGTTAATAAAATAAGGATTTATACAAAGCAGTATTGGGCTACAACAGTTAAATGCTATGTTACTTGGCACATTTAGTAATGATTGCTTAGAAATCTTAGTGAGTCCAGAGGACTGGGAATGAAAACACTGAAATGTCTGAAATTTGTGTCTAATGTTTAATGTTTTTGGTCTACTCTTTCATATGCTATTCATCTATTATACTGTCCTATCAAGTAAGTGGAATTCCTTGTAAAGTCTATATTGCTAGTTTTGTGGACTGAAAAAATTTATTTCCAAGCACAAATGTTAACTATACAGTATATATATATATATATATATTTATATGTATATATTTATATTATATAAAGTTTACTTACGTACTTTCATCAACCATATCAGGTCTACTTATTTTTTTTGCCCATTGAGAATAAAAGAGCAAGAATGCAACACTTGGTTCTGTCTCACTTTTTTTAGCTTTTTTTTTTTTCATAGACTAACTTTTCCGTCTGGGTGTAAAACTGTCAAGGGATTTGGTGTAAAAGGGAGCTTTAGTCAGATTCAGCAAGCAGCATGTTTTCAAGGCAGTTTGGAAATAAGAACTAACCAGATGGTGAACATCTCTCCAGTAGATAAGTAAAACCAGTGACTAGAATTCTTTTATTTAGTAACAGCAGCCTCTAAGCTCACGCAGTTCCGTTCAACTACGTAAAAACTGACATGATTATTTGTTGCTTCCTCTAAGTGCCTTTGTTTAAAACTCTGCTTATTGGGAGGGTCTCTGGCCTAGACTATTGTGCTGATGCCACTGTGTTTGGGCTTGGTGCTGGCGGAGGTGGAGGGAGGCGGTGGCGGCCCGTGGTGGTGCTGGGAGTGCTGGGAATGGGANGGGGCGGGGGCAGCGGGTGGCTGTGCAGGTACGGGGGGTGCTGGTGGGCGTGGGGCACGTGCTGGTGGTACTGGTGGGGGTGTGGGAGGTGCTGGGGTGGGGGGTAGTGGTGGTGGTGGTGGTAGGGAGGCGGGTTCTGCTGCAGGTGGCAGTACTGGGAGTGGTGGGGGTGCAGGGAGGCCGGGGGCTGCCCCTCGGCCGCGGGGTGCTGGGGGTGGTGCTGGTGTGGGATCGCCGCGGGGTGAGCAGGTTGCTGGGAGGAGCCCGGTGGTGGATGGCCTTGGGAAGGTGGCTTTCCCCTTTTGCTACCAAATAAGGAGCCTAGGAGTGAGGAGGAGTTGGGCATAGTCTGGTGAGGGCGAGATGGACACTCTCGGGTTGATGTAGCTCTTCGGCGCATGTGAGGACTGCTAATGATGGACCCCTAAAAAGAAATTAATAGAAATCCAAATTAAAAAAAATCTTAAAATGTTTAAAAGGAAAAAACGTTCACACTGACTCACAAACTCCTCCTTCAGTGTTCACATGGGTGGACTATGTTAAAGAGTTGTAGGAAAAGTCTCATTTCCACTTCTCTAAGTTGCCAGTGAGGCACTTGTGCCCTTCTCGGGGAATGTTAAGCATTGAATCTTTTTCTCTCAGTACTTTTGATATCAAAAGTTATAACTTTAAATTTAAAAAAAAAGTCACAGAAGAGTAACATGACAAAAGACTTAGGAGTGTGTTTTTAAAGGTAAAATACATTTTAAAATACTGCAAAAAATACCATACTTGCTTTTCTTACGACAAAAAAAATGAAGCTACATTAAATTCAACCTAAATAGTTAAACATTACAGCAGCAAAATATTACAGTTACAGTCCAGATTTCAAAACAGTATTTAAAGCTTTTTTGTAGTAGTTTTCCACTACTGTATGTCACAGTGCTGCTTCTCAGGCCTACCCCTGCATTATGAGTTCAATGGAACCACACCATTTTTGCCACTATCATTTCTATGTGCTTGTGTTATTCTGACCTGTGGTCCAACATTCTCTATTATTTAGCCTGGAATTTAGTTTCTGGAAGTTTGAGGGTTGTATTTTTAAAGAATTAAGGGACACAACAGTACTTAGGCAAAGTGTTCTAGATATAAACTGCAATCTACCTAAAGCAAACACAAAAAAAAAAAAAAAAAAAAAAAAAAAAAAACTTAATTCCAGAAAAAGCTCTTAAAAGAGCTACCNTGCAAGCTGAATTCAGAGACATGAACAATATATATAAATGGTTTGAAGATGAATGAAATCTCATGAAATCCACATTGAATTCACCTATCTTAATAATTTTTTTCCTCACATGCCCTGTCTGTGCAATTCCATGGTGTCATGACTGCATACATTTAGCAATTGAACTTGAAAATAAGCAATGGGAATGGTTGAGCATGACAGTCAATAGTTGTAGCTAAATATCAAACAGCAACAACAGTGTACTTGGTAACAAAGAGCAAAGTGGGCTTTTAAGCTGGGACCAGACTGAAATGGTGGCAAAAGGACACATCATATTCATTTAACCATGCTTGCAGGAACAAAGGGAACAAGGTTAGCTCAAACCAAAAATGCCATTGGTCTAAAACAAGCTGTCAGTGCTTTTGAAGCTGGAAGAATACGGAGTGAGTAGCCTAGGCATGCATTTTATTCGTGGCAGGCAGGTTATGTGTTAGAAGAAAAAAGAGCAAAAAAATACGTATATATAAAAAAAAGAAAGGTTTGAAATGCACATCATCACATCCAGCTAGACATCAGGAACTTCCTACTTACTTCCATATTGCTGTCTAGCGATCCTGCACTGCTGCGGCGCCCACGCTTGCCTGCCCAGGACATGCAACACCAGAGATTAGAGACTGACACAAGTGAAGAACAGCTGCTCCCCCATGTCCTATGGGAGCTCTACCACAACTAGGGCACATCTCAGGGACACCGAGGGGGGCAGGAGCTCCCTTTAGGCCGTGGCTACAGCCACTTTCTGCACCTGACTCAGTTTTGGGGAGTGTTGGGAATCCGCTACTGGGATTTGTCAATGGATTTGTAAGACTCTTAAAATCCCTGTGTTTCAGCAGCGGTGTCTGGAGCTAGGGGTGTGATGGCAGTCAGCAACAATGTTGGACTGCCTGGAATCTCATTGGCTGTGAAGTTTCTTTGAGCACACTTGTGGAGTGGGATTAATTTGTATGCAAAATTTAGTATTGACATAGTCTGAACTTTTCCCAGAGGGGGGTTGGGCACTGCCCAGGCTCCCCAGGGCAGTGGGCACAGCACCAAGGCTGCCAGAGCTGCAGGAGGGTTGGGATGACCCATGGGGTGACTCTTGGGGATGGGCCTGTGCAGGGTTAAGGGTTGGTTGGACTGGATGATCCTTGTGGGTCCCTTCCAACTCAGCATGTTCTGGGATTCAGTGTTGGGGACTGGTGAAGGGCATCACTTTCATCATTTGAATTTCAGCTTTGAACCTCAGTGGATTTCATATAATCTTCTTTCATGAAGGTTTAAAAAAACTAAACTTAATTTTTGATCAATAAATCTGGAATCTGTCGTGACATTATGGCTGGGTTTTGTTTGTTTAGCTGTGCAGTGCTTTATCTGTAAGTATGTCGGATTTGTTCTCCAATAGTCTCAAATTGCAAAGACATTTGCCTAAAACCACACATGAAACACCAGACTGTCTGCCTAAAGAGCCAGAAGACCTCAGTGGCTATAAATAGGACATAGGATCCCAGATTTTGTTTCTCATTTCACAGGAGAGAAAATAGCATCTGGCTGCAGTGGAAATAGGGACTTTTAGAAGGCAAGCTGTTGAGAATTCTTTGTAAAGTCTCAGAATACTTTCTTGGCTGGGTGTATAAACAAAGCTAACCTTTGAAGGGTGATCAGGTGCTCAAACTTCCCTAAAATCCACATGTTTTTAGAAACCTAAGTTTTCTCACTGCTCTCCTTGCTTTCCTGAAAGGGCAGATATCAAACCCCGTCTCCACCCTGCACTGGCACATTGCTGCCTTCAGAATCTTCTACTCTAAAAAGTGGGTTTTGTAGGAGAATGTGAAGATTTCAGCATCACTGAACCGAAGAGTGATGTCTCCTCATCACAGACACCCCAAAGCCACCTGGGATCAGAACTAGAGGGAAGAACATTGGGACTGGTCTGTAAGTGGCACAAAAATTCCTTGGAGGTTCTTGACAGACCCTTCCACAGACCAGCCCGGACTACTCCTAAGTCTTGTAAGATCATGATGATCCAAAATACCACCTGGTGGATTCAGCAGCATAACTCTGACCTGGCTGGTCACAGGATGCTGCCCTGAAACACAAGTTTCTCTCATGAGCTATAGGTCTCTTCAGGCTACTGTAACATTTCCCCCTCTCCTAGAGAGTTGCTCCCCAGAGAGTTACTCCCCAGTACAAACCCCTCTACAGTGACACTAAATTGAGGGGAAGGTGTCTGTGGTCAAGGTGCTTCATTCAATTTGTTGGAATTTGGAACAATTCCCCCACACAGGCCCTTTGTCAAATACTGTTGCAGCTCCTGCTGCAGTTTTAGCCTCAGCCAAACCAGAACTGAACTATCTTATGAACCCCCCAAGAAAAACTGATTTTGACAATCCCTTATTTTCCCTTCTAGTCAGGCTTTGATATTTTTCTGCTCTGGTAACAGGATTAGTACTGATTAACACTCAAATCACTCTTGCTGATGCAAACACACTGAGAAAGACAACCATCCTTAGCAGTCAGTATTGCAAATAAGACTGAGAGCTGACATGGGTCATTGAATGTGGCCAAAAATGAAGGAAAACAGGAAAATCTAATGCCTTTGGCATGTGGCAGGAGTCTAATAAAATAACCATGGACACAGTATATATATGGACAGAGAGACAGATGGATTTTTGCTTAGAATAACTCCAGGGCAAAGGCAAGAACAAACAGAAAAATCCTCCTTAAAATGCCTGTATTTTCCCTCAGATAGGCACTATTACTGCACAGAGGCTTGGTTTGTTTTCTTAAAAACAAATTGAACCCAATTCTGTGTTGACACAGAGTGTGATACGAGAGCTATTAAATAAATCCCCATAAGAATGAAATAATTCTCCCTGCCAATGTGTGTTTATTCCAGACTGTTCCCTGGTCTTTGGGATGGTATTCCATCTCAAAAATGCCTCCCCAGAGTTCCAGTCTTCACATGTGTTTCAAGAAGGTGGTGATTCTTTACTGGAATTACATTGTACTGGGAATTAGCAGCTATGGTGTAAAGCAAGGTGATATTCATCAAATCTGAGCACTAGTTTTGTTTAATATTTGCCTAATTTACTTGAAATTTTTAAGGCTGCTAGTTAGAGTGATTTTTAATTTATTTTTATAAAATTAAATTTCAATTGATTTAACGGTTTTTGATTAATTCTAATAATTCACAGAATGTTTCCTGTAAGAAATAACTTTAACTTATATAATATGTATAATATGTCCCATGTAAGTACATGCATTATATGGGGTGAAGAATATTTCAAGTTTATAGTAGAAACATGAAGTGACTAAAATACTTTGACAAACTTATTCCAAAAGAAAAATGTGATTAATAAAATCCATTCTACCTTCCAGCCTGGGTGGGTGCAGGATTGCAGAACGTGTGATGATCTGCACATCTCACACTGCAGATCATTACAGCAAATGGAATTATTTCTCATTTCTACCCTGTATTTCTTGAAACTCTCTTCTGTGCCAGTGAGATGCATTGATAGCTAAAAAATATATTATGATCTGGCTTTGTATGTCTTGGGAAAAACAAGGGGAGAAAAAAGTTTTAAATTAAAATATGCTCTGGTTATTAATTTAGAGAGGCCACTTTCCAGGGGAAAAAGCCTCTTTGTAACATTCATATTTTCATCTTGTTTTCTGTGTCTTTTCCACAAGGCAGCAAAGTTGGTGCTAACAAGGTGTTAAAGTACAGTGTGGGGTGTCTGTAAAATGGTTTGGTATTATCATGTCTAACCAAGGACTTGAGGCAGAAAACCTGATTTAAAGCACCAGTGAATTCTACTGTGCCCCTTGCTGCTCTTATTCCATTGAAAAATAGGAAATGTTTCAACAGTGACAGGGGTAAGAGACAGGAAACATCTCTTCCGATTTGGAAAGCTCTTCTAATAAAGGAGTGAAAGAGTGCTGGTATACTCTACAGCAAAAGCCATGGGAGAGGAAGGAGAAAATTAACCCTGCATGGGATGAGGGCAGAGCCACAATCCCAGCACAGACTGATCCACTAGATTAAAGGATTCCATAATTCCATGAGCTCGAAGTCTTTTTAAGGGGATTAAAATGCTGAGAAGTTCCATTTTTTCCATTACATTTTGGAATACAGAACATTTTTAAAAATACATTATGAATTTGTTAAAAAAAACATTTTTTTTTTTTTGAAAGGTAGAAATATTTAAAAAGTTAAAGGTTGATTGAGTTTATATGTAACATACATATTGTAATTAATTCTGGAACCACATTATGTTTTTGTTTTGTTTTTTTGGTTTTTTTTTTTCTGGTGTTTTTTTGCTTTGTTTTGGTTTGCTGTTTTTATTGGGCTGCAATTGCTCTGAATGAGACAAGTCCTTATATTAACAGGAACCATTATTCCCTCCTGCCCTTGTGCAGATTGCAGTATTACAGGGCTAAACCATAAAACTGCAAGTTTTAAACCAGTGCAGTGTGTAAATATTGTTTCCACCTTACAACTGAGTGTTGAGGAGAATAAATTTTGATTTCCACAGGTGCTCAGCACTGTAAACTCAAGGTGAAAGCACTGGGTCCTCCAGCAGCTCAAAGTGGCTGGAATTTGGATTGACTTCCCTAAAATCATTCCAGAAATTTGGGAGAGATACAGAAAAAACCACCCTAATCCTCCCTGATGGCCAGGATGGGAATCACACCTTTCACATGTTCCTGTAAACCTACTCTTTATGTAATTGTCTAAGGTGTAAGTGGTGAAATGCCCAAAACATTATCAGAACCCATAAACCCCAGCTTTAGCTTTTTAAAAATGTGTCTGCCCTCTAGTATTTTTATGTGAATTAAAAATTTCATAGTCTGGGACAAATAAATTCAGCTCCTCCCTGACTATAGCTCAAGAATGTGCAATAAAAATTATACATTTCTCTTTTGAGAAAAATAAAGCACTAAATATTTTTGACACACTCACATCCTGGAACAGTTGCTTGGCCACTTTCTGCTGCTTTTTTTTTCCATGGGAAGAACTGTCAATCCACAGGGAACAATATTATCTTTTAAATCAAGGGACCCTCACACACATTCTTTCACAATTCTGAGTTAAGCAAATGCAAGGAAGAACCACCATTGGGAAAGGATTCCTGACAGAGAAATCTCCTCCCTGTCTGATTTCCAGCTTAGGAGTCAGAATCACTCAGGGTATCAGCATTTGTTAGATCTAAGGAGCTTATGAACCTTTTCCAAGAGAGGAATTTGAAGTCACTTTTCACAGCCACCATTTATTACTGCGATGTCTGGGGGGACAGCAAGGGACTGACTGTTTTCCATGCGACCAAAATGCTGTTCAATCCCATTTCCCCTTCACTGAATAAATACTTCATAGTTTGTTTTTGGAATGTTCATTGGACAATTATCTGCCTTACTGCATAAAAAGGCAACCAGGCCATTTTCTCATGCTTATTAGAGTTATTTCTGATTAAATGTTAGAAGGAACCTCTCTAAAGATCCTGGCACCTCTAAAGGCACCTGCCTCTCTAAAGATCCACCTGCATGGTGCCTTTTCCTACAGAGAGACACACACCCCACTACTCTTGTTCCTCCTCCTTGTTGATCCTGTGTTTCTTCCACAAAAAGAATTGAGGCCACTTAACTCAGTGCTGTTTTACAGAAGCAATTTAATGTAATATAATCACTGGGGTTCAGTATCTTTCTAACTGAGATGTTTTTGGTTTTCTATGGATTGACTCTCTCCTGTTAAACACAGAATTAGCCTCACATGCAAGGTATTCCCTGAGAAAAGGCAGAAAAGACATGGATAATGTCACTGAAGTTACTCCACCAAATAACAAAGCAAGTAACAGGCATGTCATTTCTCAAGACAGTTGCACTGCACAAGACCAAACAGAAACTCTCCATAATTCTCAGCTATTTCATGTTAAAATTAAGTTTAGTTGGGTTTAACAAACTCATTGATAAACCCTGCAGTCTGTGAGTGATTTCTAGTTTTTGTTATGGAAAAAAGTTATTTTCAGGAATGGGCATGCCAGTTGTGGGCATGCCCTGTTGAAATGTGAAATGTGTTCATGATCACGAATGCTTTTGTTGAATAAAACTCATAGCATGAATTGAAATACATGGCAATGGCTGAAAGAGAGGAATGAGTAGTTCTGATGGAATGAAAGAATTAATCAGAAATCACATTTAGGGGTAGAGATACCCCCTGAACTCACATATTGACAATATGGTAGTTCTCATTTTAATGAAATAAAACCAACAACAACAACAACAGAAAGGATGATGAAGTGTCCTCAAATCTGAGATTGAAGAGTGGTGAAGACCAGGAGCTTGATCTAAAATCCAATCAAACACCAATATTTAACTTCAGACTGATTTTGGATCAAGGTCCTACGTCTTTTTAATGAAGCAAATGGACACATGAGTGTGAAAGCCTAAACAGAGAAGAAAAGAATTGAAAGAGCTCACTCTCTACATATTTGTATGCACATACACATATCCACAAAACACAGGCTATAATTTCACTTTACAACCATTTTATTATTGCAGCAGAGCTAAAATCTCTTCTTTAGTTAAAAAAGGGGAAAAGGTAAATAGTGTCTACTACCAAAGATACACAGAATATTGAAATTATGGCTGTACTGTACATCACCACTGCAATTAAAAGAACAAAGCAGAGTATGTAACACAGACTATGAACTAAAAAACAGATAATTAAAAAAATATCGTTGCTACTATCCCCAGAAGTACTTTCTGAATAGTGGATTTGGTGTTTAGATAGAAATTCTTGGAAGTGACATGTTTAACACTGAAAGATTACATAAGTATGGCAGGTGTGAGGCAAACCACCAAATAAACCACCTGGCTTTCTTTGCCTGATAAATCACACCAGCCTTTAGCTGCATTAATCAGTTAATTAAGCTGATCCCACCACAGTGGTTTTGTGGGATATCAGGATTCTTGTCCACTAGGGCTTCTTGTGTTATATTGTCAAAGGTACTCCACAACAACCCCTTTCGCAAGGATTAGGAACTATATCTGATATACAAAACAATAAAAGAGCATCAGGGACACCCTGCATCTGAATGACATTGCTCTGGACACAATTTAGTGGGGCTTCACTCCATTTCATTCATCGAGGTGGGAACACAGGTAACATTTGAGCACAAATACACAGAAAATGGTCATTACACAGAGACCAGTTCCTTCCCTTTTCTTTCTGAGCCTACTTTATGAGGGGAAAGAAGCCAAGAGGATGAAAAAAAGAAAGGAAATCTGAGTTCCTCCTAGCACAAGCCAATAATTCTTATTTTTTTTTATTAAAAACTTACAATTTTCCCTCTCTGTCCACTCTCAAGGTATAAATACCAATCTACAGCGGTTTAGCTGCTTTCCAACAGGGGTTGCTTAATAGAACAAGGGTGAGAACCAAAGAGAAAGCTGTGAAAGAGGAGCTTTGGAATAGGAGCTTTCAGTCTGCCTGTTTCTGTAGGCTTTCACTGAGGCATCTTTGCATGCAGAGGGCAAGGGAGCCGAGGCAGCGCTTACCTGCTTCCGACAGGTCCCTGAGGGAGCTGCTCAGGGCGCTCCTCTTGAGCCCCTCCCCGCTGGCGTAGCTGTCATCCAGGCAGGCCCTGCTCAGGGTGCCATTCCCAGACTCCTTCTTCAGGCTGGAGCACTGGGACATGCTGGGACGCACCACCCCCTTCTGCTTCTCCAGCTCGGCTGAAACACAGAGGGACATCCTGTCACGGCCAGGGAGCACCCAGAGGGCAAGGGAAGGGACCATGGGACCCTCCACTGCAGCTCCTGGCCCTGCACAGCACAGCCAACAATCCCCCCTGTCTCCAGAGGATCATCTCAACCCTCCTGCAGCTCTGGCAGCCTTGGGGCTGTGCCCACTGCCCTGGGGAGCCTGGGGAGTGCCCAACCACCCTCTGGGGAAATTATTACTCCTGATCACGGAGGCTCTCATTAGCCACCAGTACATAAATTCCACTGTCATACTTTAAACCACCATGTTATTCAGGATGTTTGAATATCTACTGTTATTCCTCAATTTATCTTCTGTTTTTATATTCACACCATCTTTTTCCTTCCAATTTTGCTGAACTATTATCAAAATTAAAAATAAGCACAAGAGAGACAAAATCTTGAAAACCAAGAAAACTTCAACATTTGAGCTTAAAATGGAAACTGGAAAGAATCCTTAACTAAATTCCAGTAAGGAGCAAACCCTAAGCATTTCCTTATCATACAACATATGGATGTCTGTGTGTGTGTGTGGTACAGACTTATCATGTAACATGGGAGCATTCCAATTTATGTGTGTGTTACTGTGAATAACAGCCAGGAATTCATTTGGCACTGATAATACCAGAGAGGAGCTTCACCCCTGTACCAAGAGCTTGATGTTGCAACACACAAAAAGTGGGGTTTTTTTGGAAAAACAGGAGATAAAATTTTATGTTTAGACACTCATAGAACTACCAGTAAAATATATCCCTTTGAACCAAGGCTCCCTCATTGAGGGAACACAGGAAAAAACAACATAAAAATGAAGAAAAATTCAGTGAAACTTATTCCACAGAATCACAAAATATTTGAGTTGGGAGGGACCCACAGGGATACAACTCTTAAGAGTCCAGCCCTTAAGTGAATGGCAAAGGGGATTGAAGTGCCATCACTGGGAATTTCAGTGTGATGTAAAATATCCCTAAAATTCTCACTGTAATTTATAGTACAAATCACAAATCTGTCTCTTCCCTGTCCATTGCTATTTGCAGCTTGTCCAGGCTAAATTTCCACTCCAGCTACACTGCAGTAAATAGGAGGCAATGAGCTCAGCTGGGGCTTCAGCTATCATTGGGATTTTCCTCTTTCTTGCAAATTTGAGGGGAAAACCACATTTTGAGCTTTTAAGGAGTTCTGGTGGGTTACACACAGTCAGAATTTTCTTACTCTGATTAGCTTGGAAATGCTCCATTTCATGTACCTTTGTACTTACACTCTATTCTGTGCTTTTCCATTTCTTGAACTTCTGCAATTGACTCTCTCAAATCATCTGTGAACTTCTTCCTGTCCTGAGGATTTGGTGCATTGAAATTTATTAGTACTTTGATATCTGCTCCTGGGACAGCTGATGTGAGCCGAATACCATTGGGATAATCTGGAAGAAAAAGTCAAGAAAACTAAGCTCTGATTATTCCAATTACTTTTAATTAAAAAAAACACCCCAAACAAAACACCAAAACTGAAAGGTTTTTAACTGATATTAATGCAGAGAAATAAAAGTCTGAAGGCATAGAATTAGAATAGAAATCCCTGAGATATATTGGAACAGCTTAACTGTCAAGATGCTGAATAAATATTGAAAGATAATCTTAATGCAGCTGTTATCCTTAAGGTACAATATAAAAGAAAAACACCAGAACAAAAAGCAAAAAAATTAAGAGGATAATTTTTGTTTCATGGAACAGATCCCATGATCTATTTTAGTCAACTGGGACCAAAGTTTTGCTGAGTAAAAATTACTTGAAGACATCTCAAGTACTACAGACTGTCTTCCACATTTAACTTGATGTTTGCAGGAAGATAAACACTAGCAAGGACTGCTTTGAATATTTCCTATTGAGTTGTAAATTCCATGTACATCCTACTTTTTTTTACATAAAGGTGAAATTCTCAGTGAAATTACATATTGAAGAAATAAAAGGAGTGGTTTGTTGGTTTTATTTATTTATTATGAACATCTTGGATTATATTTTATTTATTATGGACAGCTTCACGATAGAATTTTTTTCAGCAAACTGTCTTTTAGCTGCACATCTGAGAATTCAAATTTTAACAGCTGGTCAGAACCAGCTCCTGCTTGAGACAGAAGGTTGATTTACAGAAAGATACTTAGCAAGAAGATATGTTCTGCTGTAGAAAGCAGAATCAGTCTTGGCATGAAGAAATGGGGTGTCAGTGTCAGAAAACCTCAAAATGTGAATTTTAACTCACAATTTCTTTTTTTTAACTCAACTACTTTACATTCTGGGTTTGCTACAGCTCTCAAATATTTACTTAAGCATTCAAGCTGAAGTTCAAGGGCTCCCAGGTACTAAAAATTCCTTCCCTCAGGAGCCAGCAGATGATACAAGGCAGTGTTTTCCCTCAAAGCCATTGGGTTTCAACCAGACTTCAACTATTGAGAAACAACTGCAAATGCTCTTCTTTACAAGAATACTTCCAAATTTTTATTCTACATTTCTTTTTAGAAGAGTAACTTCCTCATCACTGCTGCAAATACAAGTGAGACAAGTCCACTGACCAATCTAAGGGGAAAAAAAGTGTAACTACCCCGAGGCCAAAGAGCACAGAGGGAAAGGGAGGATTTGGGGTTTATTGGGGTCTGCTGTCAACATCTTGCACAGAAGAAGAGCCAGAGGAGGCTGGTGCTGGGCAGGCTCAGAGCTGGGAGCAGGGTATCCCACCAGGCAATGTTGGGAATACTGACATGGATATGCAGCAAACGGCTCTACAAAGTGCACTCCTTGAGGGGAAACAAATAAAAATGCTTATGAAACCAAACAAGGAAACACGGGCTGTCCCCACATATGAGCCAAAAAGGGATTTCTACATACTAAATAGACACGTATTTTATTAGCCGGGGTACTTTTCCACACAGGAAACACATCAGTATTTACTGATTTCAGACACACTCTCTCTGCAGTGACCTGCTCCCCTCTTTGTATTTTGTTAATGACTGACTGAAAATGTAAAATATACAAACCAAAGGGGAAGAAATCTTCTCTTTCCCAGCTGGAAAACACTTCATTCCACCTGACAGGCACCAATATTATATCTGCAATCTATTCACTGATTCACTGTAGTGAGTTCAACTTGGACTCCAACTATGTCCATAAAGTGTCTCGGTTAAAATGCCTCCAGTTCACTCCTTGTTTCACTACAGATATTTCTCAGTTTGTTTGAATACTGTTTCTACTTGGCATGCTTATGAGATTTTTATTAATATATTTTATTTAATTTGACATCAAAGGAATTATCATTTTTTCCATTTTTAGTGGAATCCAGGATTCTGTTTCTAGATATATTTGGCCTTCCTCCCAAAACTGAATTTTATATCATATAATATGTGCAAAAGAGAGAGAGAAGGAATGTGTAAGCATATAAATAATCTGCAGCCTGCTCCAAACTCTACAACATCATCCCTTTGGGAATTTCTGGAGCTTCTGACTCAGTAACAGGAACTTCTCTGGAGTGAACTGAGCACTGGAACACATTCTCAAGGACTAAGAGCCTTCCAGGAGAGAAAAGCACAGAAGCTACTCAATGTCACACTGGACTGAATCCAATTTATCAGGGAGGGAAGGTTTGGTTGCAAACCATGAAGTCAGGTCAGGCTGTGTCCCTGTACCACACAAACAACTCTGCTCTGCTCATGTTGTCTTTGCTAAAGTCCTACTTTTAAGCCCAAATTATTTGTTTTTTGTTGGGTTTTTGTCTGCTAAGACTCAGCTTGAGAAGCATTACAGATAAAAAGAATATTGGATTGATGCAGATTTCAACAGACAAACAAGAGGGCAGAAAATACAAGCTTGACTCCAAACTCTCTGCTTTGTATTTATATTTCAGTGAGTATATATTACCTAGGCAAATACATAAATCAGATAAATTGTGTTTTGAATTATAGATAAAATCCTAAAAGTCATTATTTATTATCACTCAGTTCCAGCTAACTGTACCATTGACTCAGCAACAGGTATCTTTGTTTCTTGACATTTTATTCTTTACAAGTATTCAAAAATACCACTTTGGCTGACTACAACCAAAAACCTCCAACAGCAGCTCTGCAGTTTCACATGCTGACAGCATCTCCTTTTAAACTTTAGGGCTCACTTAAATTCAAAGCAACTTTATTCCTAAAATTTAAGTCAAGTCCTATCCGTCTCTTTTGTTCACACAATGTTTTATTTTAATTTTTAAGCAAAAGGGTCATCTAAAAAGAGAAGAAATACTTACACTGGTTCTCAAAGAGAAGAACTTGCATTCCATAGAGGGAGAAGGACTGTCGAAAACTGTACGTCACCGAGTTCTTCTTCTTCTGGAAAATCTTGGTCACCTGAAAGTCATCAAAGAGACCAAGTGAAACGTCCCTTTTACCACATGTGTATGTGAAGAATTATTGCTCTTAAGAATTAGCAGAGGAAAAAACACTTAATTCAAATGAAAGCTATAATCTGCCAGGAAAGATGTAATTTTTAACTGTTTTTAATGCAATTTATTTAATCTACTGCTACAGAAGAAACAAAGCTGGCTCTGCAGCTTCATCTCTCTTAAGCAGAAGGGTTAATATTTTATCCAGACACTAAGCCTTTGTACCCCCTATTTTCCAAAAAACTACTTTTTGAAATTCCAAAAAGACAAAACCCCTGCAATCCTTTTTAACAAAAAAAAAATGTAAATATGTTTAAATTATCCTTAAACCAAAATAAAATTAGCCTCTACCACACTTTCCTTCATGCTTTTTTCTTAATCCAACTACAGGCAGGACCTCTCCACACCAGTTTTATGCTTAGTTTTATTCTCATGTGCTGTGACTTCCCATTCCCTGTGTCTCCAAATAGCCCTGACAGCCCCTCATCCAATGGTGTCCTGCTTTCCCTCTGGTTTCAGGTGCTTTTACAGCACCAGACACAGGAGAAGCTCCACCAAATCTGTGGAAACCTTGACTTTTTGCTACAAAAAAAGGTGACATTCTAGTCTTGACCACCAAAGTTGGGGCTCTTCCAAAATGAATTCTTCATAACCAAGAGGTTTATTTTCACCAGTTCTTTCTAATTTTAACTTTCTTGATGGCATTTTACTAGAACTGATAAATTTGGTCTGTGTTATTCCCCAAAGAGTTTGATAAATCTACTGTCATTTCAGTAATAAGAAACGACAGAAAACTTGCAACCCAAAGACAACAATCAGTTCCATCAGTTCCAATTCAAGTTCACCTTTACAAGGTTATATTCAGAACCAAAAGGATTATTTTTTTGTACTTACTTCCTGGTTTTAAGGTCTGAGGGTATGTAAAAATTAGAATAAAATTGTGGGTGTGAGGAGTGTCTTTTTCATAACAAAATATTAAATACTTAGTTCTCAGGTAACAGCCACGAACATTCCAAGCAGAGTACAACAAATTTTCCTATTTTTAAGATTAAATCAACCAAATAATTCCAAGCTGTCACTAGCTTTGTCTGTCTGTTTTTCAAAAGACTTGGTCAAGTTAAATTTTGTGAGCATAAGTGCAAGTAAACTCAACTGTAAAATCTATTTCAGCGTATCCTACTCCTATTTCAGTGCACAAACATATCTGTTTATAGAACACCTGGGGAATACAAAGTAGTATGTAATTTTGGTTTTCCACAAATACCTTGAATTCATTATTCACAAAATAAAGAATGTCTCTGTTTATCCATTAGGGAAATGGGTAACCTGGAGGTGAATTTTTTTTCTTGATAGTAAAAGCTACTGCATTAAATACCTTCTTATAAAAAGTGCAGCAATCAATAAAAGGCTCTAATTATAGAGAATTAAGAAAATTAAGATATAAATCATTTAATCATTCCAAGATTTTTGAAGCACAGAGTAACAGGTAACAGATATTTATTTTTAGAAATGCTCATGTATTTAATTGGAGACAGGATTTCTGAACACCTCACTCCAAGTGTGTCTGCCTGGAAATACATACCACAAGAAGATCATTAAATAAAAATATTTCTCGTTGGTGCAATCCAAGCTTCTGAGGTTTATTTGGATCTGGAACTTCAAAGAGCCTACAGTAGCAAACCAGCCTCCTGTGGGGCAGAGACAGCACCTGGGATAATACAGGAGTTCATGGTTAATGGAACAACTTTTAGCCAAGAAAGAGCATATTTCATCCCCAGAGTCTTTTATTTTTAATACTTCCAATATTTTTACCTCTAAGCCCATCAGGCTTTTCCATCAAAGGAACATCAGCAGGAATATAAAGATTTCTCTGCCACAAACTTGCTTGACATTCAAAATAAAATACTCTCTAGCAACTTGCATTCCTGTATATGGATGCCAATGGAATTTCTACAGGGATAGAGTTCTACTTTGGGAAAGGATCAAACTTTGAAAGAATTTGAGATTAAATGGGAGCCCAAAACAAAGGGTGTTTGCTTCCATGAGTATTTTTATACACCTTTATCAGAAGAAAGGATGCAAAGCAACTTCAGCCTTTGGGAGCTGAATACACTGATGTTGTAAGTCACTTTTTGTCAGCCACTGAGTTAATTCAGCTTCATCACTCCCCAATACCAAGGAAATGGTGGCATCAGGACAAAGCAAATGCAGTTTCAGTCTGTCTTATCTTCTAATACCAGCAAGAAAATCAACACTGATTCTCCATTTTCTGATTTGAGATGTCTGATGAAGGTGTCTCCAAAGCTGCTGTTTTCAGCCCAGTGAGACTTAACTTCTTTCAAATGCACATGATGAGATCTCACTAACACCAACCCATAAAAAGCTGCATTACAGAGATAATCTTAGATTTATTATTTAATATGCCCATAATTTAAATCTGGAATATATGTTTTCTATGTTCAGAAGCAAACTTTAACTGGCAGTATCAGAGTATCATTCAGTTCTCGAATGGGCCAGAAAAAATAAACACACCAGGGCCCAGGTGCAAAGGTGAGGTGAAACTGTGATTTTATTTGTTTATTCTTTACTGGCTGTCTGATGTGCTCAGTGATAACAGCATTTGAAATGAATACAAAGTGTTCTAAAAAGTCTTGGTAATAAACTGAGCAGTCTCTGGGAAACATATTTTTAAGAAAATCTTTACACTTTGGAGAGTTATTACTACAACACTAATAAAATTTTGCTTAGAAGAACACCATTGATTTAAAATTTTAAAATATCTTGTTGCAAATTTAAGGAAATGCTGCCAGTACAATGACTACAAATTGGGAAGGAGTATGAGAGAAATACCTACACAACCAAGTCCATGGTGCAGAGATCCAATCTACAGTAGAAAGACAGAGACAAGTTCATTAAACTTCAGAGAAACACAGTATTGTATCACAGCAAGTAAACATGGCACGGTCTCACTATGACTATATGCCTATAAAGTAAAAACAAATACAGCTATCAAACACTGCTGCCTGCTCCCTAAATGTTATTGCACACAGTTAAAAAGTCTCCCAGTAGAAGAATCCTTGAACACAGGACTCCACCAAGGGCATTGTTTTCTTAATCCCATTGAATTTACAAGGTCAGGATTAGTTTTAGGATTTGAATTGCCACATGTCTGAATAAAGAAGGAAAAAACATCTCCCAAAGAAGCCTATATATAAACCTAAATCCCCAAACAATTACAGAAGAGAAGTTCCATATAAAAGCATAAGTGACTGTCAAATACTGACTATAAAATATTTATTTTCCTTCTTTACAAAAATATTTAAAAGCTTTTATTACAGAAATTTTGCCTTTTTTCCTCTGCTTCTTCAAAGATCTCCTCAGTATGTTCTTTACTGGGAAACAGACCTGAATTAGATTTTTTTTGGTGGTCCCTCATTCCCTTCCCCCATTCCCTGTGTTGAGGCTTGTCTGAGAAGAGATTACAATTCAAAGCTCTTTAGAAGCAATAGAGAGAGTCTTGAGATCCATGTTCTGTCCTTAATAACAAATCCCCCAAGCCTGCTGCAGTGAAGGCCCCCAGAACTGATAAAAAATGGATGTATGCCTCCAAAAACATGCAGGTCTAGTGGTTTTTTGGCTGCCTTGTGACTCCTGCCATGTGATTTGAGTTTAGGAGGGCTGAGCATTCACTGTCCCTCCCCACATCACATACCACTGTTAGCAGGTAAAATACTGGTTTAATATCTCAGTGTTCACTCAGCTCCTGACTCAAAGGTAAAATGCTGTGGCCTTTCTTTTCTCTCTCCTTTTCCAAGAGATGCTTTGAAGGTTTATTTATATAGCAAAGTACTTCAGGATTTTTCCCACAATAAAGAAAGATATATTTTTGAATGCTCAAACCCAGCATTAGAATCCTGGGACATGTTTTCCAGACATATTCTGAGGCAAAAAATGACCTCATCTCTCCTCACAAATCCCAGGTCACAGAGCCAGCTGTGGAGCTGATGTGAACAGAAGTTCTCTGTTAACTCTTGTAAGTTATGGAGCCATAACTGACAGTGTAGATTTTGAGATGCAACATCACCTTATCAAAACAATTCTCTTGAAATAAACACAAGAACTGCCTAAAATGCAGACATTTCAGTGTAATTCTACAACTGGGAAGCTTCCCATGAAGAATTTAAGTCTCCTTACACCACCAGACTGCAAGAAGCAAATCCACGTGCACTGCAAACGCTCCAGAATTCAAGTCCACCTTCGAGCAAACCCTGACGTGGACAGTTTGCCATTCCTCAGCCCACGTCCTCCATGCCCTCAGTGCCTGCCAGGCAAAAGGCACTCACCGGTTTCTTGCCCACAATGAGCTTTTCCACCTTCTGGACCTGGGACACATGATCCTCGTTCGTCTTCAGCTCCCGCTTGCGGATGCGCTCGTAGATCCCGATCAGCATTTCCCGAGGGATGTCCTCCCCATCATCCACCCCTGCAGAGGGCAACAGAGCCTGTGACTCGGCCAGGGGAGGATGGGACCATGAGCAGTCCTTGTTTCCTGCTCCCAGTAATGCCACTGTTGCCTGACTGCTGATGTGTTTGTGCCGCTTTGTTTTGTATCTCCAGGACCTGCAGCCAACACGTCCTGTGTGTCCTTGTCCTCCCTCACCAAGGCAGGAGTGATGTCACTCATTATTTAAGCCCTGGAGTTTGCTGCCCATGCATCAAGACATTGATGGAAACGACACAGGTTTGGTTTTTTGTTTTAAAACTCGAAGCTGAAACTAAGCCATAAAAGGCTAATTTCCTCTGCTTTTATTTCTCTTTCAAGTTTCCTCTGTTTGGTATCAAAGCTCCAACAAGTGAAATTACTCTTTAGACACTAAAACCTCCACGTGAGCTCCTTCTAGAAACATAACACCACTGGGAGGAAGCAGAACTATTCCACTTTGCCTCTGTCTCAATATGACTCAACACTGTTCATAAAATAATTTCCTATCATGAACACCCAGTAAAATTAATTTAATCAATATTTCTTGTAAGATTTAGAAAAGAAGTAACTCACTCTGGAAAAACAAATCAACAAAATAGCCTGGACACAGTATTGTTGTTTAGCACTGTGTGATTATCATTGGCATGTCATTCTAACAAATGCCACAGTCTTGAATGCTTGATCCTGAATTTTTCATAGCAGTCACTAAGTGACTTGAAGCTGGATTTCCTGGGGACAGGGAGATGCATGTCTATTTTTTAAATAGGTTTTAAAGCAATAAACTCTTATCTCTCATTCAGAACATTTTGTCACCCAGTGGAACAACTGCTCACATAAAAAATCCTGTGATAAAACAGTTCCTCTGCAGATAGAAGGAAGAAAAACTGCCTCTATTCTGTTCCACACCCCCAAGCCTTCCACAGAACAACTCTGTGATCTGCTGATTGAAGTTACAGGCAAAGAAACCTGTTCCAAAAATGCCTGCAAGGGTAGCCTGCAAGAGTAAGAAATTACTGGCATTCATTCTGGAGATCAGAGGGGATGTACTGCATGTAATACAACCAATATAACCTGGCAGTGTTGTGCCAAGAGATGAATATCAGGCCTTTCTGAATATTTATGGATTTTATGATAAAATCTCAGCACCAACTTAAACTTTGCTAAGTTAAACCATCTGCTAAGCACAGGCTGTTCATTGCTGTCCTGTACAAATTTCAGGGAATAAAATCACCAAACAGGACTTTCATTTTCATGAGCTGAAATTCCAGAACACCACAAGTGTTTTGTTTTTACTAATACTAAAGTCAGAGTTCCACACATGCAGGGGAATATAAAACCCCATGCACCTGAGATGTGACCATACACACACAAAGCAGCATTTTTTCCCTGCAATTCTTTTTTTTCTGCCATTCAGCCCCCTTTTAGCTCTCACTGAGGAAAGGTCTGTAATTAAACTACTTGCTGTGCTGTCCAAACAAGAGACTCTGCCCCAAGTTGTGCTTAAAATCAGGTGGAGGAGGAGAAGGTTGCAATGACTGAGCAGACAACTTTCCTGGCCTTTGCACAAACACAGAGTAATGGAACTGCAGCACAAGCTGCTTTCTCCCTGTGAGCACAAACCATCAGAAAGAGAAAAAAGGGATGGAGACTTGAGCCTTGTTTTATTTCTCTGACATCAAAGTGCTCTCCTGTAATAAAAACTGCTGTCTGAGCCCTTCTTCCCTGAGCACCCAGGAACATGATTATCATCTCCTCAGCTTCCTCCTCAGTGACTCCTTCCTGCTAGAAAGAGCTGAGCTGATACTTCACAAAAAATTCCTTCACCACAAAGAACCAAGACAGGAGTTGAGATTTGGATTTGAAAAAAAACCCTGGGTTTTTTTGGCAATCTAATTGCAAGCTTAGGTGTGGCATTGCCTGCAAGTAGTTTCTTGATCAGAAAATATACCAATGAGGAAATCAAAATGAAATTTCTGGGTTATTTATCCTTTCTGGAAGGGCTTGGAGTTGGGACTTTTTAAATCTGATTTATTTCCAAATGTTCTCGTCAGGGCATAGGGACTTCTGTTCCTTAACATATGTTTTTACATGGCCATAAAAGGACTTGACAATACATACATCCACTCAGAAAACACAAGATAAAAATGACACAATGCTATATAATGAATCATGTTCTCACTATTCCAGAACCAATTAAAGCCTGTAAAAATGCAGCAGTTTTAAGTCAGGTTGAATCAGCATCGAGTGCCCTGTATTTTGTGTTTTTCCCAGAAGATAATGGTGTCCCTCCAGTTCAGTCCCAGGGAAAAGCTGTGCTCACCTTCCCTGCCAGTGACTCACCCCTCAGGTTCTTGACAAAGTCCTCCAGCTTCATTTTGCGCTCTGGTTTCACGTTGGGGCTGTACATGTCTGTGTTCAGCAGGATGATGGCAAAGGCCAGGATGAAGATGGTGTCAGGATTTCGGAACTGTCTCACCACCCCTGGGTTGCAGATACAGTATCTCTGGCTGGAAGAAAGCAAGGAGTGAGAAGCTGCCAGAGCCAGGGATTACTTTTCCAATTCCAGCAAAGAAAGCAGCTGCTGCATTCCAGAGGCTGAGCAAGTCATTATTTGTGTTCCATACATATATCGAGCTTTCCATCCACATGAGTTAATCCTCAAATGTAGAAGGCTTTTGTTTTCTACTACCGCTGTTACTTCATTTCTTAGTACAGACTCTGAGCTACTGCAAGTTCAGTATTTCATTTTTTTTCAGTGAGTAATACCCTGACACCAGGTAAAAACACAGCATTGATTTTGGCTTACTGCCACAGGGTGATTTTTACCTCATCCTGCCCTGGATAAAGTACATCTGTGCAAGCAGTGATAAGTTAATACTTCTTCCACTACTGCTGAAGTGCCTAATGAAAAATTGGGAGTGTATATACACTAAGCACTAAATGGTCTTATAATTCCATTCACATAAACTACTATATCCAAAACTCTCAGAGACACTCAAAAACTCATGAATATCCTTTCAACTGGTGCCAAGAAGACCTTTTAATTGAGAAACCTCGTTATGTTAATACTAATGAACATGAACAGCATCAGCAAATGCAACTAGTTCATACTTAGCAAAATCCCCACAAAACTTGAAAGTGTTTGTAGCCCATGAGGACACTGCAAAAAGCAGGGAAATCACTTGGATGTGCTCAGCTTTTCCAGTGTGACTGTAGGGCAGCAGCAGGTTGCTGGTGACTGAGTCATTTCTTTCCCAATCCTACCTAAAGGCCTCAATGAGTCGTTCCACTTTCTGGGCTTCTCCTTGGACACGGATATGAGCCTGAAATTTCCTGAGTGCTTCATCCAGCTCCATTGTTGAGAAGTCCATCTCATCCACAACACAGCTAGGATAGAAAAACACATTGCCATTGTGTGTCTTCATTTCTAACAGCACAGCACCAAAGGTAAGATTTGGAGACACAAACACCCCTTTTGATTTCCCATCTCACAGAGATTCTTGGAATTGCTTTTAAACTTTCAGCAGCAATTGCAGTAATTGTAGGTCAGCTGTGAAGGAAGGGTTGCAAATAAAGGATCAATGTGTAGGCAGAGCTTTAATTTTTTTTAACAGAACTGCTGCTGGAATGATAAATGCCTGACCAATATAAGTGATGTACCACTGCCAACAATAATTATTAGCTTTGTGTTTCCAGGCCAATCCACCATCACAATGCCTGCAACAGTAATAAATAGTTCATACAGCTCAAAATATCATATCTCAAACAGCCTGCAGCAGGCACAATAATCTGCACCAAATGGCTCTGTGTCTAGGAATGTTCTTACATAGAGAGAAAAAAAAATAACCTTGTTGGGATACTCTCTTATTAATGTAATTCTCATCTCCCCATTATTTGCCATGCCTTTCAAGTTAACATTTATGGAGAAATAACTACTTTCTTGCTCTGAAAATACAGTGCTGACAAAAAAAATTACAAAAGGAATGACTGTAATATTATCAACAATGTGAATTCTGTCAGTCTAATACTTGGCTTCAAGACTGATTTAAAGAAGCTTATAAATTTCCTGTCTTTAAACTTTGCTTTTAGTTTTTAAATAACCAGACATGAACCACTGCAGTGCAGAAAGTACAGAAAGCACAATCCACTTTTAAAAGCTTTTTCTTAAATGCATAGGTATACAATGACAAAGCTCATGGTTTTCTTCCAGTAAACTGTAGCTAACAGAGATTAATAACAAAACAATTTATTCCTCTTGCCTTAAATGTTTCTCCCTTTATGCAGAATCACTTTGAGCTTTCTCTCACCCTTTATTAGTTCTGCAATAATGTTCAGTCTTCCCACCTATTCCAAGTTCTGTAACACTTCCCAAAGCCACAAAACTAACCAAGCTGGAGTCAAAATGAACTACTTAATGCAGTTAAGGACCTCCAGAAACATTCTGGTCAGCAACAGAATGGGAGGGGCCTCAAAAGGTTTTATATGAATTATGGATACAATATATTTAACCCCATGGTCAGGGTTTTTAACCAACACCAGGGAGCAGCTTCAGCAGGCCCAGGATGCAGTTCTTGGTCAAAAATTTAGGCTGTCCCCATGAATATTTTCTAAACTCCAGTGAAAAAAATCAAACACTTAAAACACCCACATTTATAGGATTAGGGAAACTTGAGCAGAAATCAAAGCAAGTAATTTGAAATTAAATTCTGTAACAGAAAAAGGATCATATGTTAAAATATCTTTTTTATGTACTCATTTGGAGTTATTATCAGCCTGACAAAATCTACCTGTCTGTAAGTATGATATTTAGGACAAAATGCTATTTTATTGTGTCTTTTTAAGAGAAAATGCCTTGTGCCCATTTGCAGGCATGGCACAGAGCACTATCCAGAGAAGTGTAGCTGAAACAGCTTAGCTAAGAACAAACTCATTTCAACAGAAGGACTGCTGGTTGTAGGTAGGTGATTTATGACCTTGTTCTTAACAATTCACCTCATGACAGACACACCTCCTGGATTAGCAGAGACCTTTGGGTCTGTTCGAGATGGTGAGGGCAAGGCATTTGTTCAATAGCACAAAATGTACCATGGAATCACAGAATGGTTTGGGTGGGATGGGACCTTCAAGACCATCTAAGATTATAATTCATCTCATCCTGAACCTGTGCTGCTTAATTAAAAAGAAATTAAAAAGACACAGTTTTTTTAAAATCTCCCCCTTGTCTGACTCGTAATTGCAAACCCATTGTGAGCTGCCAATAGTGACTCACGGACAGGGATTGCCCCCAAACACTCCACAGTCCAGGACTCCGCAGTGCCAGCCTGGCTCCAGGCTTGGCTTTGCAAGGGCTTCCCTTGCTTTCTGCAGGGGGTTGGACTGTAAGGCAGCTTTTAATAAGGCACAGGAAGGAGAGAGAAGACCTCTAGAAAGGCCTCTGCATCTATAGCCCAAGGCAGATTTCACTACAGCTTTCATTATGTTGTTAAATCAGTTATTTAAAACACTGATGCTCAGATTTTCTTTTCCTAGGCTTCCTTGATGGGAAAGATGTGTTTTTAACTTTTATTCTTAGCAGTTTTATTAAACATCTAACTAAAATTGTATGCCATTTATTGAAAAAAAAAGACTAAGATGTATTCATGTCTATGGGTCAGTATGTCAGATATAAAAAAAGCCTCACAATAAACGATTTAAATTAACACACTCTTAAAATAAAACTAGTTCTTTTTTTTTTCCTTTCTCTCTCTCTCTAAAGACTTAGATATTTATGACCAAGCTGCTAAACGTCCAATTTTCTGCTTTGTATTTCTTTGGCTTTTAAAACAGTTTTTATTTACCTAATCTCTTGGAAAAATAACAGTTTGTACAGCTCTTGTCAGCACAGGCAGAAATCCCTGGTTATCTAATATCACAGCCATTTGGCTGTCATAATTACCTGCAACTTCTGTCACTGATTAAGCCTTATGTTGACTTACAATATTACTTTGTTTCATTCAGTAAATTACCAGAGAGTGTGAGGAAGGAAAGGAACCTTTGAAATAACATCCTCTAAGGCCTATGAAATTAAAACAGAAATTTAGAGCAAACGTGGATGGCTACAAGGAATGTAAAGCCCTGTAAGTATTTTGCTGGATCAATAACAAAACCAGTCAAGAAATTAGTATTTGCCGATGTGCATCTTTTCTTACCCTTTGGGGTGTGGTTTCCCCTCCTTCAGAACGAGGCCGCAGAGCAGCACAGGACACCCACAGACCACTGTCACCTTGAGCTTGGTGAAGCTTCTTGATGAATGATGAGCATTGGAGCAGCCCCCCCTCCTCCCCCCACACAATACTCACTCTAACACATCTCTGTTGAACTGTTTCTGCCGGTTTCCCAGGAATTCTCCAATCATCTGCCTGCTGAGCCCTTTCCTTTGCAGCAGAAAGTGGGCAACACCAACAGGGGTGTCTGGCACAAATCCTCGCTCTATGAGGTACTGGACTCCTTTCTCAGGTTTTCTGAGGAGAAAAAGGAATGCAAATTCTATTTATTTTCTTCCATTCGACTTGAATGCATCTGATTAAAATTTAAGAACCATTTTGCCAACCATTGTCACTCTTGCTGGTTTAGTTTCAGGGTAAATGCAGCCACCCTGTTGAACACGTTACTCACTGAAAGCATCAAACAGCTTTGAAACACATCTCTGCAGGTTATGACACATTTCCCTGCTCCAAAACCCTTCCAAAGAGAAGTTTTGCATGGAAGCAGCTTCGCTTGCCAGAGACAGGACCAACACCAGCTGCTCACTGTTCCTCTCGTGGAAGGTCCATCTCTCCCAGCAAAGTGAACTGAAAAGCTGCTGCTGCAAAACAAGAAGCCAAGAACTCCCCTGACCTCGGCCCCACTGCTGTCAAAAGTTAAACTTACTGCACAAAAACATCTAAAGTGGTTCAACTTGCACAAAACATATGGGGGAAAACTACAGAGAAGCAAAAAAGAAGCAAAAAAGAAGCAATTAAAACTGGTGCAGCTCCCATGTAATTTGATTTTTTTTTCTTGTCCTTTAACACACCCATTGCCTCAGATGTCCCTCCCTCAGACAAACACCTTCCTATTTCCTGCAGTATTTTACATCTCTTTTATGCTACTCCAGATTTAGCTGTAACCATTTTCACATCTCCAAACAAAGCTGCAGCCACTCACTTTTGCTTATCAAGACACGTGTGCTGGGGAGGAGCTGGTTTCTGGCAATAAAACACTGGTTGTGAAGGTAAATGCTGCTTATATTTTAAAGTGATGCAAAATTCCCCCCACAGCACAGACTGTGCACTGTGTCATCCAGCAGTGCCCCACAACGGACAATCTGAACTCATTTTAAAGGTATTACAGAACCAATAATTCCATCATCAGCTTTATTTTGTCAGATAATGTCCACCTGCATGATCTGGAAGATATTTCCTTTAAGGCAAATAAAATCAATTTCTAAGGACAAGGTGACTGAACTATTTTTAGACAAGGTTGATCACACAACCACAACCCTTCCTCAGGGTTTTTAATTGCAAATAGATTGCTAAATACATCACCATTCAGCTCTCCTGCTCTTTTACATTACATTATTACACACTTAACATCCCATTAAGAATTAGACAGATCAGAGAAACATATATAATTTAATCAAAAGAGAGTTCTCAAATCTCAATTTCTTGCATCAGCTTAGTGGCTCTTTTCATCTGAAACGAGATTACAGACATGATCCTGTTCTGAATTAATCTCCTTCATACAAAAAGGTACCTTTTTTGGTAAGCAATGTAATTGCTATGTTCATATGCTTTTGAGCTATGTTTCAGAATTCTTAATTTAAGATTAATCATCCAACAAAGGCAGGAACAGTTTTCTGCATCTCCCTTGTTAAGAGCTACATTTGTCCATGACACCCAAAGTGACACAAACCCAGGAGAGTTCCTGTCCAGTGACTGCCAGAACAGAACACAAAGAACACTAAAGAAACACAGCTTGATCCAAGATCACCTCTACATGACACACACAAAATGCTGGATCATTACTGGACTAAAAACCAACTTGACTTCTTACCACCTGTATAAGCCTGAATGTTTAAAATCATCACAAAGGTGCCACTCAGTTTGTGTTTTTTCTTTAATTTTATTCTGTTGTAAGCTCCTTCTCCCCCCACACCAGGTGTGACATCTGATTGAAGGGGAAAAGTATTTAATAGGAAATGATGACTGTCAGAGTGTTCTGAAGTGCTGCACTTCCAGGGAAGTTTGACTTCAAAAGTGAAGCCAAGAACAGGTTAAGAGAACTCTTAGCACAAGGGTGCCTTTCCTTTTCTGTCCTGAACAGTGTTTCCAGTTCAGAGAAATGGAAGAACTGAACAGAAGCATGGAAATTCAAGTCACCCCCAACATCACAAATCTCAAATATCACCAAGTATGAAGGAACTGCCTGTAACTGCACCAGAGGCCCTGGGGGTTGTGGTGCTGATTTGCAGCAAACCCTTCCCAAGGAAAGGCCAAAACCATGAGCCGGCAACAGGGGTTTGGGGAGGGCAGGTTTTAAAAGGCAACACAAGCAGACAGGGATTTTCCTGCTGGCAAAACCAGCTGTTTCAAACTTGCTTTTTCACCAAATCCTAATTCTTCCTGAAGTGTATGACTGGATGCAGAAGGGAGTGGGAGCTGAGAGGGTCATGGATTTAACATGGGACAGGACATCTGGCATAAATCATCCTCATTTCTGTCTACTCAGAATTGAGCATAGAGTGCTTTGTACTTACAACTAAGTCTTTTGTGATTAGGAAAATTCCCAGTGATGGCTTCTTAATTACACCTACCAATAACAGGGAAGATGAGGAGTCTATAAATAGCAGTGGAGGAAGCAGCATAAGCAGAGCAGTTATTTTCAGATTTGAATACATTAACTAATATCAAAATAAGCCCTCTAAAGCTACCACCTTGCATAGCTGATGAGATACATATTTAGAGATCTTTTGATATTTACAGGACTGCTTTCAAAATAAAGCTTTAAAATGTCTTCTGTTTCCAAAAACACTCCAACAAAACAACCAAACCCTCCTTTCCCTCCTAGATGTAAAAGTAGGAGATGGCTTATTTATTTCTGCATTTACTCAGCAAGTTCTACCTGCAGTACTGAAAGTGTGAACTCAGTGGGAGTTCAATTAAATTACTGCCATTTGTTTAGATCTCATTGGAGAAATTGGATTGGTTTGTTGGTTTATAGCTTGGAAGCTGAGATAGAGTTGGTTTTTTATTTCCTTTCAACAGCTGTGCAGGTTGAATCCAATGATGTCCCAAAAGGTCTGTATGTTTGGGAGCTTTGTCAATGTAACAAGGCTCTCCTAAGAACGAGCACTCCTTTGGAATATGGGCAGAAGAGAAAAGAACAGCAAGAAATAGGTTTGGTACATTCCTGAGAGAAGTGCCCCTTGTCCGAGTTAGGAATATTATAAAGGAAAAAAACAAAGAAAAGGGTTTTTTTCCCATTAGACTAAACTCTACACATATCCAAGAAGCACAGTATCTTTAGTGAAACACTGCACTCCTAATGAGGAAATAACTAAGGAGAGCAGGGATCTGTAACTGAATATGTCCTTGCCTCAATTAACTTTCACCTGGCCAGAGCAAACACAGACAATTTTAAGATGTATTTTATTACAGTCACTTACACCACCTGCAAAGACAATCACCATCCAACTGCTGCAGAAAATCTGGATTCCCAATGATAAAAAACAGCCCTAAAGCTCCACAAATTATTAGACACAGACTGTCAAAAAGACACAACTCCAGTCCCTGGTTTGACACTTGCTTTGCTTGAATTCTGTTTTCAGAAGTGCTCAAGACCTGCCTGAGTGTGAGAAGGCAGGAAATGCAGTGAGAATCACCTCCTGCTTTGGAGAGGGGAAGGATAAAAGCATTTGATGATTGTCTTTCCAAAGGCTTCAGTAACTGCTCACCCAACCCAGGAGGCAGGGCAGCACCAAGGACAGACACTGATTGCTCACAGAGAGAAGCACAGTTAGAAATACACCACCTGTTGTTGGAGATGAAATAACACCAGATTCCAAAGGGATTGGTACTTGGGAAACAAGTAAGGGAAATAGTAAACTGGAATTATCTAGATATTTAAAATGTTATCTTTAAAATTACAGGAAACACTAACTTCTGCAAAAGCACTGCAGTGATTTTGAAAGGTGAGTTTGGTAAAGCTTCAGGAGCAGTGGCAGCCCTGGCATCACTGTCTCCCCTCATTCCTCCTGCTCCCTGCCAAGCTGAACTAGGAGGAAAAGATGTTTCGGGGTATTTTTTTTGTGGGGTGGTTTGATTTGGTTTTGGTCTGGTCTTTTTTTTTTTTTTTAATCCAGCCCAGCTCCCCCCCACAGCAGCACCACCAGTTGTACCAGCCAAGCCACAAGGTGGATTAAGTGCCTGTGTCCACAGCAGCCAAGGGAAGGGAATAAATAAATAACAGGCACTACCTCAAAAAGAAACCTCCCACAAAACCACAGCACAAAGGTGTACAAAGCCTTCCCCACTCCAGACCTGCTAAACATGGAAACCTCATAGACACCCCAAACCACAGGAAATCTTTTCATTTCCATTCAGAGTTCAGACAATAATAGAGCTGTAAAATGAAGCACTAATTAACAAATGAGCACTTGCTCAGGCCTAGATTTCCAATACCCAGCAATGCCCAAAGTATCATTTCAAGTAAACCAGGGATTTCTTAATAGTGTAAATAACCCCAAACATGATGTTCTTCCAGCTGTCTGAGACAAAGGGGATGAAGCCAGCCTGGCTGAAAATGAGAAGTGTGGTGAAACTTCAGAAATTCAGCCTTTCTGAAGGCATATCTGTGATTTTTGGTTCCTTGCCTGTGTTCAGGCACACGCACAATACCCTGAAATACACTGAATCTAAACCCCAAGCAAACCAGAAGTACAAATATTTCTTAGAGGCTATACCACTGCAAACAGAAACAGCTCACAAGCCTGCTGCTGCCAAAGAATCTTTTCATGTCAGGGGTGGAGAATTTAATGCAGCTATGGTACCAGCCTTCTGGTAAAAAAAATATCTCTCTTGCCTTTGATACCAGACACTCATTTTGAAAATACAGTTCTCACAAAACTAAGCATTACTTTAACATTAAAAACCAGGGATAGCCTTTTAAAAGCAAGGACTGAAGACTTCCTTTAGAGTCAATTAAGAAGTTACATATTTTTAAATAACTAAGTTGGCAATGACAAGTGAGTTGAACATTGTCCTTAGTCTGGCAGACAGCTAAATTCTGTCTCTGGGGTTGTTCTTCCTTCACATGTGCTGAAGAGCTTCTTGCTGCTGCAGTGAAGCCGAGAGAATCCCTATGTCTATTTTAAACCCTCTGGCCAAGAAGAAAAAAGCCAAGGTCCTTAAAATACTACCAAAACTAGTGCCAAAAGAAGTTGTTCGCTCAACTACGCAGCAAAAGCAAGAGGGGACTGAAAGGAACTGAGTGGGAAGCCTGGGCTGTGTCTTTCTCAGTTGCACAACTGTTTAATGAAGAAAAAGTAAGTGTAAATTGCATCTTCTGGTAATTACAAGGAAAAGTCCCTGGGTGAGGAAAAGAAGCCAAGAAACAGCACATTTCTCAGAGCTCCTCTGCAGCCCATGGAAACAGGGAGAGAGTTCTTCCTAGGATTTGGGCAGGGGCACTCCAGTTTGCCCCAGAGTGGGGATGACTTTTCCTTACTACATTATATGTTAATTTGCTAAGGTTCATTCAAGACCAAAACCCCTCCAGCACAGATGGGAAGGTCACAGCTTACTTGAAATGGCACCAAACTACCTGGAGTAACCTTTACTCAGGGGAAGTTAATTTATATTCATGTCACCAATGCAAGAACTCCCCAAGAAGTGATCTCAGTGCCCCTTCTATCTGGTGGGGGAGCAAAACAAGAAGAGGAAACTCAATAGCCATCTATTTTCATAAAATTGGGCAACTGACCTGAACAGCTGTACCATTTCTTTCTGATTGACCAACCAGTTTCTGTATGTCACCATTTCCTAATAAAGTGCTAGGAAGTGATACATTAAACATTATTACTGAATGTTTAGGCTGGGCTGGAAATGATTGCCTGAGTCAGAGCTGGTTATAAAAGGATAACAAAAGTGTCTACAAGGCACCAAAAGGGTCCAAGCAGAAAATCTGGGTTATTCTAAGAAAGGAGGGAAGGCAGAGTTTAAAGCTGTTTCCGAAAAAGGATTTTTCTGTGTAAGCAGCATCATCCTTGAGGAACAAAGGGCAGAGATTCACAGGGCACACCCCAAGCAGTTGCAATGCAGTAGCTGGACATGTCCTTGCTAGTAAAAACAATCCTGAGTCATGATGCTACAGCACATCTCTTAGCTCCTCATTATTCCCTCTTGGCAGTGGATAATTTTGTTTTTTCCCCCCATTCTCTCCTTCCTCAGAGAAAGAAAGAAACATTTTAGTTAAATAACAACCCAAAACACTCCATGAGGAGCTTCTCACCTTCCCTGACCCCACTGCATCCCTGCATTTCTCCAGCAGCAGGGGAAGGAGTCTGTAGCTTCCAGCAGAGCAGAACACACCCCATTTTGGGACAAGACATAAGGAAAATGGGCCATTTCTCTGAGAACTGTCTGCCAGGGCTGGGTATTGCTTTCATGTTTATGCAACTGTTGTCAGGAACGCGCCATTACAACGACTGGGTCCTTTAAACTGGGGAACTGGCCCTGTCTTTATGTCTGCCGCTGCCCCTGCCCTCCACTCTCTTTCCACACCCTCAGCCCAGTTCCCCAAACCAGAAGCACTTCAGCTCCCATTTCTGCCCCTCTGCTGACTGCAGCTGGGAAACACGACAGTCCCACTCCCCTGGCAAGGGCCCCCTCCAGAGTGGCAAAGCAAAATCCTGTTTGAACAGCTCCAGATCAGCCATCTACAGATCCACCAACCCCCCCATTCAACAGATGGGAATTGGTTGTGTGGGCCCTTTTCTTTTCCTTAACTCTGGGGTGACTTTTAGGGATGGGCCTGTGCAGGGCTGAGGGTTGGGGTGGATGATCCTTGGGGGTCCCTTCCTACTCAGCAGATCCTAGGACTCTCCCAAGAGTTCCTACACCCAGCTCCCTATCCACTGTCCCCTGTGTGCCTCCAAAAGCAGCTGCTCACGTTTTTCACCCTCCAATTTTGGGAGCGGGGAGGGGGACAGGCATTACAACCCTGGCCCCTGGAGCTGCTCCCCCAGTGGAATTCCTCCACTCCCAGGGTCATTTTCCAGCCCCTGGCTGCACCCTGAGCCCGAAGCCAGGCACTGTGAGGGCAGAGCAGCTCCCAATTCCTGGCACGTCGCAGCGGGAGGGAGCTGTGCTGCGTGCCCAGAATGTTTAAGGGCAGGGATGAGGTAATGGCTCTTTCAGGGATCCAGGGACACTCACACAGACACTCCTGGGCCTTGCACAGCCCTTCCAAATCCACATTTGCTGCCAGCATTTGGGGAAGTTTACACTCTCTTTTTAAAGGCAGTAAAAGGAATCCTTGTGACCAGATTTGAAATCAGTGCTTAAATCTACTACCAGATCTCTATATATACACTTGGTTGAATGCAATTATACATTTCAGCTGGTTTTTATGGGCAGCACATAATTTATGCAAATCAGAGCTCTCGTTTTGGAAAAAAAAAAAAAAAG
>VXBA01000526.1:2311-139198 GCA_013399895.1 Serilophus lunatus
GCGAGACAGAGAAGGCCTAAAAGTCTAAGCACGGTCCCACCTCGCTCTTTTCTGGCTGCCGCTGCGAGGAGAAGGATCACACCCCTGGTGTCCAGCACCTGCAGACCCCACGGCGGGATTCCACCCTTTTCTCTCAACCCAGGAGCCATTTCAGCAAGTATCCTCTGGACCAGGGAGGGAGGGAATCGTTTTCACCTGTGTTTGTGTTTTTCAGCGAGACTAAAGGGTCAGAAGCGCTTCCAAAGAGAGAGGGAAAAGAAGGAGACACCCTTTCCTGCCCTTCCTCCAGTCTCTTTCAACTAGTCACCTGGCTGAAGTTCCCTTTCTTCCTTTTTTTTTTTTTTTTCCTTTTTGTGTGTGTCTTTTTTTTTTTCCCTCCTGGCATGTTGGGGGTCCCTCAATGTAATTCTGGGGTCTCCTGTGGGTTACCCTACCTCTCTAATTCAAATCCCTTGGAATAAATTGCCCTCTTGCTGAACACCTCTATTCAGTTTTCTGTCACCTTTATTGAATCTGCCCCCTGAATGCTAAAAGGTGGGTCAAAACCACCACATCCATAAACCTGATCATTAAAGTGTTCTGAGTTAAAAAAAAGTCATCTAACAAAAGATTGTTTTAAACACTTGAGTCATTTTGCAACCAATGCTAGCATATCATGGAGTTACATTCTTAATATCCTGTAAGAATTGATAGGCATGCAGGTGAACTCAGATGACCAGCCCATAGCTAAGGTATTAAGGAAAAGTTTATTCTGAAGTCAGAAGCCCTGGATACACTGCTAAGTCAAAACATAGCAGGGGTAAAAAGCAGTGCTGGAAGACCTTGTCTGGGGATGTTTATAACGACATCTTTTGCATGCTCGTAATTTCAAAAACATAATCTCCTCTGTGCTTCATGATTTATTTCTCTCCCTGAGAGGCCTCCAACAAATGTGAGAACTTTTATCTCTTTCAATAGGGGAGATAACTTCTCAAAACAGACAGGTAAAAATAGGTAATGTTGTTCATGGGAAAGAATTTTCTTCCACGTTGGATTTTTTCTGGGTCTAGTTTCCCAGCAACGAAACCCTCCTTGGATAAATTCTTTTTCCTCCTCAAATAAATCTTTCACCTTTAACTTTTTTTCCCTACATATCCTGATTTGTAAATCAAGGGAACAAATGTCTTCATGCTTAGAAGAAGGCATAAGCTGATTATTAAATGACAGAATAAAAATTACACTGGATGCCAAAAGTTAGGCTTGTTGTTTCATGGTACTGGCTTAACATTAACCTTGACAGCATACACGATGAAAGAGGAATTCATTTTTGTACTCATAAGAATTTCAGTGTCTTTCCTGAGAGTGACAGACGGGCAAAATAGCATTGCAGTGGTGAACATTTGCCTCCTAATATCACGGGCCAAACCTCACCACTTCCTGCTACAAAGCAACTATTAGGCAACCATCAAGAAACCATCATGATAAAATTCTTCATTTCATATGATTTGATAACTATGATCCTTCATAGGTAGATATATCCTTCCACCCATAGAGGAGTGGAAGACTCCTTACCCCATTTGAAATGAAATTACTTTATAAAGGTTTGAAAAGAGAGATCAGGCTGTAGCCAAGTGGCAGATCGTATCTTCCACACAGTAATTCAGCCTAACAACCCTCAAAACAAGAAGTCAGGTTCTCTTAAGCACAGTCTTCCTTCACTATAGCACTCACATCTCCATTACAAGTAATTACAAGTAATGGAGATAGAGTGCTATAGAGAAGGAAGAGTGTGTTCAAGGGAGCCTGACTTTTACCACTGACTAGAAAAACATAAATTATTCTTGCAAGATTTGTTCTCTAGGATCATAGGCAATTTAGTAGCATAGCTACATTTAGCAGAAGCCATAATGGTCTTTCCTTTTTAAGGCTTTGACACTGTCAGCCTGTGTACATTTTCATGCATAAAGAACATACACTTTCAAGTCCAACCAGTCAGTTGTAAAAGCTACTTTTTCCATGGGGTTATTATTCATCTGTCAGGAAAAAATACATGTTTTGTAGGTGAACTGAAAGGCCTGTTTTAAAACTGAGAAGCACTGGACTGTTTAAGATCAGTTGTAATCAGTTAGCAGTATGAGTGCTGACATTTTAAAACAACTTATGAACAAAACAGAGCTACAAGTTTAACTCCAGCTTAACCCTTGAAGTCCTAACTTCAGGTAGAGATAAGAAGGTAGCTCCAAAAGTGTCCTGTAAACACTGTAATCAACAGCAGTAGTTTTATGGACATAAATATATGTCTTCAACTTCCATTGCTTGTTTGTTCTTGTTGTTTTTTTTGTGTTTTTTTTTTGTTTGGTTTTTTTTTTGAAAATAATGTATGGTAAAGCAAGTATATCCTGAGCTGTCACAGAAAAAAATTCATGAACACTTGGCATGGTCTTTCATAGCTCTCCTCTTTGGGCTTTAGAGTTGAAAGATCAGGAGGAAAGTCTGGAAGTGAAGCAGGAGAGACAGGAGCAACAGTCCCTTTGTGTGCATCCTGCTCAACAGGAGCAAGGTGATGGATAAAAACACAGCCCAGTACCAGATGCACTGCAGTGTCTTCGAGATGAGTATGGGACATGGGCAGAGAGAGCCCAAACAGTTAGAGGTGCCCCAGATCTGGGGAGACATGTAGAAAGGTGGCAGCATGAAGGAGCAGAACCTGTAGGCTGCATCCAATGTCTCCATCTGAAAGACCAAACTTGTTTCTTATCAGTAAGCACACCTGGTCTTCAAGACAGAATGGTGGTGGATGAAAGGAGTGTCTGAGAACTGGAGACCAAAACTTTAATTAAATGCACAAATGAGAAGTGAGACATATTGTACAGAAGATTCCGCATTCTACACCAAACCTCATAGTTAAAGTGACTGGCAAATATGAAGGGTAAGAAGCTTTTCTATGAGTTAGAGCAAACCCACAGTTACGCATTGAATAATGGAATTATTTTTGTGAGAATGTAACAAAATGGTGAATGAATAATCATCCCTATAGGTACGACTTGTCAGACTGAAATGATTATTTATAAATATGTGGCAACTTAACCTAAGAATATTCTGTTAAGAAATAAAATAAATATTATCCCCATGTAAGTCCTCCTACTAGAGAAGACTGACTTTGGAAAATGCTTTTGTTGAATCTTTTGGTCTGCAATTAAAAAAAATTAAATCCTTATATTTATCTTGCTACAGCTAAATCCAGGAAGACAGCCTATGAAAATACAAGAGGTATTACTTTCAATTATTAATTCAGTGATGGATTCTCTATCATATTGAATTTAGTTCCTCTAGTTTCTTCAACCTATAAAACTTCTCTTTTATTGAACTATACCAAAAATGGAAATAAACATGTATAGGTAGACCTGCATACCATTCAGCAGAAGCATTCAAATGTATTTAGATTTGGTGTAAAAAAAGCTCATGTGATAGGATGGGTGGTATGGGAGTAATGGGTGGACAAAATTGTAAGGGATGAAATCACATGCCTTCTATATTTGCCTTTTATTTTCTTTTTAGAAAACATACAAAAATGTTACTCTACGTTCCTCAGAGTTCAAATCAGCTGAGGTCTTGGTTTGAAAATTGTGAGTCCTTTCTGCAAATTCTGAAGATAGCATTGTCAAGCGCTGCAAGAAGGCAGGTGATGTTTTTTGCTATGTCTGTGGACTGAAGCTGTTATAATACTGAGTATGTGTGGATCAGACTCTGACTTACGTCTTTTCATGAGGTCCAGGGCAAGCTTTGGCTTTGAATGTGTGTCTTTTCTGCAGTAATGACTGTGTAGCTGCCTAGTCAGTCTTTCAAAGTCAGCAGTGCTGGTTTGAAGGAAAATGAGTTTCTCTGGACACCTGACTGGCCTCTTCCTCAGTTTGTTTCTGTCTGCTTGATTGCCCATGTGCACCAGGATCCTTACCATGAGACCTTGAGTATCCGCTCTATGGAAGAAAATGAAAACCTTTCTTTCTTCTGTTGCCTTTCCACTTCCCATCTAAGCCTACAGACTGGCGCTTGCTTAGGACAAGCACTCAAAAAGTATCACAATCTCATCAAAAGGAGTTTAACAACAAAAGGATGGAAAAGAGAATAGAACTAATTATCACAAACCGTTTATTTAGGAGCTCATGATACTTCTCTGAAAAACAGAGAAGGAAAGACAGATCAAGGAAATACTTGGAGGGCATTTCTTAAATTTCAGAATGTCCCTATCCTTAAATGGAACCATCAGGGATTTTGATTTATAATACACAAAACCCTGGCATAATAGATCTGAGTTCTATAACTTGAGAAAATTTTTGATTAATATAACAAATAAATTGCTAGACATGCTTAATTCAAGAGCAAACAAGCATTTAACATCAATATATGTTTTTCATCTACTGTAACCGACAGTCAGCTATACCATCCAGGCACCTAAAATACCTCTGTCCTGTGAAGCATAACAGTGAGATCTTACTTAGATAATAAATGATTTTACCTGCCTTTATATGATTTTAAATCACTGCCAGGCAGTGGAGCTAAAGAGCCACACACAGCACACAAATGGATGTAAGGTTTCTTATTGTTATACTTGCATGGAGCGTGTGAATTAACAAAAAGTCAAACAGGTATAATTCATTTTTATATGCAAGATATATTATATATAATATATCTGATTGAATGCAAAGTCAGAAGCAAGTATGTTTTGAGCTAAATACAGTTCTGTCACAAAGGAAATAACTTTGGCAAATTCAGAAGTGAATTTTATACATTGAAAGAAACACAGTAGCTATCCTTTCTCCTTTCTTTGGAAGATAAAAAAAAAATTCAGCTATAAAATCTTCTCCAGCCAACTTATTTCATGCTGCATGCAAATGACTTAAGGCCAGTTCCCAGTCAAATTGTGGTTAGATTTGGTCCTGCAGTGCCTGTGATGGGCAGAAGCAGAGTGGGGTAAGCTCACACAGGATAGAGAAGAAGCAGTAATCTATGTCATAATGTTTTTGAAAGGTTGAACAATTTCATAGAACATCTCCAGACTGTTATTTTAAAGGAAGCAACAGCAGGCTGCTGAGAAGAAATTGCACATGAACATGCTGTGCTGAGAAGAAGGAAAAAGCCTGTAATTTAAGGTCCACTCTTATTGTTCTGAAAGCCTTTTCTGGCAAAAGGAACATAAAGTTTTCTGCCTTATTAGTGGAAAAATGTGTGTTTGGAGATTTTTTTCTGTACTAAAAGATGTTAGTCTCCTTTATGAAGACATGAGGATCTTCCTCCTCTGATCTATATCTTTAATACTCTCTGGCTACATGCATAGATCTCATATATCGGTTCATCAAAAGAGGCAAACTACCCTGCTGCTAAACTTCAGTCTTTGTCCACCATGTGAATTCAGATATGATGAGGGTAAGTTTGGAATGCACAGACAGAAATATCTACACAAAACCTGGATCAGCTCTGTATTATTAGAGCTGATATCCTCTTTGTAGGGATTTAGCTACTTTAGAGACAGAGTCACAAGCACGTGAGGAGTTTTGACTCAGTGCCCTGTGGCTATTGTTGAATTGTAGCACATTAATTTTAAAAATCAATTGGTATCTAGCTCATGTTTGCAATAGTGAAACAGGATTGAATCAGATGTTAAAACCCAAAGACATTGTACAGTTGGTGATTGAAAATAGAGATAATTGTCTTCACTTTGACTGCCTTATGTTCATATTTTTCATGTACGTACAACAATAAAAGTGGTTACTTCAGCCCCTCATTTCATTCACTAGACAAAATAGAAGCTTATTTCCTTTTCTCAGTTGATAATAGTTAATTGGCAGGGACCGTAGTCTGTTACAATATCTTGAGGAATAGTTTTTAACTATACCTCTGAGTTAAATCCTTTGGCTCCTCAGCTTATTTAAGAAGATATCACCAAGAAGAATGTATCCTGAAATTATTTTCAAAGTGACTGCTACATACATAAATCCCTTCCATTCTCTGCTGTACTATTTTATCTGTTACTGGAAAACATTCTCGGTACTACTGCACAGGTTTTGGAGCCATGCTTCCTTCTATTTGTTCTGCAAAAATTTGCGATGTGTTTGCAAGTGAGGTTTATCTGGAAATGATGTAGTGTCAGGACAACCTCAGTAGTATAAAGCTTTGTTTAATTATAGGTGGGCAGAGTACAGATAGCAACATGTAGACTTTTAGTTCAGCAGGTTTCAAATCTAGTTGAGGAGGGATGAGTCGGGTGTTCAAATCTGACCATCTGTTTCATGCTTGGCTTCTCTGCTGTAACACTGAAATAGCACAGGTGACTACTAGTGTCAAAGCACATTCTCCCTGCAGGAGTGGGACAGATATGGAAACCACATAAGCTTAACAGTATAATAAATTTTTGGTCTTTGCATTCACTGCTCACTTCTGCCTAACTCAGCCAAAAGTGTCTGCTTGTCCTGTGGGCCCTCCACAGCCCATAGATGTGATTTTCCTGATTGAGCTCTCCTACTGCATTCCATTCATCAATGTGGTTAAGTTGGTTAGTGACAGCTGTGAAATCCTTGGTAGACAATAATTTGTTTCAGAATTTAATTAATGCTCAAAGAAGGCATATTAATCTCAATGAATATTGTGAGGAAGAGCATACAGGGTATTAAATTTAAAATGATACTGCTGTGCCTAAAACAGCTAATGGTTTTTCCTATTACATCCAGTGAAGCACCTTCAAATTTTGTTGCATGAACATATGTGAACTTGAATAGTAAATGTACTCCTCAACTGGCAATGCATGTTCTGCCATTAAACTCTGAAAGCTTTTTCTTGCTCCACAAAATACAAAGGAAAATGCCACCATTCCCAGCAAAACAAAAGATCTGTTGTTTATTTATGAGGAAAAAAAAAGCAGTATGGTTTAGTTACAACATGTGAACACAGGTCAGGAGGATTTGCCTTTGTGCTCTGGTTCATGTGTGTTGAGTGTTGCCGGTCTCACTGGTAGTGACACAATAAGGACACCAGCAGGGCATAATTGTTCGTTCTGGCTCTTCCTGCTGTCTGCTTCTGGGGAAGAACAAAGGAGAGCAAAAGGATCTCTTCAGCTGCTAGCAACAAAAGATTAAGTATGTAAGGTTACCGTAAACATTAGATTCTTCATTTTAGAAAGAATAAATTAATAAAAGCTATTCCCTGTCCTTCTGAGTGAGCATTCCATTTTTCACTCTCCTTACCCGTATTATGGTCATCAAAGTGTTTGCACAGACAGTGAAGGTAAATTTGGTGGTAATATACTGTCATGCAAAGCTGCAGACTTCTGTGTCTTCAAAGAAGCTGGTTGCAACTGACCAACAAACTATGAGTGAGGTGTCGGTTAGTGCTTTCTGCTCACAAGTACCTCTTGGTTCCTATTTGCAGAGGAAACCAAGGGCAATGCTCAAAGCCACATGGTGAGTCAGCAACCACATGAGGAGAAGACTTTGATTCCTGATCTAACCGCTGCCCTGTTCTGCATCCACTTCAAGAAGTGACTGAGCACTGCCTTCCTTGACAGATGAATTGTCAGATACTCTGCTGTTGGACTACACAGATCAAACTGCTAGCTAATATTCCACTACAATCAATGGAATACAGGGCTAGCAAAAATAAAATATTTGTCAGGTCATTTCTTCTTTCTGGCAGAGTGGCCTAGGCATGGGACACCATGCTGTTTTTTTTTTTTTTTTTGTAGGAATGTAATAGTTTCTCACTTCAGAAGTGGGGTAAGAATTGACTGAGATGGCAGACTGCCTTTGCACAGCTCCTACAAACAACTGACAGAGATTAGGAAGCTGTTTTAAAGATGTGTAGGGAAAACTATCACACCTGATAGTCTCTGAGTAGCTCATCTTGATAGCTCCTTTACACTCGAGTTTTCATGGATTTTAAAAATATACACAGAATCTTGTTTTCTGTGTTTATCCACCAGATTTGAGATATTTTGTTGAGGGAATCTATATTACTGAAATTAGACAGTGGTTGTTTCATGTTTTGTTCATTCTCTAGCTGGAGTTCCTTCTCTCCTCTCCCTTCTCTAGAGAGACTGACACCTAGTCTTTCTTCAAGAGGAATGATACTCTGAATAAGTCAGCTAGAAGGTTAATACTAAATGTCTCCCAGGAAGTACACAGTAACAAGTAACACATCAGACCCGGATTTAAGGTCCAAGACTACTTAAAAGCCGTTGGAGGAAAGACTCTTCATGTTTATTTTGTGTATTATTTAAATCCACAGTCACCCCAATGTAGCAAACCTGAGTGCATCCTGATCCAGGCTGCCAGGCATGGGGGGTGGATTATTTTGTCCAACTGCAAGAGGATGGTGGCAGATTGTCCTCCACACTGGCAACAGGAAGAAGTACTCTGTACTGAATAGGACTTTCAGGATTAGTGGTTTTTTCATGATTACAAAACTGGTTTGGACTTCTTGAGTTCAGTATTGAACTGGACTGGCTTTGATTCACTGATCTATGTTAAGAACAGACTTTTGAGAGACATGAGGAGAAGAACCTGATTTTCGAAGTCGGGACGCACTCTGCAAATTTTCATCCTTGCTAAAAGAATTCTATTTTTAGATATTACTACTATCTATTTCAAACCTAAGCACAAAGCTTGTCAATAATGACTATTTGTCATTAGAAGGGGATTGTCTTTCTTTGTCTTTTATTTCTTCTTTTCCTAGTCAAGAATAAATAAATATTGCTTCTGCTTAATGCTGCAGGAGCTGAATAGTGTTTGGTGATCTTGGAATGAAGGAAACCATTTCCCAGCATATTTGTAGCATAAATAGGGAAGAAACAATGCCTTGAACATACATCAATTATAGAACAAATTAGTTTAGGGAATACCCTGTTGCATCATTTTTTTGTACTCCTGTCATGGGACAATGCTCTTAGACTTCTAATGAAGAAGAAGCTGCAGTGTCACTGAGCTATCTATTCAGGTACTCCACTTTTCTTAGGATTAAGAGATTTTTTTCATCATTTAATCAGAATTTTTTTGCTGCAATTTAGGTCCAGTGCATCACCCCTTCCATCAAGAAAAAATAGCAATAGAGTCTTCCTTTCTTTTAGATAACATGTATTTCTGTCTCTGAAAGCTATTAGCAAGTCTTGCTCAGTCTTTTTCTCAGGCTAAATAACTCCAGCTCACTCAGTCTTTGCTCATAGATAATTTTTTTCCCGTATATTCAAAGAATGGTGTAGGTTGGAAGGAACCTTCAAGCTTATCTTCTTTCAACCCCTCTGCTGTGGGCAGAGACACCTTTTACTAGACCAGGTTGCTCAAAACCCCTGTCCAACTTGGCCTTGAACACTTCCAGGTGATGTGGCATCCATAGCTTCTCTGGGCAACCTGTTCCAGTGCCTCACCACTCTCACAGTGAAGAATTTTTTCCTTATATCTAATCTAAATCTGACCTCTTTCAGTTTTCTGTTCCTGTTTTTACTACTTTCCTCTAATATGTCTCCGATAGTCTACACTCTGCCAGGAGTATCAAGAGCTTACAGATATCTCCATAGACAGGTCAGAAATTGAGCTGCAACGACATAAAAGTCTGCACTGAGTAACCAGGAACAGGGCTAGTGAGCAGGCATGCAGTGTAAAAGCCTCATGATGAAGCACCTCTGTGATTCTGATGATGACAAAGGAAGACAATGTGTTTCCGTTTTCCCAATGTGTCCCTAACCAGATCACCACTAAAGCTTTGGATTAATAAGCTCGATAGTTAGCACTAAAAACAATAGCAAGAAAGAGATCATCTATGTAATAGACTGATTCTGATTTCTTGCCCTGTGGCTCCACAAACTTTTTGAAAACATCCTTCACAGACAGAAGAGTATGCGAAAGTGAGGTAAGACCAAAGCCAAAAAAGGATAAAAAAAAGTGTAGGGGGGTGAGCAGATATTGCACAAGAGATGGTGAGGAGGTAGGCTAATTTAAGGATTTCTCATTTTGTTCAAGAGACCTTTGGTAGCTGGGATGCTTAAGCTTGGATTTCTTTCCTTCTCCAGCCTGGTAGAGCAGTTAACTCCCTGAAAAGATAATGGTTTCAGAGAGGACCTTGGAGCTCTCATGAGGTGGAGAGAAGCAAGCTGTTAAGAAGGCTTGGAGAGGAAAAGGTTCTGCGTTCTTCCATGCACATGCTGTTAAATTTAGCGGTCTCATCTTTAAAAATAAATTTTTCCGAAGTCCTTCTGTTTCTGGCGTTTTGGGGGTACCTGCATTATCTTCCTTTACATGAATTAATTTTCTTATTTCTAGATCTTGCCTACAAAAGCATGTTGCATGAGTTTAATTCAGGTTACTTTTTAAACTGATGTAGTTAAAAGTAAAACAAATCCATTACAGATTCAGATAATTCAATAACTGAACTGAGACAAATCCATATAAATCAGTTATAAGCCAAACCTATTCATATGGGATATGGAGCAATTTCATTAAATTCATAGTCTTGCCTAGGTTGAAACCAAAACAGTGTAACTCTTCTGTGCCAGCAAGGCTTCAACAAGCCATTATCCTCTCAAATTTTTACTATCAAGCTGGAAGCTATTTTTTGAAGGAAATCAGTTTTACTGAAATAATATTTTCATTTAAAACTGCTGTTATTTATGATGTATTTGTTGTATGCACAGGTAAAGTAATTTTATAATTGAGATCTTTCACAAAGTGATCTCAAAAAATGCAACAGTTTATTTGCAAATACAATCCTTACAAACGTCATATTCTGGACAATATTTTGTTGATGTTACGAAGAGGATACTGAGAAATAGAAAATCTGCCGTTTTCCAGAAGTACTTTTTTCTTATGTCTGAAAGAGATGTGCCATAGCAGGAGGCAAACTGAGAGTACAGACCCTTACATGCCCTGAAATTTTTAGGAGAAATTTCAACAGCCCTTCATGGCAGCAGCAGCAGGAGGCACTGCTATGACACAGAAAGGAACTGTGCTGCAGAGTGAATTAAGAGGGATAAGAGCTTTCTTTTGACCCTGCTCCTCAAGTATGAATTTCTGAGCTATTGCCTGTAAATTACAAAGCTTTGATTTTTCAGTGCACAATTTAATACATGCTTTGACCTTTCAACATGCCATATGAAGCTTTGATTCTTACCAGCCGACTGTCAGGGTGAACTTTGCATAAGACGAAAACAATACATTTCAAAATCACATTCCCCCTCCCTTTTAGAAAACCCATAAGACATTTCTGAGGTGGAGAAAACTTCTTTATACACTGACTCAGGATAAATGCTAAAGAAGTGCTACATATAGACAGGTATGGTCATAAGCTTTGATAATCACATCCTTTATGCAGGGCTGATAGGAATCACAGATTCTCTAGAAAGAAGGTAGACTCCTAAGAAGAATATAAATCAAGAAAGAGTATTTTTACTTCAGCCTTAACTTGGAAATGGGGGCAGAAAGACTAACAGGGCAGTCCATGGCTTAGTTCTTTGGAAGTAGGAAATGGTCATATCACTTCATGCACAATGATAAAGGGAGTTCATAAGGTCTAGCTCAGTTCAATTTAAGAAGAGCTAAGAGATATCTGAACTGTCCACCTGAGAACAACAAAAATTTCCTAAAAACAAAGTCCAGTGATATTTCTAGTTTTGTTAATGCTATGACAGTAAAACAAAAGCACAGCACCCACTCAAAGGAAAAAAACCTAACCCAAAAGCCCAAACAGAAAGAAAAACAGCACACAAAAGAGATGAAAATAAAAATTTGTGTCAGAAAGTACTTTAGTTGGTTTTTATTTGTATTGGGCTTTTTCTGTCTAGAAGTTCTCTAAAATCAGATTGCAATGCTTATGGACTAGATAATGTATTATGCAATTTGTCTTATGCATGGTAACCCTATATAATTTCATATCACCAACTGTAACCTATTTTCATCAATTTGAAAGATAAAGTTGCAAACTTATCCTCAATAAAAAAGCTCTTTATGTTTAGCATAGATGCATCCTACTTCTTTATTTACTGAATGATACTTTTTCAGAAAAAACAAGATCATATATTCTATTCTATGTGTGAGCTGCAACATTTACCCACAGAGTTGCTATGCTCCTGGTATTTAGCTTATTGTTTTACAATGCACAATGAAAACCTGCAATTTCAGTTGGCATTCTTCTCTAAAACAACATTTAAAAGAATTTTTTAGACCTACAGACTTTGGATATCAGTTTAAAGCCAGATTTTTTTCAGTCTTAAAGGAAAATTGACTCTGGTGGCAGCATCCCTTGCATAGCACTCCGCTTTCATCAGTGCTTTACCTCAGAATTGTTCCTTTCCCCAGTCAAAAGATTTCCTGGCTGTCTTCTGTCTGCTAGTAGGTATATATTCCCCACTTTCACAGAAATACCACCAGCATAGATCTCTCTGAAGTCAGTACAAGTAATCCAAGAACCTAGATTTCTCTGCCCCTTTTTATTCTGTGGATACATGATCACAGCTGACTTTCCTTCTTTGTCATCATGTGATCAATGGGAATTGAAAAATGTGCACAAATGAGTGCAATGACAGTAATTCACAGCCCAACAGGTGGTTCCCCTTGTGTTTGTGCTCGGCACAGACCCTGAAGTAGGGGACACTAAGCCCCTCTAATTCTAGGCAGCCTACATGTACAGCTTTTGGCATTTGAGCATGGTTGGCATGTATGAACACTCAAATCACACTAATTCCTGATTTTCACATTGTACAAGGGACTCCCAGGGAGGGGTGTTACAGCCTTAAAACTGGTTATGAGGATTCCACATCAGTCAGGATTGGCTTTTTGCCTCAGAGCATTCCAGCCTATTTTGCTACCAGTTTATGCCAGCACTGCTAGCTGACCTTCTCAACTGCTGGCATAAATTGCTGCAACACACCCCTAAATTTCCTCCGCAGGGAGCAGATTTGTTGAATTAGAAGGTTCAATCTTTAGATAGCTACTTTTCCAGATAACATGCAGAGGCCAGGCAAGACAGAGAATGCATCAACTCAATCTGTGCTCAGCGAGGGACCAAAGTGTCACAGGAGCCAGCCCTGGCTTCTGCACTGTGATAGCTGTAAGGACAGCAGGAGGACTGCTTTGTAATAAGGGGAGACAGACATTGTAAGGGAACAGAATTGTGATTACAGAAGAGAAATGAGATGTTGCCTGACAGTGTCACATGGGGAAAGAAAAAGGCAGGGAGGATTAAGGACAAGATGAGAAGATACAACTTACTGCTCTGTGACTCTGGCATGGCCTTGCAAAGCAAGGGATCAGGATGTGGTGAAAGAGATCTGTCTTAGAAAGCAATGTTGAGAGTCTGTGAATGATGATGTTGATTCCGTCTTTTATTTTGATTGCATTATTGGTCTGTGGTGTTTCAGGACCTGTTTTCAGTAAGGCATTTCCTTTGTAACTGCAGTTCATATAGTTTCAAATGCATTTCATGTGACTTGGCAGTGCTAGAAACAGAAGTCCAATATGTAAGCCTAGGATGAGGCCAGATCAAATACATGCAAGGCAAATGTCCCTTAACTCTTCTGTACTATTATTAATTCCATTTACAGGATAGTGCTCCTAGACTTTAGCCAGCCTCACCACAGCTGCAATGGAGTGAAAGGGAGAAAGGATGATATTATAAATGAGAAGGATCATAGCAGAGGCTTTCAGCACTAGCAATTAAACTGTACCTCAAGGACTATCTTCACATTTTCAGTCACTTGGAGACTTCATGATAATTTATAGGAATAAATCACATGGCAAATCACATGATAACTCCTGTAGTGGGTTGAAAAGGGAGGGGGGGAGGGGTGCAGGGAGGTGTGCTGGCAGGTTCTTGGAGGGAGCGGGGAGGGGAAAAGGGGACGGGATCCCCCTGTTCTCAATGTAAACCCTGGTTTTTCAGTTTTTTTTCCTTCCCTCGCTCCCCTCCCTGTTTCAATGCGGCTCCCAGGAGCCCACGGTGCCGGTGCGGGCTTTCCCCCCCCCACCCGCGGCGCCTGCGGGCGGGGGGGAGGGGGAAGCTCGACACACGGCCCTGGCCGTGTGGGTAGCAGTGTCAACGCACCAGGTCCCTCCCGGCGCGGGGCAGCCCCACGCCACCACGGGAGTGCCCTGAGGACGGCGTCGGCCCCGCGCTGCCGCGAGGGAAAGCTAACAAGAAGCCCACGGTGCCGGCAGCCCCGGGGGCAGCCCCCGCACGGCGGGAGGGGCGTGGTCGCGGCCCGGGCAGCTCCTGTGGCCCCGGTCAGCCCCAGACCCCCCTTTTGTGGGTTCTGTGGGCGGCGGGTGCTCTGGGAGGCGGCAGCCATCCCGCGGCAAAAGATGGCGCCGGGAGGCTGTTGGCTCGCAGATTTTGGCGGGAACCGCCATTTTGTTGGAGCCGGGAGCCTCAAAGGAGGAAGTGGAGCCCAGACCGCTGGCCAATCCGAGGCGGCGAAAACCAGGAAGAAGATCACGGGACTGACGTGGGGCTGGGAGAGCTTAAAAGCCCGAAGAAACGGAAGTTCACTCTCTTTGGCTTCCTGCAAAGCTGGAGAGCAGCAGCACGGCTCCCCTTCTCCTACTCCCAGGCCCCGTGGCTTGACTCAGCCCACCTCCATCGGCATTGGAGCCACACGAGCACAACTACAGGTTGAAAGCTTCCCCAAATAACATCCCGGGTTGAGGGGGGGAGAACCTTTCACTGTGTTGTTGGTTTTTTTTCAGAGATTCCAGAAGAAAGAGAAAGTGGCTCTTCCTTTTCCACTGCCTCTCTGTGGCCAGTTTGGCTGGCCTTTGAAAGCAGTTCCCTTATTCCTTTTTTCTTGGTTTTTCCTTTTTGTGGTTTTGCCGGGTGCTTGTTTTATGTGTTGAGTCTGGGGTTCCCTAAACTGTGTTTTCTTTGAGCTCCAGACAAATAAAGTGTTTCGCTGTTGTCACATTCTGTCATTCTTCTCGTCATTACTAAGAGTGCCCCCTAGTTAATATTGTGGTGCTTAAACCACCACAACTCCCTTGTAACCTTAAAGGATGGAGACTCACTGGGGTCAGCAAAATACAGATAAAGTAATTTTCACTTGGTTTCTAAGCATGCATTAAAAGTTAGCTTTGATTCAGCTGTAGGAAACAAAGGAAAAAAAACCCCACAGCAAAACAAACAAAAACCAACACATGTATGTTCTCTCCATTGTCTATGTTTGCCTGACTCAGAAAATTTAGCCTGATATTCAGCGCCTCCTCCAGTTTTCTCTCAACGACATTTGATAATTTTGCCTACTTAAAAATTACAATCTTTTCTTAAAAGACAGAATTTGGTTTGGGTAACAGAACTGGAGCAGGTATATATACTTCCACTTTCAGCAAATATGACAACATGGTACACGAGCAGCTGACATATCAGACAGGTCAAATTTCAGACATCTACATTCAAATATTGGAAGTACTTGAAATATTTGATCTAGGTTGATAAGAGGTGTTAAGTAGCTAGGCAGATTTTATGCAGATGTTCAGACTTTCAAACTACTTTCCTGCAGAAAAGTGTTTGGAACAAATTTTGAAAACTTTAGACATTACCTCATGTAATTGACTTTACAGAAATTCTCCATCTTTTTATTATCACTATCCCCCTACCCATTAGTGCACTGAAATTCCTATCTGTATTTAAAGGACTTCCTAGTGCAGATCACTATAGGCTACTGTCTTCTAATTGCTGAATCAAGTATGCATAAATAATTTACTGAAATTGCATTGTTGCACTTAGATAATTTTTAAAATTACCTTATGTAACTTCATTAAACTTCAGGTTTGGAACATTAATTCAAGGAAAGAAAAATAACTACTTTTGTGTTTTTAGATCATTCAGGTAATAAACATATTCTGCAAAAAAGTCATCTGATGAGTTTCAGTCATCAGATTTAAATTGTAAATGGAATTGTTGTCTATGTATTAGAAAAGTACATGCCATGTTTTGTTAACATAATCAGAAAAATGGAGCTGCCACAAACCCTTTCCCTGTCTGCCAGTCATTGCATTAAATGTTTCTGCAATTTTATTAGAATTCTCTGTCTCTGCAGATCCTGCTCAACTGTGAAATTGGAATTGCAAACAGAAATATTACATTTCTACATATAGTAGCTGGTAAAAAGTCCAATTTTCGCATGTAGAGATACAGGGGAAATGTTTTTGTAAGATAGAAGAACAGAAGAAGGAATATCCCCTCTCCCCCCAGTATGTGAGAGAGGGGAAGAAGGCAGCTGTTTCCTTTGTATGACATTTTTCTATGATAGCAGGTAGAAACTGAGAGGTGCAGGAGCAGCTTTCTGGCAGTAGCTTTAACTAGGAAAGATTGACTGTCCATCTGGTCCTTGAAGTGGGATATGAGCTGAAGGTTAATAAGCCTGTCTTGCACTGGCTGCTGCAGCCACTCTCAGTCTCTTCTCAAACTTCAGGAGTAGGTGAGTAGGTGTTGGTGAAAGAGTAATCAAGCCCTGTTGCCTAAATCCTTGCTTGTAGCCCCATTGTACTATGTATTTGTTGCTATTCTTTTATTAATGCAAGAAGTGTTCTGGGAGAGTTTATCTAGTTCTGATAGTATCATCTGCATTGGGTATTCCTGAAATATTATTTCCAAAGCTGATAAAACACAGTGGTAAAAAAGTTTGGTGAGTCCAATGGTTGAACCATGCTGTCTACAAGGAAAGCTTTTTTACACCTTGCTCAATAAAAAGTCTCAATATAAGGTGTTTCTCCACTTCCTCACTCTCTTTTATCCTTTCTTCCCAGTCTTATGGTACGTGCTATTGTTTTTGAAAGGAATTTTATCAAGAGTCAAATACAAACACTTTTGCATTTTCAGTTTGCCTGCACAGCACATTTGCATCCCTCCTGGAAAATGAGAAATACTAACATGGAAAAAGGGACATGAAAAAACTCACTGCTTGTTCAGCTCCTCTTGTAAGCCCACTGCCTCCACCATTCAAAATACAAGAGAGATAAAAAGAGTGACCTCTGGGTTCTCTGGAAAAAAATAGCAACCTATCTGAAGAATAGATTTTTGTTGTTGTTGGTTACAATGATTTCAGTCATGAAGTTTAATCAGTCCTGCATTAGCAATACTTGATTTTTCAGCTCTTTGCATTAATTGACATTCTCCTGCAAACAAAAGGTAGAAGCTATGCACACTTAGTCCAGGATTCTTAAAAGACTCTGTTGTCTTCTTTCACAAGAATTAATATTTTTATTTTTTCTCTTAAGTTAGTGTAATGCTCAAGAGCTGTTCAAGAATGTCTTTTTCCGCAATTGTTTCTTCATCAGTCCCTTTCTTTTGCTTGAATCAAAGTCTTGGTCTACTTTTCTTTTTCATCATAAATGGATTCTGGTATTAGCAATGGCTTCTTGGTATTTCTATCCAGTCTAGCCTACTGTAATAATCCATGGAAAATGGCACTCAGAGGACCAACTTTGTCATGCTACCTGTCTGAGGACACAGAATGTACAGCTGCCCTCATTCTTTAATGACCTTATGAGGACTTCATAAATACTGCAAATCGGCCTGCTGCATTTATTATTCCCTCCCTAATCACATTTATCCCAAACGATTTTTAAAGAAATCTAGATACAGCTGTCTCCTTCTACTTCTGGCACTGAATACAGCCCATAGGGTGCCTCTGTCTTCTCTGCTACTAGCATGCAGGGTCCTCACTCAAGACATGAGGAAAAGGCAGACTCCCTCCCTCCTCACTCTATTGGCATCAGCATCTTTCCCTTTGCTGCAGCCTGGGCTGACCCTATGCCTGCAGAACAAACCTTCTACAGAGCAATGTCACAGCTGGTTAGACCCCCCTAGGCAACCTACACAAGTCCCTGTTCCAGGTATTGCCTTCTGAAGCTGCTTCTTTTTCTGTTTGCCATTTAAAGTGCGAAGGAAGATGATCGTATGTCCACATACAAAGAGATCCTCTTACAGCTAAATCCTTAAAATTAATTAACACTCCATCTTGTAATAGATAAACATAGGTACATCACTTGTGGCATCTTGAAGCAATGTCAGTTTTGTTCTTCACCAGTTTTAGTCTAGTGCTAGTAAGGTACAATAACAACAATGCAAAACTTATATAAGCAGATAAGACAATTAGACCCCATGACTCTATAATTGGCTTTGAATTAGCCTTCTCTTAGACTACTTGGAAGGATTTCTTTTTTTTTTTTTATGCCTTCATTTGTAGGTTCTACAAACTATGATTTTATAACAAGTCTTGTTTAATTAGGATTTTATTTTAGTAGAAAGACATACTTTCATGAAAGGTTAAGGATGGATGGATTTTACACTGAGACAATTTTCTCAAGTCAAATAAAATCCATCCAGGGATAAACAATGAATTCAGAAAAAATGGTGTAATGTCTTTCTAAATGTCCTTGGATAGAGGCAGGGGGCAGCACATGAACAGCTTCAGCATTTTGCAGTCACAATAGAACACACAATCTAACAATTTTACAAAAGAGAGATTTTGAGACCTCTGCAAACTTGTCAGGAATAATTTTAAAACCTGAACTTTCTTCACAAGACCTATTCTACATTTCTCGAGTTCCATTTTCCATGCAAAAAGCAACTGGCTCTTTAAGTCTCAATAACTCCACTTTACATCAAGAAAAACCACTGAAAAATAAAAAGCAAACAAAAACTTGTTATGAGGATGCATGACATAGGGATTTCTTTTTTGAGCTGCCATTTTGAATCTCTTCACTGTAGTCATCAAGCAGAACTTCTTGCATTTCAAAGTGTTACATAGAGAAAGTAATCATGAAAAATAACATCTTTGTTACACTGTGATGAAGAAAGAGATTCTGTCTTCACCTGCTTTTCCTTTCCTTCTGTGATGACCTTCTTTTTACTTGACAACCTGGAAGCAGAAAATGAAGCTTACTGTAGTGTAAATTTACTGTTTGATGCACAACTCGATGCACAACTAAACTATAAAAATGGATGAAGCTAGAAATTATGTAACAACAATGCCCAGAGAAGTGCAACCAGGATGGTGAAGGGGCTGGAGCACAAGCCCTATGAGGAGCGGCTGAGGGAGCTGGGGTTGTTCAGCCTGGAGAAGAGGAGGCTCAGGGGTGACCTTATTGCTGTCTGTAACTACCTGAAAGGAGGTTGTAGTCAGGCGGGGGTCAGTCTCTTCTGTCAGGCTCCCAGTGACAGGATGAGAGGACACAGTCTTAGGCTGCATCAGGGGAGGTTTAGGTTGGATATTAGGAGAAACATTTTCACAGAGAGTGATTTCCCATTGGAATGGGCTTCCCAGGGAGGTGGTGGAGTCACCGTCCCTGGCTGTGTTTAAGGATAGGTTGGATGGTGAACCTGGTGGCATGGTTTAGATGGCTTAGGTGATGGGTTGGTGTTGGATAGGTTGTTAAGATAGGTAAAAGGTTGGACTTGATGATCTTTGTGGTCTTTTCCAAACTTGTTAATTCTGTGTGTAAGTGAGCAAAGTCTTGAAAAGAATTGATTTTTCTGTAAATGTAGCTGGTTCCACGGGATGCTGAACAGAATACAACAAAGCAAAGTCAAAGGACCACAAACTTTCTACTTTCATAAGAGATGTAAGAAATTAAGGAATGAATGAATGAATTAATTAATTAATTAACTGCTTTAGTCATTCTCATCTGGCTTGTCTCAAGCTGGTTTGAAAGTGAAATACCAATACATACAATACTGCAGACTTACTCCAAATCAAACCATGACCAATTTAGTCCAACACCTCAAGATGACATGAGAGTTTAACTCTGGCATCAGCTCTTATTCCTTCCAAGGCTACCTGTTAAAGACCCATTTAACACAGGTTTTTCTGATATGATCTCTAGATTTGTTGAAATACAATGAGATCTGTGAGAAGATGACTGAGGGTAAAAATTAGAGAAAAATGGAAGTTAAATTCATGTCCTAACAGGAACTATAACAGTACAGAAATCATAGTGAAATGCAGTTTCTACTTCCTGGATGGAATGTGGTTGGGATGCACAAAACCTCTTCACCGGTGATTCTCCCTGCACACAGCCTGCAACCTTAAGCACATGTTAAGAGGGGTGAAATGGAGTGCAGAGCAGATTGGAGACACCACAGCCAGGCTCTGTTGTAATCTTTCTGGGGATGGGAACTCCATGATATTATGTAGCTGATAACCTGCATAGCACCTGTCAACCAAGGTAGGTAGGCGATGTCTACCAGAAACTATGGTAAAATCACTCTCCTTGGGCAAACTTGGTTCGTTATAATCCCATTGTAATACTAATGCAGGCCTCCATCCCAAAGTTACTTGCCTCCAGGGTATGACCACTCCTCAATGAGCATGCGCTCTATATTTTATTTGCTGTATCTTTAAGAGGAAAGCGAGAGAATATTGCACCAGATAGTAACAAAGATATGTATGACTAGTCACTGAAGTGCCACCCAAATGTAATGAAATAATATAAAAGTGAGCTAAGGATGGGGGAGATTAGGTAAGACTCCATGATAAATTCTGCAATCAGTTGACAGGCTGAATCTATATTATCCCCATAGAGATGCTAATTGGGTAAGAACCTTATTCTGTGTACATTTAGTGATTATCTCAAACTAGCAAAATTTTGAATTGTCAGTGTATTTACTAGTAAAGTGTGTTATTCCATCCTTCAAGGATGCTATCAGTTGCTAGCCGGTAAAATACTCAACTAAGAGTGGGAAGATACAAGAAGGAGGAGTCTCTTTCTAAATCGTAATCAAGGTTTCAGCTCTGATATGCTGGCAGTGCATTTCTCTGAACTAGCTAGTTGAACTGACCTCTGATACATCAAACTGTTCAGTGAAGTCACCATAACAGGACACTGACAGATTGATCAGCCACAATAGTCTTGTCTTCCTTGAGTTGTTGACAGACTGGTCAAACACAGAAGGTTAAAGAAAATCGCCTTTCCCTGTGACAAGATCACGGCTGATTTTCTACAATCTATAAATCATTTATCAAATGTTAAGAACTGACATACCTTAGTGCTTAGTACTAATAACCTTACTATGAGATGAAAAACTCTACAGCATTTTCCCCATGGCTTGAGCTACCTTTTCTTCCAGATCAAAAAAATCAATGTTTATGCACCAGAATTATTACCTACAGTTACAGTGGTAACACAGTTATAATATAATATGACTTTAATTTAGATATATTTGTTTCCATCAAATCTAGCTATCAAAAAAAGGGGAATATCAACTGGGTGGCAAATATCCTTTCCTTAACTGATGGCTGATCATTTATAATGCCACCTGGCTGAGCATATAAAACTGGCCAGGGATGCCATATATGTGCTCTCAGTGTTTTGTTACTATTTCACAGGTGGGCTCTGCATTGAGACATACTAAGGCTGATTAAGCCTGCTCTGGCTTTGTATGCCAAACTTACTGTGAGATAGAATGCTGCTCTGGTATGAATACAGGATGAAGTCAACCGAGCTGTAGCCACTTGTGCCAAATGAGAATCTGTCCCATATTGCTGTTTTAATTACAGTCATGTCAGAGCTGCTGTTTCATACATATTGATTAATCGAAATGATAATAAAACATATGGCTCCAACAGGAGTAGGGTAAAGGACAACATCTTTCAGTAGTCTTATCACATGAATATTAAGTCCTCACTGCTATTGGATAATACTTAATGCAAGCATATTTCAATCTGGTATAGAAAACCACAGGCATATCCTCATCACTATTAGGTTAATGCAAACAGCTGTCCACATGGGACAAATTTAATGATGTACTACAGATGCTGTTGAAAACTGGCTCCAGAAATCCAGCAACCCGCCACTACCCATCCTTCCAGACCCAAGCTCCCAGGTTCCAAACTGAGCTTTTCATCTTTTAACAGTGTTTAATGATAGCTGATTCTATAACTCCAAAAACAAATCAAGAGGTATGGCCCAGGACCAAAATATTCTTTTCCTCAAGAGAAGTCTAGACACATCACAGCATTTTTTATTATGCTGGCTATTTCTTTTAACACTGATTAATTCATCTAGGCTGCATTTTGAAACATCACTAGAGGCAATTTGCATAAGCTATTTTGTGTGCATGGTTTCTTTCCCATCTTATCAATGTCTTTGTACCAGAGGAATCACTTTGGTGATGTGACACAAAACAGCTGCCTCTCTGCCAGATTTCCCATATTTCCAGAAATATAGAACAAAAGTACCAAACTTTTGTGATTATTTAAGGTAGTTCTGCAATTTACAGTATGAATCAAGTTGTTTTGATGCTATGCCCTTGATGGAACGCTATCGCTGATAATTGCTCTGCCTCCATAAATTACTCTCTGCTTCTCAGCTTTACACTGGTTTTATGCTGACTCCATTGAAGCCCTTGGGTGGTTTTGGCACTTCACTACTTAGCTCAGTGAAATTGCTTTTTTAAACAACTAAGTTGCCACTTCTAGTGTTAAATGTGACAGCAACTTCAAAACCATTCAGAGATACTCAGTCTTTAAGACAAGTAATGATGAAAAATGCTGAAAGTCCAGTGCAGTTTGCTCAATATAAAGTTATTGTGCCTGTTGGATTTTGCCCATATTGGTTTACATCTCTCTTCCTTCAAGGAGTGACAAGAAGGCCGTGCTAGTGAAGGGTGGACTTGACAACAGGAGGTGTAACATGTAGGGAAGGGTACTGATGTGCTGCAGTACAACTAAAAGGTCTATTGCACTTCTGCATGCAAAAACAATTATTTCCACCTTTGATCCTGATTCTTCTGCAAAATTATGAAGGAGGCAGCTTAAGTCCTGTTTTTCCTGAAGTAAATTTTCTGCCTAGGAATTTTCTGGCCTTCTCAATCACATACTTTCCCTTCAGCTAAGCACAATAGAGAGTGAAAATCTTATTAAAATAATTCCTTCTAGGTAATTACAGGTCTTTATTATTTAGAGACAAAAATGCATCTTTCTGTGAATTCTGTGTCTTTCCATGTAGAAATATAACATCCAACCAGTGAAATTAATTACCAAAAGACTTTACCACAGTACTGACACCTTTCAACAGCAATCTCCAGCAGTGAGTACTTAAGCTTGATGAAGAAAATTCAGAGGGAAAAAAATCCTGCTCTGTCTCAGAAGTAATCACAAACACCAACTAGAAAAGGAAGGCACCAAGGCATTGGGAACCCAACTACAATTTGTGAGCTTCAGTCACATCAGCTGTGTCTGTGTTGTTTGAATTTCCACACCCTAGGAGAAAGGCAACTCGATACATTTCTGAATTCATATACATGAATACAAGGCCTTTGGACATTTTCCTCATATTCTCCTTGGAGAGATGTTTTAACACAGTCATAGCTTATCAAAACCTTTCACAATGTGATTTCAGAGAAGAGTGGCCATCTATGTGTTATATTTGTCTTGCATGGAAAGATGCATGGAAAGATGTTTCATTCTGAACAAGCCCTCAGTTTAGTCATGGGGACAATGAAACCCAGAAGAGAAAACAAGAAGTCAGCATAAATCTCTTCCCTTTGCGATTATCTGCTTTGCACAGCTCAGTGCATAATGTGAGCTGTTACAGGCTCCCTGCCTGTTATTGTTGTTCTGTTCCAGTGCAAAGTCAGCTGGCGCAGTTTAGACAGCCTTCACTAGTGTTTCCAGCTAAAGTGTTCTCCTTGCACTGCAGTAGATGAGGATCACTCACAAAGCCAGCTCATTCCCTTCTTCTGGCGCTGCTGTGGTGTGGGCAACCTGCAACACAGATGTGGTACCAAACTAGAGGAGGTGTTGTGGTATCTAATACTACTGCAGCTGAAACTGCAGGGAATATCTGAACACATGCTAAATTGTTACATTAAGTGTCTCACAGAACAACAGCTGCTCCTGCAGCTAGGACTACTTACGGAAATTTAAAGCAATGATACAGGTAGCATTAGAACACTGCAGGGCATAGTTACATCAAATAAAGAAAATTCTGGCAATTTGCACCCAAAGCAAAGTTGTGTATCTTTTGTTTGAATGGGTATAACTGCTTGAGAAGGGATGCTTATAGTTGTTGTTTTTATGCTGATATAAAAATATGTTAAATAACCCATAATACTTCTTTTTCTTTTTGAAATCATAAACTATACTCCATTCTTTAAGATGCATTTGGGAAATTTAAAGCTCAATTTGTATTAATATTGTAATTGTGTCTTTAAATAATGACCATTACATGTTGACAAGAGATAGGCTCTGAAGCAGGTTAGAGGTGAATAATCATTAGGTCTTAGAGATGGAGGTATGTATATTTGATACATTTTTTATTTCTTTCATTTTATCTTTGTAGAAGTGAACTTGTGTTGAAAAATTGGTGTCTAGAGAAGCAGCTTTGTTGCCATTTGATGAGAGGGAGAAGAAAAATTACTGAGTGTTTTTATGTAAGTGTAGGAGAAGTGTCTGTCATTCTTCATCACAAAATGCCATTTGCTCTAGTCAGCAGTTACTCATGTCTTTGCAGTGAAGTTCCTATTCATGTGCTGTGAAAGGAAGGACTAGAAGAAAGAATTTGACCTGAAAGGTCAGGCATTCACACAGAGAGAACTCACTCTCTGAGCTTTGCGGCAGTTATCTTGGTTAGCTGCAAATTCTTAACCGCAAAATACATATGCCACTTCTTTCACACTTTTAGGTTTCAATTAAGATGAAAACACAAGAAAACAAATTATTTCTTTTAGCTATATGCAGGCTTTTTCACGGGCACTTCTTGAGCCTTGCTTCTTTAAAGAATTGATATTCACATGCAAAAAAAGAAAGACAGACAGATACTGTTCTTCCTTGTAAAAGTAATAATTAGGGGGCATTAAAAATTCCGAATTGAAGAAGTAGACAGAACAAATGGTAGAAGGCGGAGAGATATGGCCTTATACTCGAAGAATTGTGTTCAAGGGATATGACATCTGAGTCCATTCAAAATCTGATGGAGTTTTTCCCTAGGCTTTCAAAAATAATTTTCAACTCACTCACATCTGATGCTTCTAAAATCCCTCTCCTTTTATGTAGGACTTGTTTACTTGCGTTAAAGTTTTTTCTCATGAACGCTGTTTTTTAATGTACTATTCCTAGATGTATTACCCTACATGTGATATTTCTAGCTCTGAAGGACTTTGGGATTACTTAGGGTGTCTCATTTCTTTCGAAATACAAATAATTCTCATAAAAAAATCTGGATCACTTAGGAAAGGCAGATGTAGTGAATACTCAGGGCATTTACCTGTTTCTTTGGCCACTGGACAATAGGGCCACAGGGAAGGAAGACAGGAAAAAATGTTAGAAAAATAATGGAATATATCTAGAAAGAAGGTTATACTGCAAAATAGGTGGGAATAGGGACATGAGAGACTGAGGTTATAGAAGGGCAGAACTGAGTACAGAGAAAAAAAGGTTTAAAGAAAGAGATAGAACAGAAAAAATCAAAGAGAAACAGGAAGGTGAGAAAGGATATGGAAAAGAAGGAAGAATAAATATGAAGACTGGAAAGGCAATGAAATTTGGAACAAAATATTTAGAGAAAAGAAATACAGTAGTGAGAAAAGAAGAGGATGAGAGGAGGAAAAATAAAAACATGGGGAAAACTAAAGAAACACAGAGCACTGCAATACCTTTATTCTCAGGGCATATGCATACATTGGACAAAGGGGATACAGAAAGTTGTTGTGGTCCACAGTGAACTATTTGATTCTGTAGTATGATCATTAAATACCTATATACTCATTTGTGTGACTATCTCAGGCTAGAAACTACATTATTTCATCACTGAAATAATGGGAATTTTCACTGAAGCATTTGCCTTGAGCATTTTCTAAATAAGCAGAACATTTAGCATTAAAAAGAAGGAAGAGTAGATGAAGCATGACAAAATTGGAGAAGAAAGAGCAAGAGAAAAAAACTAAAAGAAAACCCATGTGTAAAACTACTGTTGACATCTTGGGTAATTTTATTGGCAGGATCATTCAGTCTCTGCTCTATTTCATTAGGTTGCCCTACCTCTTAGCTTTTCCAGGCTGTGTTTACAATACTTACCTTTTGCTTCCGTTCTTCAGCAACAATTACTGACCAGTATTATTATGATCAGGTTAAATAAAGAAATATATCAAATTATCTTGTATATTGTTTATAATAATCCAGATCTCATTCTGACTACTCATTGCAGTGGAATAAAGAATTGCAACTAATGTAGTGTTAAAAATTGCTTGTATCTTTCCTTTCAAAACTGTGCATTCTGGCCATTGGTTTTGCTAAATGACATTAAAATAGTAATTTGGAAAATGTCCTGTGAGACTGCTTTTTCAGATGACTGTTCTTGATTGGACTTGTATTAATAGCATTGAAACCCTCTTTTGTCATCTGGAAAATGTAGTAAGACTTGTCCTAGTTTTATGTCGTTTTTATATTTAATGATATAACCATACTTAATATTATCATGAGCCTTAGAAAAGCTGTCCATATTATTTACTTGTTCACCACTGATTCACACTAACACTAAAGATTTACTACTTCTCCGTGTTGAGCAATAAAGCTGTAGGTGCAGGTTCTTTATCTGGGCTTGTCTTTAGCTAGGTAACGTAGATAATTAAGATATTTAAGTAGATAATGGGCTGGTTCATGGAAGCATATTCCATGGTTCCATATATTTCAGAAATTATTATCAGTAAGAGTCTAAATTGTAGTAACATGCTGAGTCATTGCGTCAGTTAACACACGCTAGCATTTTATTGAGAACAATGTACAGCTTCCATGTTACACCTTGATGGTTAGTGAGGGCACCTAAAGATGTTTCTCCTCCTAGATGCCTCCTTAGAGACTCTCTTGATGTCTTTTTCTAAGATCTCTTTTCTACTGTCTCTCTCCTCTAAGATGCCTATTCTAAGATCACTTCTCAGATGTCTCCCTTCTATGATGTCTCTACCAGGCTGTCTTTCTAAGATGTCTCTTTCTCCTGCTTCTACCTTCTTGCAAACAGCTTCTACTACCCCTCAAAGCAGGCACCTGATAAGTTCTTTGCTGCCTTTTGCTTCTTCCCAGGAATGCAAACAACCCCTGTTTTCACTGGCTTCTTCTTGATGTTTATGTCTTCTTTAAGGCCAGGGCCTGCATGTGTGAGAACAGGCTGCCTGCAGCTTCGTTCTCTCCACACTAAATTGCTACTGGTTAAGGACATTCCTAAAATGGTAAAGGTTGACGACCCTTCTAACCTCAATTATCCTTTGATTCCATGATAAAAGTGGTGATATTATGTGGCAAAGACTGTGCACATATGCATCCGTTACACAAGACAAAGATGTGTTTCTGAGGTCACAGGTGCAGAAAGGACAGAAAACTAAACCCATCTGTAACTGCTCATGAAATAAGTGACTTCAGTAAGCTTCTTTTGTCCATGATGATACCTGTCTCTCCCTCTACAACGATTACCTAATTAGAATACCTGGAGTCAAAAGACTGACTGGGCTCATCTTAAATTGACTTCCTGATGTCTGCCATTTAAAATATAACTTAAGAGAAAACACATATGAAGAATAAGGTATGGGAAATGCCTATTGTGTAGTGCAAGAAACTTGCTTGGGATTGTTCCTTCTTTTGTTGTGCATTTCTAAAGTTGCTTCATCTTTGAGGTAGGAATTTTAAGAAAAGAAAGACTCACACTTAAAACAGACATATACTGAAATCAGGAATTAGGTTTTATCCTCATCTTTTCTGATGAATTCTTATGTGTTGCTTAGCAAGTGACTTCAAATCCAGGTGGAGTTTTCAGATGGGATTACTAACAGTTTGTTCCTCGTACCTAGGGTGCCCAGCATGAGACTTTTTTTCCTGATTGGCAGGAGTGTAAAATTCTCACAACTATATCTGCAGTCAGTCAGGGATGTGCTCTCAGCATACAAAATCAGATTGATTGCAAAATACTTTGAAAACCTAGGTGCTGTATATCTCAGAAAGTGTGCCTGATGTTAGTGGCTGTTTGAATTGAATTCCTCTGTGGCTCAGTTTTAGGTCTACAATAAGAGGATAATGACAGCCTTCACCTCATCTGGATTTGAGAAGATAAATTCATTAATGTTTGCAAAGCACTCAGATTTTAGTCATCAACATCACAGAAGAGTCCACAAGGAAATGAACAGCTGTGTATTCAGAGCAGGGTTTGAATGTAATGCAGTAAATAAGAACTAAGAGCATACACCAAACAATAAGAAAATCAAATATTAAAGAACTATTCATTAGGTACATCCTGCCAATTTTGAGCACTGAATGAGACAACTGTTCTCTGTAAATAAAAGCAAGCAATAGTGGGATTAACAGCCGTATCATAATGTGTACATACCAAAGGCTAAACTAAATTTGAAGTCATTCCCTTAGGCCTATCATTTCCTAATTGTCAATACTTGCCCTTGAAACTTTGATAAAATTCTTAGAATTGCACACACAATAATTATATTTTGATGAATACTTATTAATATATATAATGAACACACGCAATCTATCTACTAAGTAAGCATGACTAAAACACAAGTCAAAGCATTTTCTACACTTTGTATATCTTTATGTTGTTTTTCTATTTCCTTCTTATGCTGTTTCCTCATCCAACTTGTTCATCTGTAAATATGGAAGTTGCCTCTTATGACTTATACCTTAATATAAATCTGAAGGCTAACTATTTTAAAATATTAATAGACAAAAAACTGAATTATTCTTTTAAGTAACTAAATTTATTTTTTGAGTCATATGTTCAACTCAGTATTCCAAATTATTAACCTAGCAATTTTCCATATTTCTCCTTGATTTATTCTTTTCATTGCTTTTTATGGTAGAGCCAGGTTTACATTTGCAAATGAAAAGCATTAGTTTTTTAAGGTGCTAATAATTTTTACTGCTGGACTGTAAAAGCACATTTGATGTAGGTAACAAAGCCATTTTAAAAATACGGAACTAACAAAGCAGCAAGTTAGAAGTGGTGGATATTGCAAAACTGTGTTGCCATGACACAAAGTGGAAAGTTAAGAGTGAATCAAATTTATATTTTAACACAACGTTTATTTTACATATACAAATAAGATACGGATATAAGACATGATTTTTATTTAAAATAGATCTGGATACTCCATGATTTGCCTAATATCTTAAGAAAGTCAATGACTTATGACCAATTTTAAGATGAGAAATCTAAATTACCTGTTAAAGGGCAGCTTTTCAGGGTGTCTTTTAGCATACTCACTTCAGGTTTTCACGAGAAAGAGAAAGTGCAGCTTTGCTGGGAAACTTAGGCTGAAGTGCCTGAGCTTTGACAAATTGGAGTCATCCATTGACTATGCCGCTGAACAAATGCATAGAAAGCTGTGGAAAAAATACATAAGTAAGAAATAGAGATCACACAGACAGAATCCATTTGCTATTGTTTTAACCCATAATCTCATATGGTTCTCAGGCAGGATGTAGCGATGAGGGGAGCACAGGTTGTGGGATAGCTATTTTGAAGAATATATGAAGTGGCCAGTCTTTATATACATAGCTAAAATGATAGCTGGTGTTCCAACAGCGCTGAACATAAGTTTACTTAGCAAACAGTTCATTTCACTAAAAATGTGAATCCTCTCACTGCTGTGCAGCTGCTACACAGAAGAAACAATCCTGGGACCAGGCAAATCCAGGAGAGACAGATTCAGCTGTAAACATTTCAGTGTTGGTTTAATGTTGAGACGGATACAGTACAAGCAATGTAAAATAAATGTCAAGGTATGATGAGTTCATCAGAAAGAATATAATTAGAGAGTACTGATTATGTAAACACACCATCCTTCTCTCCTGTATAAAAAAATTAATTCCACAGAATTAATTTTGGACAAATGCTTCTCTCTGTCAGTGATTTTTTCTCATGTTTAGAGCCAAGGGATAAGTTGCTGAAATTTCATTTTCTGATATGCACGTGACCAATCTTATTTTTTGATATGGAGGATTGGCCAGGCATTCAGACTGCTACCTTTTGAATTTGTTTCTTTTTCAGGGCAAACTCTACAGAGAATTTGTACATGAATCGCAGCTAAGGCAAGCTAATTAGAAGTGGTCCAGTGATCTGTTTTAGAGAATATAGTGAATGACTTAATTCCAGGTAGTACAGATTTAAGTGGGGTATTCCTTTTTATTTTTCAGCATTGATATTCAAGTGGAAAGAAAGGAAAGCTTAGATGCTGGACAATAACTCATTTGGAAAGAAGAAATAATTTAGAGGTGGCTGTGAATTACAGGGAAGAGTAATGGTATTACTGTATGTAATGTGGCTCTGTAGCTGGAGAAATAACGACTTGATCAATGATAACTTGCGTAGCGAAAGGATGGGAGATGATGAAGAACCAGCAGAGGCATCCCTGAGAGAATAATGATATCTTACCCCGTGGTCCACATCACTCTACCCAGCAGGTGTTTCTGGATTGATGAGAGCTGTGCCTAGGGCAGTCAGTAGTAATTTAGTGTGGTAGGCCATGCACAAACGACTTTCGTTACTGCCGACAGCTTCATTACAGCTGGCCCATCCTTCACTTATTGTAGACCTTCTTCCATCAAGCTGAAGACAAATGAAAGAATGACCAAGACCCTATATGTTCACAATATTATCCTCTCCATTATTGTTCCCTGGCCTGTTTTTGTCTGTAAATTCTTCAGTTGTACCTTTAAATTGTACAACAAATACTCAGAAACACCTCTGATGCCTTCATGTGAATATACTATCATACTTACTGCATGTACTCTGAAAGCTAGGAGAAATTGAAAGAGGAGCTTCAACATAGCCAGAAGGTGCAGTCTTTTCTGACATATAGGAAATGATTTCCAGAGTATGCTGGGTCACCACTGAGTCCTTTTCTTACTGGTATGGTATGAACCATCTTTCTCTAAGACTGAGACTTCAGCAAGCTTTCCAATAATGTTTCAGTAGAGTTAGTAGGTTTCTGTAAAACAATAAACATATCCAGACATGAGTCATCCTCCTGTATGCCATCAGATGGAGCAAGGCTGTAGTCAAGTCTGGGAATTCCTTTTTATCACAGCAAGTGACTGTGACTCGAAGCAAAAGGGGATTCATATCTTCTGTGAAAATAAAAGTAGCACAAAGAGAGCAGGGGGGCTGCTCAGATCCTATGTGCATACAATGGCTGCAGTAACAGAGAAGGGTGAAGTAAGGAATACACAAGCCAAGTCTGCGTAGAGCTAAATGCAAGAAATGAGAGGAATGAAAGCTTAAAGGATCTTAGACTGGAACTTGGCGTTATAGTCTTCAAATGAATGAGAGTAAGTGTATTTTTTCCTACTGGTGAAGGAGTGTTTTACTAATGCTACAGGTCTGCTTGAATGGTTTATGTGTTTGTATAAGGTCTGTAAAATCACAGTTTATGACAGCATTTGCTTCTCGTTGTTATCCCACTCAGGTGATCTGTCAATGACAATGCAACAACTGAGATCCTTCCTGGGGTGAGTTCTAAATCACTTTTTAAATTACATATTCAACTACATAAAAAAAGAACAAGATACTGTACATAAAACCATTAGACTCCATAATAATAATCAGAACATTGAATGAATATAAATTTCTATGTAAATGTTATACCTTAGATTTGGAAGGTGTTTGAATTTATTGTACTAAGGCTGCATACCACATAAAAATGTAAGTTGTTGATTGATTACAGTCTCTCTGACTGCATTGCACTAACTTTTATAGCTGCCCCTACTGAAGGCTTGGCTTTGTATCATGCAAGTCCAGTTACTTTTGTGTATAAATGATGTTCTGTGCATTTGTTACACACTAACTATAAGTTCATTCTTACATGAGTGTCTGTGTGTGTGTGTGTCTGTTAAATCACAACACTCCCTGCCTGCTACAAGAACTCCATCAAGTACAGGAACCCCCTATTGACTCAACCCTCTGACCAGGAATTTGCTGACTGTGTTCTAAGGAGGGGGACACCCATTTTGCACAGGCAGGCAGGATGAATGTGCAGCTTACATAGAATTGGTAACTGTTGACTCTGACCATACTTTAGTAGCCACTCAGGAAATACAGAATAAAAGGAAAGCCATCCTACTTTGGCCCAAAGACCTGCAAGGGTCGAAGACAAGAGGCTGGACACACAAATGAGGTCAAATGCAAAGAAACCACTTGCACACTAGTCTGACAGAAAGTGATTACATATTCACAGATTAAAAATTATTGACAATTATAAACATATAGCAAATAATAGTTTCAAAGAAACACTTGAATGAAGACAATTAAGTAGCTTTGCAAATGTTCATGTTAGTGTTCTTGAGTCAGTACTCTCTGTTAAACATCTCTTAGGAAGCAGCTTATAAACACTCTGTTACAAGAGGATCTAACAAAAACATTTCTTAATTTATTTATTTTAAAAACTATATGTTTTATAAAAAACCAAACCCCTCCACACAAGTACATTATGCATGTTGACTTCTTTGCCAGGTGCAGAAATGTCAAATTCCATACAATTCCATACTCAGAGAATGTTTTTCTGGAGCTGTTGGTGGATGTGGGTAACAGCAGCACTTGCAGAAGTAACAGTAGAGTTATGGGGAAAGACTGCAGCTATGAATCAGACAGTTGGCATAACACTAGTTTCAGATACTTTGTGGAAGGATGGTAAATAGTGGGGCACTAGAAAATCACGGAGCAAATTAGAAGCCAGTACTTTATGTTGACGAAAGCACAGGGAGAGACAGTTTGTATGATTGATGTACATAGTTAATAAAAATTAAACTTAAAAATTAAAATCTCAAGTTTTCATCACAGTAATTCTTCACATTAAAATTCCATGGTTAAATGGAGAGAATAGTACATATTTTCTTGACTACATGATCAGGAGTGGAATGTTGACTACACAGTATCGTGATAAGAGAGCCTGCAAGGTCTGGAAACACAGCTGTAATGAGACTGCCCCTTTCCCCATGAATTTTAGCTAAGTGTCAAGGTAAAGCACTATGAAAAAATTACATTCTCAGAAATAATTAATCAGTGTCCCTGAAGGAAGTGTGACGAGTGTCCTCAAAAGGAAGAACAGTAACCACAGATTCAGATTAAAGAAATTTACGGAAGTGAAAAAAATCGCTACAATAAAATTTAATTTCAAAACAGAACTGCGATAGCGAAGAAACTATTTTAAAGGTTGAAAGAGTGTAATTGGAAGCATAAAATATCTTCAAGAACATTTTAAGGCCCGGTATTGCAGCCTCAAATTAAATGATTATTCCTATAAAAAATAGTCTAAGTGACCAAAAAAAATTGACTGTGGTTAAACAGAAGGAAGGAGGAAATTATACATAAAGTGACACTCTTCAAAAAAACCCCAAAATTTGTATCCAAAGTTGGAAAACAGAAAATACATAAAAATTTTGATATACAAAGTGTAAAGACATAATAACCTATATCAAAATTGATTCTGAGAAGCCATATGCTTAGGGGATGAAAATTGATAGTACGATCTATCTAAAACACATAAAAACCAAGCATCCTTCCCAAGTTTGAAGGGCTGACAGATGGCTGAGCTATGGAAGCACTGAAAGATGCTGTGGCCATAGGAGAAAGGCTGAAAGAACTGCTTACATCAGTGTTATCCCCATAGCAGCTTGGAGACATTGCTGCTTTTACTTACAGGGGACGAATCCGAAGAGCTGTCTCAAAGTGAAGTTTCAGCAGAAGAGATTTTAGAACAGATCAATAAAATGTATAATAACAAACATTGTAAGAAACAGATGGTATTAACCCAAGAATTCTCAAAGTTCCTGCTGAATACTAAATGCTCTGAGTGAAGTATTGAATAAATTAGTCTTTATTCCGGAGAAACAGCGGGTGGAAAATCTAACACCCATTTTTAAAGGACCACATGGGGTGCTTTCAGGTGAGGAACAAGCAGGCTGTGAAATCTATGAACAAATAATTCTGTTTTTCTTATCAAGCAAATTGACTGAAGCTGTGATAAAGAATAAAAATAATAGATGTGGATAAATGTGACATTCTCAGGAAGAGTCAGTAAAGCTTTTCTTTAAAGATGTAGTAATCTGTGCTTGAGATCTTTGGGCATGTCTCATCCTTTTGACAGAGTGGATTTTGATTTCCAAAACCCTTTTGATAATGCTCTTGTCCAAAAGTCTATCTGTCTCATAAAAAGAGAGACTGGAACAGTATGTCAAACACATAAGATCACAAATAACTTGAAGAAGACAAATAGGGCATGATTACACACTGATTTTTATAACACAAGGAGCTGTGATTATTAACTTAAATAACCTAACAATCTTGAAAAAAAAGAAAACAATTTTTTGTTCAATGGGTAATTAACTATTCAATTTGTAGTAATGGAATGAAGAGAGCAAAATCATTACAAGTTTAAAAAGTGACTGGAAAACCTGATAGAGGGTAGACACACCATGAGCTATTAACCTAAAATGTGTATTTAAACAATCAGTTTATCTTTGGTCTATATACCACTTGCCTGATTTTCATGTTCTTTCCGTAAGCACCATTTTCTGATCAGTGTCAGAGAGAGGATTCTGTCAACTGCTGCTGTTCCGATGTTCCTTTAAACCTTTTTAAATGTCAATATGGAAAACAAGCCTTATAAGGTGCACTTTTTATTATACTTTATATTGCACTTAAATATTGTATGACTCAAAAGAGTGAATAAAGTGATGAAAATGTTATGGAGAGAGATTACTAGTAATTTTTTGGTTTAAATTATGTTAAAGCTTGAGAAATGCGTTAATTCGAACCAGCCACAGAACTGACCAAAGCAGATTTAGCATCTGTATCTTCAAAAATATGTGGGGAAGGTTTGTAAGAAAGGATAGTCTTGTAACTAGGGTATTCAGTTGTAGTTGAACTCAACCAAAATTCTGGCTGATGCATCGCAAAGATTCTTCAGGCTTCTCTTTCTCATGTGGAAAATTGGGTGACCTCCCACAGTAAGTGCCGACTTCCAGCGTGCTGCAGGCATAAGTACTTAATGTTTCAAGACACCCAAAAAATGTGTTTGAGAAGGCTCCTAGCAAGTTGCAGTGTCATTAATCTTTGCAATTTGTTTACAAGACCTCAACCAGTTTTCAATCCATGCAACAGAGTCTTACACCCAAGCCTATTTGAATTAATTCTTGTAGACCTTGTGAGGCATTGAATCAATACAGTGTTTTCTGTTTAACCTACTCATTGAAGAATATTTTACATTAATATAGCTCTTCTCAAGCTGAATGCTCCTGAAGTGCTTCACAAACTATGTTAACGCAACTGCAGCACTAAAATGCTGCACTGGCAGAAAGTGCAGAGAGGAAAATTACAGCCAAGGACAACAGGACAAACTGTTTCTGTTATAAACTGTTTCAAAACCTTTACTGTGCACTGACTGCAGCTTTTAGAGAGAAATTCTAGAATAGTCTATTATTGAAAATAATGCTGCCAAAGCAAAGAATAAACTTAAATATCACAGAGCACCAGGTAATCATGTGCCTCTCTTGGACTCCTTCTTACACTCATGGTGTCTATCATGTGTTTATCACATTTCTTCTGTATTTTTGGACGTGATGAGAACTACGTAGCTCTGAAACTACCCTGGAGTCACATCAGCCCTAAATGCATTTCTCAATTTCGTGGAGGTTAGATTTGCTTCGGAATCTCTGCCTTGATGCAAAACTTTGGTGAACAGTTTACTGCCAAGTAGAAAGCTGTGATGCTGGAGGCAGGAGCTGTACCTATCATCAATTTCAGTGACTCACCATAAGTGCAAGTGTGTGAGAGTGAGATCTGGGATTTCTCCCATATGCCAGGACTCTTTCCATGCTGTTATAACCTATCTGGGAACTCCAAGCAAGTCTCTGATGTTTGGTTTTCAAACTGCCATTACCTGGAACTGCTGGCAGCTGTATTCTGCTCTGTATCTTTCCCTCAAAGGGTCTTGGACTGAACTTCAGTGTTTGTTTCCTTTTTAAGTCTTTCATAGTCAGGTAGCTGGAAGGAATGAAGGAGCTGGAGATACAGACCAGCATACAGTGGGAAGTGAGGACTGTGGAAGGATAGACTGGATATGCAACTTGTCTCCGCTGGGTGTCTCGACCCTGCTGAGATGAGAGATCAGCGACAGAACGAAACTTACCATTTCAAACCCTTCTAGGCAAGGACAGAAGATTTAGGTCCTCAGAGTCACACTAATGGCATCTTCACTGTCATGGCCTAGGCTCCAGGGTTACTTGGAGAATGGACCCATAGGAGCCTACCCATCATGAATGGTAATTGCTGAATTGTACGTCCATGGCTCTCCATTGTGAAGTGCCACTATGGTGGTGGATGTACATGAAAAGAACAGGAGTTAAGGCTCTTTCAGAATTTGAGTTTTTACCTTAGACTTTGCTTCCCTGTTGCTGGATACATGACACTCATTTACCATAAAGAGACACAAATGTCTGGCATCCCAAGACACTCGAAGTGCACCAGTGCCACTAAATATAGTGTGCTCTTTGATGGTCCCATTGCTAAGACCACAGTAGCTACCTAAGTTTCATGTGTAATTTTTCCTTATGCTATTTCATATCTACTAGAAAAATTCTTTATCTTCCTTCAATACTGGATTTATGCAGCTGACTGAAGGAGGAGGACAGCTACTGACTTTGCTATTTTCCTCCATTCCTTCCAGAGTCACTTGCAAAATTTCACCTGGTTTCAGAGAAACCAGAAATCTCAGCCTGATTTTATCTCATAACAAAAAGAAATTTCCTGAGGTCGTGAGGTCAAGGATAGCTACACATGACTATTTTTTTAAGGGTTTCAAACAAATATAAATGCAAGTTTATGAACATGCATCACCATCCAAAGAAGTTTGCTACTTCATGGGTTGTTTGGCAGGAATAACCAAGCTGAGCTGTTTTGAACTTTTTTATATGTAATTAGAATAGTTTCTTATTAAGCTGAAGTTTGAGTCAGATTCCCAACAATAAATCTGATGGCACATGAAGTCCTGAGAATTGAAATGCAAGGAGAAGCAAGATGCGAATTGTAAGTAGGAATGTCCCACTTTTCTGGCCCCCCCAAAAATCTCACTACTAACTTTTGCTGCCCCTAAAAACCATGCCAACTCAGGCAGCTTACTTGGACAGTAGGAAAAAAGAAAAATAGTTGTAATGATTCACAATGGATAGTTATCATTAGCTCCTAAGAAAATGAGGATATAGCACGTAAGTTAGTAAAGCTGCTTTTCCAAGCTAGATTAATTTTGCTATTGCCAAAATTTGACAGTGGTAATAAATTCCGTGAGGTGTGAATCATCTTTTTGTTCTGTGCTTACAAAGTCCAGCACAATGAGGTCCTGAACCACATCAGAAAGTCCTTGAACCAACCAAACTATAAATAAAATAATTATAAGACTTTCCTTCTAGAGTTTCTTTGATCCAAGAACAATGAACATGATGTCCTGAATTCATTCACAAGGTACTTGCATGAGAGCTGCTGAAAAAAAAAAGCATTGGTTTTTACTGAAATTATTATTGGAATTTACATTTTTGGATTTAATTTTTTTGTTAAATTTTAAAGAAAATGCATTCTTTCTATCTTTTTGTTCTCTTTGTAGGAAGAATCTGAAACAGTGGGAGAAGCGGGCTGGATAGAATGAGAGTGGAAAAAAAAAAAGACTTGGCAATGCTGCTGAGATCAGAAATAGAAAACCAGGCATGGTCATATTACCTTCAAACTATTCTTTGCCTTATTTACTTTAATACTAGGCTCTCCACCTAGCACAGGCAGGGTGAATGTGGCACCCACAATCACCTGTAAGAACATGCATTGAGATGTGCTCTGATCTCGTCACAAATTAGCCTCTTAATTCATGTGGACGTAGTGACCAGACCTAGATGACAGTGAGCACAGTTGCCTCTGTGCACGTGAACAGTTGTTACCTGTAAATAACCTCTCTTTAAATCTGCCTATTCAGCTGTTTTTCCAAGATATATTTTAAATATATATAGCTCCCAATAGCTACTGTCTAATCTACAGGATTTGGGAGACTTTCAGGTTTCTGAACTATCCTGATTTCCAGATCTGGGATTGTGTTCTGGTCATATTCAGACTCCATATTATTCCTGGGATGCACTTTATTCTTTTCTGTTGCCTTCTTATCCTGGGAAGGAGTTCAAGCCATAGAGCTCTCTTTGTTTCTTTACCTTACTGGATGATTAAGAATTTTTGTAAATATTTCTACATTTCTGTCTGGAAGCTTCTGTTTTTTCTTATTATAGAGAAAGCTCATAACTAGAGCATAAAGCATAGGTAATATTTAGATTGAACATGAAACGATTCCACATAAATTTAGAAGCAAATCTCTTTTTTTTTCTCCTGCAGTTCATCTTAAAAGGAAATTAACTTAAATTGAATAGAGACAGCTCTATTTTGCAAAAATATTACAGCCAAAGGCAATATGATTTTTTTTGAAAATATTTTAGTAGAATATTTCAATTTCAACGAGATTACTTACTAGAAAATTAAATACATTTTTGGTTAAATGTAATAATAGATTTCATGGTCTGCATTGCTCAGGCAGAACTACAGTACAATAAATGTGTTGTGTCTAAGTCACTCAGAAAATACATGTGCATTCTTACATCCTGATTTTGAACATTGTATCCCTCAGCTCTCCATACAAGTATGCCTTATTTTTACTCATTCTGATGGACCCCTGATGTTACCAGCAGACTTGCACAATGTAAATGTACTGCTTTTATCCCAGTTACCAGTGTACTAAAACCAGCAAGGAAGAAGAAAAACATGTCGCCACCCATGTATAGGTGTAAAAAGTTATCACCACCCATGGATCCAAAGGCAAACTTGATTGCTGCAGTTTCAGTGCCCGTTGGTCAAGGTGGAGGTTGCAATCTTGGTCCATTGGGGATAGGGGCAGCCCATGAAACATAGAGTTCAATGGATTATTATACATTCACGTTTACATGGGAATGCCCAAGCACCTCCCCTGGGGAGGGAGTTTTACACTGTCTTTTGCAACACTGTGGGTTGTGCGCAATTCTCTGGTAGAAGGCCTCAGAAATGAGTCATGGGGCACTTTTGGGTGTTTGATGGTTTGTGGCAGCTTCTAAGACATGACTTTAATCTTCCTTGCGTGTCAGCCTAGTTGAGTAGGTTATTCCCCATCAGAAGGGTTGAATATCCTTAGGCCTACACATGAATGTGAATGTCCCATGCTCTGCCTTTCTCTTTGGAGTCTGTGGGCTATGGCCTCCTCCTGCTGGACCCAGCCAGAGCCAATCTTCAGAACAGGTGTTAAAAGGCCTTTCTCATGGATTCCTAAGCAATACATCCTTCTCCAGGCTTGTTTACCTTTCCTTAGGCCTGAGCTAATTTGGGCAATAGTACCACCTCTATCTTAAGTTCCCCTCAGGTAGCTTAACTTACTGTCCAAATTTCCAGGAATTCACAGAGGCATATTCAGGAATGTGTGTATATGTGTGTGTTTGATGGTTGAGGGGCAATTACTTCTTTGAACAGTTTGCCATAGTGGGCAAAATCCTTTGTTGATCTTAACAACGTTTGAGCCATTATCCACTAGCATCTCAGTCTCTCATCGCATCAAATAAATCTGGTGACCTGCTTAGCATCATTCCTTCTAGAAGCAGAACTAATCCTGTACAAAAGAGCAGATCTGCTAAAACGGTTCTCTTATTTTACTGTGAGTGATCATCTAAATTTTTTTTTTGTTCTTTCTGTTCATAAACGTGAATCTTTTCTCATATGTCCACCCAATGGCACAAAGAGAACTCCTGTTCCCTTTCCCTGTCACTACTTTACTACTAGTATTCTTTTACCTCCAGAAGGCACCGAGGATCTCACTGGTATGGAATCAATGTACAGCTGCATTGCTTTGTGATAGCTTCCAGCAAAACTTTGACTAACTCTGGAAAATTAAATTTTTTAATATTTTAAGTAATATTTTAGCAATAAATAGAATTGTTGCCAGTAATTCTGAGGTCTGGGTAGTGAGAAGAGCCTAAATGGAAGGGCAAATTTTTCTTTCCAAGCATTTACTGCCTTAGTTTTGATTCCATATCACAGCTCTCTGCTTTTCACTGAACTTTTCTTCATACCTTTAGAAAATCAGCTTTTTTGCTTTTTTGTGTGTGTGAGGGATTTGTAAATTAGAGGAATAAAAACCTGACAGAAGAAAGTCCTTCTGGATCTGCATGGGTTTTGTCTAGCTCAGTTTAGAAATTACATAAAACCTAATACAAGAATATACTGTTGGCTGTAGGATTATTTCTTGAGTATTCAAAAATTTAATATTTTTAAAGCGTCTGTGAACTAAATCACTTCTACTGCATTGTAGATGCCTGTCTGCTACTATGTCCATTGTCGAATTTCAATTTCAATTTGACACTTGGATTTTGTCCCATTGGAGATAATTGCAGTTATTTTCATTACAATAATGCCTGGAGATTTCAATCAAAATTAGAAAGCTTTGTCCAGGTGGTATAAAAACATAGAGCAAGTCATAATTCCGACCTGGAGAAGTTTACAATTTAAATAGACAAGATGCACAGTTGGAGATAATTTGCATCTGCAGGCATATAACAATCAGATTTTGAATACCAGACTGTAAGTGGCTTTCCCAAATGTAAGTTGGATTTCATAATACTTTTCCCGGGTTCCTGGAAACTTTTAAAAATCCCAACTCTTTTGCAACAGCTGTAGTGTGAACTATTATTTGAAGTTTTCTGAAACTAAGTTCTGATCTGTAGCCATTATTTCACATGTGTTGTGGAACTGGCTGTGTTCCAGCTCACTGCTGTACTCTCAGGACTCACCGATGCTGCTGTTGTATTCAATTTGATAATGTGCCTCACTCTAGTCCTGTGACTTTCACTGATATCCAAATACTCTCGATATGCTTAAACTTTCCAAAGTGTTGTTAGCCTTACCTAAAAATTCTCAGTTTCTTCTCTTCTAGGACTCCAGGGTATCTAAGGATGATATTAGGATTGTGCCATTAATTTGCAGCATGAATCAATAATGTACCCTTTAAAAATAAAACCCTTTTGCACTAGACCTCAGCATGTGCATCATAAAAACAGAATGATTTTTTACTGATTGCTCACAAGGAGACTGAGACTAAATCATTGAACAACCTCTCTTAATCATGAGTCTTTCATATTTAGACTTCACAATGTGGCATGTATGTTTCTGTGTTGGTTTTTTGGTTTTGTTTTGTATTTTTTTAATTTAATGCAGTCATTTGCCTTTGAATGGAACAAAAGTAACAACTGGTTTCCTTACAGATATTGCCGTGAGAAATTAATCCTTTGTCTGTAGCTGCAAGTCAATCTCTCCAAAATCTGAAATAAATCCGAGAATCTTTGAAAGGACAAAGTTATAAAAATCAGGGCTATAAATAAAGAAGACCTCCCCCAAACATTATCTCTTATAGGTAATGTAGCCTAAATCATCACAGCAGTCTTCTCAGTAACATGGAAGGAGTGATTGTGGTGAGGCAAAAGTGGAAAAGACTGCTCTTTAGAGTAAGTATTTATCTAGCCTTGTTACTGCACCATCTGAGCACACAACAGTTGAAATGTATTTATTTACCCAATGTTACTGAAAAAATAGAAGCTTCATCTATCAGGAAGCTCCACGAATTGCAGGTAGACACAGTGAAAATACAGATACTTGAAGACCTAGACTAGTACAGTAACTTTGAATAATTTCTTTCTCGTGAGTGATTGCAATTCAGACCATGCCATTGTCCCTCTTATGAGGGAGAGGAGCACATTAAAGCGGTAGTACTGTGGCTAATCTTACAGACTTTGTCCCATTTCCTCAGTAACCTTCCAATACCCAGGCTGAGGACTTGTAAGAATGATTTATTTGATTTCAGCAGATTTTTGACACTCATATATCAAGAGTTAACTGAAAAAAAGCATAACAATTGAACAACATAGTTATCCAGATGGTCCAAAATTTCTATCCAGACATCTCTTCCTTTGATCTCCTCTCAAATCATAATAACGGAGTAGTAAAATAACTTCTGGTTTAACACACTGCAGTCACACAAATATTTTACTGAATATTTTACTCTGAGACTGAAATACTTCAAATATATGAATCACCTCAGGACTGCTTACAGGAATATTTTAGGATATGTTTTTCTGTATGCAGACCAAACTGGTACATGAGAGGAGATGAATATATATATCTAGTGTGTTTTTACTACTTTATATTTGTTATTTATTATTCATTCACTCATTAAAATCTTTGCAGCCACTGTCTCAGAAACCAGTAACACTCCAGGTGATTTAGGTAGTAAAACCCACTGCAAACCTGGGCAGTGAACAGGGCATTGTAGGGCGCAGCTCTTGGGCTATAGTTTGATTTATGGACCCCTTGCTGAATAGTCACTATTAGCAGAGACATTCACAGATATTATGTGCCTGCTTAGAAACAGCTATGAACAGAGCACGGTAGGAACACAATAAATTATTTGTTATGAGCACATTCCCAAATCAGATTTGATGGGGAAACATGATGAAGAGCATGCTTCTTAGGGAAGCCACATTCCCCTACACAGATTGCCCACTCCAGCAGAGGGAGGGCCAGACTCAAAATCTGCTGGGACACTTTCCCTTGAAGAGAAATATTTCTGCATTGGGAAGAAGATTAAATTAGGTTGAGGGTTTTGTTTGGTTGTTGTATTTGGGTGTTTTTTTGTTTCTTTGGGTGTTTTTTATTGTTATTGTTTTTCCTTTTTCCTTTTTCTTTTTTAATTTTTTCTTTTTATCACCTTCCAAAAGTATTTAAATTTAGGATCTTATATCGCACCTTATAGGCTCGTAAGGTTCTCCAGGACTTTCTCTGGACAAAATTAGCCAACTGAAAGGAAAATTCTTTCTCTAAATGGGCAGGAACAAATGTGTGGCCTTAATGAAGCTCTGAATTAGACACAGAACCTAGATTCTGTGCTATTTCTGGTTTCAACTTGGTTCAGGCATAAGGGGTAACAAGAATGGAGCAGAGATGGTAGAAAACTCCTATTTAGAATGATATAGACAGGATAGATATCAGTTCCAAGACAGAAGATGTGTGCATCATCAGTCTTCATTTCATTGCTGGTTCTACGCTTTGTCCACAACAACTCTATGCAGCAATACAGGCTGGGGACAGAGTGGCTGGAGAGCAGCCAGGCAGAAAGGGACCTGGGAGTGCTGGTTGAGAGGAAACTGAACATGAGCCAGTAGTGTGCCCAGGAAACCAAGAAGGCCAATGGCATCCTGACGTATCAGGAATAGTGTGGACAGCAGGAGTAGGGAAGTTATTTTCCCCTTGTACTCAGCACTGGCTGAGTACTCAAGGCTGCGCCTTGAGTACTGTAGCAGGGCTCCTCAGTTTAAGAAAGATATTGAGATGCTTGAATGTGTCCAGAGATAAGCAATGAGGATGGTGAAGGGAGAGCACAAGTCCTATGAAGAGTGACTGAGGAAGCTGGGGTTGTTTAGCCTGAAGAAGAGGAGGCTCAGGGGTGACCTTATCGCTCTCTAAAACTCCCTGAAATGAGGTTGTAGGCAGGTCTCTTCTCTCAGGCAACCAGTGACAGAACAAGAGGACACAGTCTCAAGCTGCATCAGGGGAAGTTTAGGCTGTATGTTAGGAAAAATGTTTCATGAGAAGAGTGATTTGCCATTGGAATGGGCTGCCCAGGAGGATGGTTGAGTCACCATCCCTAGGAGTCTTTTAAAAAAGACTGGATGAGCACTTAGTGCCATGGTTTATTTGATGGGATGGTGTTAGGTAAGAGGTTGGACTAGGTGATCTTAAAGGTCTTTTCCAACCTAGTTAATTATTTGATTCAGTGATTTCACCATGAAGCCTTACTTGTTTCTCCCCAAGGGACTTAGTGCTGCTGGACATAAATGAATTAGCTTAGCTTTTGGGACATATTTGGGCTACTCTAGCTCAGGCCTGATTGCTCCTAGTTTAATTAGTAGCCAGAGAGATGAATTTCAGGCAAGTCTATTGTACCAGATTTTAACTGCTTGCAAAAGAAAAATCTAAGTTTTTTCTTAGAAGTCTTGGAGGAGACCTCACCCTGAGTTTTGGCTTACTTATCTCGGTCCTAATATGTGTATATTAATGAAAATTTTTGAAGGGCAGGTATGTGACAGATAGAAAAACAGCTGGTAAAGAAAATTAAATACACTTAGAAAACAATAGAATGAAATCATGAAAGAAAAATCCATGAAGGACCATTGAAAACAAAGAAGCTACCCCTAACTTTGAAAGATTCTAAGGTGAAAACCCATGGATACTGCTCCCCTAGCTCTAGTATACATTACCTTGCGCTTGCCCTGCTCTTATGTTCTGCCCTAGGCATCTGTCTAGGGCACCATTGGAGATACTGGTCTGGCTGGACTCTTCTGGTTTTTGTGTGAAAAAAATCTCAAATTTCAGTGGCATTACAGTGGACATCATTGCTATGGAAACCAACTCTACTGCAATTCACTGACTACACTTTTAAAATACATTAGTGGTGATGCATTTGCATCAAATCTGTCAGCACCTTTTGTATTTTTTTACACTTCTGTGCAATGATCCAGCAATGAGAAGCTGTCAGGCCTGACTAGTGACTGGCATAACATTATACAAGCTCCATAGTAATGAAGCTCAGATACCTGCATAGGGCTATTTGAGGAAACAATTTTCTTTTTACAGTGCAAAACACAAAAGATGAAGGCTCAAGGGCTGTCCAGCCCAGAGCCTGTTTCCTCTCATCTGGAGCCATGAAGAACAGACAGAATATGAGTTCTCTAGAAGTAGCTGTTGTTCCAACCACAGCAGCTATTATATTGCTGCAACTGTGGTTTTGTGCTGAGAATTTCACTATTTGGAAGTTCGCGCTAACCATTAGATACCTCTACAGTCCTTTAGTCCTGTGAAGGAAGATAATGCAGGTATACTCCAAAAACACCAAGAGTAGAAGGACTTAGGAAAATTTATTTCCGAAGGAAAGAACACTAAGAACATTAAGCCTAACAGTGTTACAAATGCTGCTCCTTGAGAAAAAGACATGCCTCTGTTCTCCTCGAGGCTATTATTATTTCTCCCGTCCCCCCTGCCCGCTGCAGGGGCCTTCTGAAAAGTCTGCAATCTTATCTTCTTCCCATGAAAGGGAGCCAGTCATTGGAATGCAGTGGCAGAGAGACATTTAATTGTTCCTGGGAAAGGTGCCACTTTTAGGCATGAGAGATTTCCTAAGCAAAGTAAGCCCTAAAACTCCTTGAAATAATCTTGTGGAAAGGGTCTTCTACACTTACAAGTCCCACTGTTTCTAACAAGATTACAACGAGGATTAATTTTTTTTTTTTGTAGAGTTTATGCTGAAGGTACCATTAGCTCAAATATTTATTTCAGACACTCCTTCAAAATTTTCTATGCTGACAGCTGTCCCAGTGTTTGGGGTCAGTGACTTTGTGTCATATAAGTCCTGAAGGAGACCCTTTAAGGCATTGAACTTTTTTCAGTGGGACTGCTGTAGTGTACCTACATCCTCCTACACACATGAAAAACCAGGCATCACCTCTTCTCTTCTTAGCTGATTAATAGTGAGGATACATTATCAGAGCTAATAGGAGTCAAATGAAGAAAACTAGTCAAGTGAAACCCTGTAAATTGGTTCCTGTGCTTTCTCCATCTCTTCTAATACCTAATGCCAGGGATTTTCATTTGTGTCCAGCCAGAGCCAAAAGGGAAAGGATTAGAAAGTAAATAACTCCCACACCTGCAGTAGGGGAGCAGTCAGCTGTTTCGTTGGCCCATTTATTAGCAGGACATAAATGTAAATCTACATCACAGATTTTTATTTTTTTTCTCCTATACAGCTTGTCATTCTTCTTGGAAAAATATATGTGCATTCTAGTTTACCACATATATGTCCACATTAGTATATCTGAATCTTTATTATTTTCTTCCCTGAACTATATGACCTTAGGTGAAATTATCAGTTTTCAGTAGGAGTTTTGCTACCAGAAAGCTGGTAAGATTTGACCTATTTCTTTCAGGGGTCCTATTTTAACATTGTTGTTTTAGTTTAAAATTCCTACTAGTACTCTGCTGTAGTGCCAGGTGGCAAAAGAGTGGTGCTAACATAGGCTAGAGGGTAGTGTTCTGAAGACCTAGTTTTAGGACCACTGCTATCACCTGTTATCCTTATTGCTTTCCCCTTTTGTCTCATTCTCCGCGTATCTACTAATAAATGAACTGGAAAAATCTGTAATTGCTATTAAATTTCTGCCACAAAAATGCAATAAGGGCCCACTGGAAACTATGGGTCTCCTGTAGCAGAACAGATAATGATACTGATCTTTGCAGCTGTATTGCTTCCAAAGATAATGGTGAGAAGTTGGGGAGATTTGCTGTACCAGTGAGCTTTTCAAGTGCCCTCATGTGTGTGTGTGTGCGCCTATGGGACTGGTTGCACACATTGGACTGTTCTCATACTGTATTCTTACAACACTTTCTGTGAGACATACTGCAGACACTTAGGAATGCAGAATTGCTCCTCTGGACAAGAGAAATGTGCTGGGAGATAAAGTGCAAACTCATTTCTTATGCATAGAAAGATGAAATTTCTCTGCATGCACATATCTTATTGTCCTTGTGGTTGCTCTCTTTCTCCCTCTGCTTCTGTCACCCTGGTGATGGTTATCTCCCAACATTGGTAGTCAAGGTAATCTCTCCACCTTGACATGGACTTTGATTTGGTAAGCCTGTCTCTATAACAGCGATTGTGGCAGAGCATACAGTGTCTCATGCTTTTCTTACTGGATATTTCACTTGAAAGTCAAATTGTCTACTTTCTTTATCTTCTTTTCCCTTTCTCTTCTAGAAGCACTACATTAACAAAACAAATAATGTAAAAAGTCTGGACTGCCTTCTCTCCTTTCTCCCCTCTCTTGTCAGCAATGATTATTTGAAAGAAATGTAAAGCCAATTTCCATGCATAATATTGTCATACACATCTTTCCTTTTCCCCAGTTAAAGAATATTAAACTAAAGAGGTCAAGTTGTAGGACATTAAAATAAAACATTTCAAACACAATTGTTTTTGTCTTCTTGTTTGAGTAACACTTTTATTGTTATTTTTCAGTTTAGATCTCTGGAAAACTGTAGTATTAATTTCATTCTTTGTGTCCTCTTTTTTAAACTTTACTTACCATCCTTCTAAATATAAAATCCAGTGACTACATTTGAGCCATCAGCAGCATACTTTTCAACTAATAAATAACAAGTGTGAAGCTCTGAATTAATAAGCAATGTGAACACATTAGATCACTTGATGTATCTAATTCTCTGTCTGACAAGCAAATATACCTCTTACTGAACTGTAAACCAGACTAAGTGTGAATAGCAACAACCAGAGTGGAACCTGACCCAAATGTATACCTCTTGTCATTACAGCAGGGATTTTATGGTAATGATAGTATTGTGAACTCACTCCCTTTCTCAGCAGTCCTGAGTATCTCAGATTCACACTTGCATGTAAATGCCTAAAAGCAGCAACCCAATGACAAACTACTGTATGTTCCACAGCATTCCTGATTATCAGGACTGTGATTTTGTCTATATGTCTACTATTTGTAAGTGACAGAGGAATGAGTTGTTTTCATCTTATGAGCTGCTCATAAACTTCATTATCTTCTACTAAATAATAAAGACACATGATTGCCAACTAAAGATATTTTTTTTCTTTGCGCTGGTCCATGGTCGGAAGAATAACATACATCAGGTGAAAAACAATGGCCAGTGATTACTGATGTTTGATGTCAATATAGATATATTAGAGAACAACCACTTCCCAAAAATTTTATGAATACAGGAACTTTTTCCACATAAGATTTTGTGACAATCACAAATGTGTTTGAGTTTAACAAACTGACTATTTTTAGAAAACAAAAGCTCTCTCAGTATAGCTCAGCTAGAATTTCTACATAACTTCATCTAGAGCTGGAGAGGTGATGTCATTCATTAATTGCCGATGAAAACCTGAGTGATCCAGTAAATACAGAAAATTAAATAGTCTGTATTCCCAAGCCAGTATAATCCCATTCTCTCTGTTCTATAGTTTTATACCTCTTAGAATATTTTTGTCTCCTCCAATAAAAGGCATGGAACAAGAAGACAACAAAGAAAAAAAATACTGAAAATAATTTTGAAAGCAACAACTGGGGAGCTAAAAAGCTAACTGATCTCCCATAGGATGCTGCCATTACTTCTTTGGGTCAATACTGAACAGTCCTGACTGTTAAACACTGGCTCATTCATTTTTCACAGGACTAAAATGTTTCACACCACTTATTAATTTCCATAAAAAACTGCTACTTCTTCATGATCTTGCTACTTTTTCTACTGTGAAGCTGCAATATTGGTATGAACATCAATATGTAATGCTGATGTGAACAACATTGTCTTTTTATAAATGAACTTTTACTGGTCTAGTTATCTATCAGTCATATAATTCTCAGTTTACTGCTGAGGAAAGTGTGCCATAACAAATGGTGGTGAGCAGACAAAAATCACAAAAGGAAGAAGATTGGAAGAGAGTCATCCTTACAGACTCTTGTTTATTTTAAAATATAACGTTGCCTCAGACCTGGGACATATCTAGGAATACACAGATCTCAGGGACTGAAGGCTGCAATGTCACGTGCATTACATGCAGAGTATTACCTTCATTTTTATAAAAATGTCAAAGGGGAAGTCAAGCTTTAAAATTTTTAGCAAAAAAATATCTCTGGACACAGTAAGAATTATTCCTCTAGCTGACTTTTCACTTTAGTAAAATGCTCCTTTTATTTTCAAAATTACTCAGGTATGAAAGCTCATCTTTGTTCTTTTGAGGATAGTGTTTTAATGGCAATTCATCACAGCAGCCATGAAATCTTGATGACAAATCCATAAACTCTGGAAAAGATTGTAGGGGAAATAATCTCCTAATTCAAACATGAGACAGTTTTCTAATAATAAAAACAAGAAGCAATTTGCTGATTAATGTGCATGGAGATTTAGTGTGGCATGGACTGTACACACCTAAAATAAACTCCACACCCTCAGTTTACTTCCCTTGTGAAGCTGGCTCAGCCCTCCCTCTCAGCTGTTCCTTCGCCAGGGACTATACTGGCCTATATAGCCCCTCACGTGCTATTAAGCTTAGAAGCAGCTACATTTCACAGAATCACAGAAGAGACACACAAGAATCATTAAGTCCATCTCTTAAGTGAATAGCCTATTCAGCGATCAAACTTGTGACCCTAGTGTTATTAACTCCATGCTCCTGACCTTTTTTGTGATGATATAAAACAAAGGGGCCACCTTGCAAGTACAAATTTCTTCTAGTTATTTTCTTACACTCATAGTCTCCTGTTCTAGTATATCTGGACTTATTTATTTTACTTTTTAACAGTTAGCAGAATCAGTATATTTTAATTTTCTCCTGAAAATATTTTACTTTTCAGTTGCAATTCCTGTTTCTAGAAATTTCAGTTTGAGGTGTTGTCTGTATAGAAAAACTTCATTGGAAGATCTAATTCAAGGACATAAGGAATTTCTGTCACTCATGAAAATGTTTGCTGACTGGAAGGAACATCTTCACATAGGTACCTGATATTTCTCCTTCTCCTGCCTTGCAGAGTTGTTAACATCCTGAAAAGATAACTTTTTTACAGACAACCTTGGAGGCCCTGTGAGGAGGGGCCAGGCAAGGCATTAAGAAGTCCCAGAGAGGGAATTACATTGCATTCTTTGACACCTGGTGTACGCACTGTCATGTTTTAGTGTTCTTGCCTTTGGAAATAAATTTTCCTAAATCCTTCCATTGCCTGGCATTCTGAGGGTACCTGCATGTTATCTTTCTTCACGGGTGTTCTAATTTCAGACAGGCACATAACGTTTAACTGTGGTGACTGCTTTTATAATTTCTCTTTAAAGAGAGAAACAAGGCACAAATGTTTTAAGCTAGTTCTTCAGTATAAGAAGTCACACTGCAAGTGAGTCAAGGCTAGTGGTCAGAAAACTTCAGACTCGTTATTGAGTTATTTCAGTTTGTGATATGACAAAACATAGATTTTATGAATTTCTATAATGTCACATCTCTATGCTCTAACAGAATGTTAGGGCTTAGAAGCACCAGTTATGAATGCCAGACTTTCGTACAGTCTCCAAAGAGGTTACCCAGCTGAGGCTCAATCATTACGCAATTGAATTAACATGTGTATTTTATTTCTGTGAAACTTAATGAATGTCACCAATAGTTAAAAATTAGAATTATTTTTGAAATCCATTCAGTCTGCTACTGGATATTTTAACAGCCCAAATAGCCCAGAAGGAAGCCAGCACTCATAAATTTGGTTCCGGTACACAAATCTTCACCTTTTGGTAAGGCCTAATGATGTGGTGGGGTTTTTTGTTTGCTTGTTTGTTTTTGGTTTTGTTTGTTTGTTTTGTTTTAAATCCCTCTATCTATCTAGCATAAAGTAAATTCACAGGAAGCTCTGGGCCTATGTTTTCTGCACTCTCATAATTTCTATTCCCCAGTGGCTGTGCTAGTTTGTTAGACTGGCGAGGTAATGTTTCTAGGTGTCCTGCAACTTCTACAGCAGATGACCTGGGCATCTACAGCCCCACATCTCATCTGTTGCGTAGTCAGGGCGAGCAACAGTCTTGTCAGCAGAAGAAAAAAATCTCAGAAAAAAACTGTCTAGAAATGATGACAGACCAGAACTGTTAGAAGTCTTTTTAGTGCCTTAACCAGTTTAAGCAGAGAAAAATTACTTTTTCTACTAAATCAACCACTATCACAACCATCTTCTGCCCACTTTTATGTCCCTGCTGAGTAACACTGTTATGACTAATAAGAAGTTGCTGCAAATATAAATTAGGATTGTAAAATGCCTTTCCACAGTATTTTTTTTTAATTCCCTCTTATTTATCATTTTAATTTCTATATATCTATGCACAACAGAACAAGGAAGGACATGACTGATATGTACAACACTGGAGGTAACTGAAAAATCTGCCAGTTTCCTGAAGCAGAAACATTCGAGAGAGATGATTTGGTTTTTGCAGAGTTGTGATGCAACCAGAATGCTGTCAGATTTTCAGTCTGTAGCCCTGAGACCTGAACACCTTGGCATCACATCTGATTGGCTTATCAGAGTTGAGAATATGAAAAACCTGGAATCCAAACACCCTCATCTACTTATCAGTCTGGGCTCCCAGGGCTTCCATCTTCTGGGACAAGCCCACAGAGTACTTCCATGAATTGCATGTCCCAGGAAATCTGTGCCGTGAAGACCATGGGGGTCAGATCTCTAGCCTGTGTGTCAGAAAATTTAAACAACTTTGAGTTTTTTCCTGAATCAACCCAAAATCCCATACCAAAGCATCCTCTGCAAATCTCAGAAATTGTATTATTAACAACAAACCAGATACACGTATTATTTAGTAGACCACTACCAAAAAAAAGGAAATTGCAAAGCTTCTATTTCATGTTATACTAAGATATATATATATATAAATATATATATAAAGTGTTCTGACAACATAAAAAGGAAATAAATATTTTTTGAATGCAAAGAACCTTCCATCTTACTACTATAGGTACTCTTGGATTTAGTCTACATACCTTAAGGCGCTTGACAAATTTAACTAATTTAACTTGGCTGTAGCAATGTGCTGTACAGAACTAAAAATGATTTATCTGATATGGTACAGGCAATCTTGAGAAAAGACAGGTTAAGAACCCAGATCTTCAGAATTACAGTCCTATGACTTATCTATGCATTTGCTGTCACTCTGTATTTCTTTTTTGTATTTATGCAAAGTGAGTGGAGGTATGCTAAGTTATGTTTCTGTTACTGTTAGAGAAGAGTGTTGGAAATATTCTAGTAGGCTGAATGATGAGTAGTGTATTGCTCTTCATTAATCAAGACTGATTAGTTCTTTTGGTTAGAGCACAGCGCTAGCAATGCCAAGGTTGTGAGTTTGATCCCTGTAGGCGATCACTTACAAGTTGGACTCAATGATCCTTGTGGGTCCCTTCTAACTCACAATATTCTATGATTTTGTGAAGATGTCAGCTGACAGGGCACCTTTTAATCTACTGCAGTTCAATATTAATTCAAAAAGCATTACTTTATACAAGGAATTGCCAAAATAATTAAAAAGAAGGTTTTCATTCTGTGACCCATGATACAGGCTCTTTCAGTAGTAAGTGATGTCCAAAGTGAGTAACAAACACTGGTGTACTTTATGCCTTCTCTGTTACTTCAGCCAAGTCAAACAGATATTTTAGTTCTGTGCTATAATTTGCTGAGATAAAGGAATTACGTAGTTTCTAGAGATTGAAATCGTGCTTATTCTATAAGATCCAAATGTGTTTGCAGTGTTAGTAGTTCAACAAAAAAGCAGCAGATGATAAGTTCAGTATTCTGGTACAAGGCTGAAGAAGTTTGTCTTGAATACATTGCTGTTTAACACACAATAAGACAATGTTTTATTATCATTCTTTTTTGACTTTTGAATTCTAAAGTGTATTTATCAGGAGTCAAAATGAACCAGCCTGGAAGCTCTGAATATTGAATTCCTTTGCAAAAAAGCTTTGTTCACACAATCTTGCCAATGTGCCTTCAATGCCAGGCAGTGAATGGTCATAAAGAACAGTGTCTTTCTGCCTGGATGTGTTCTCTCCAAATCGGAGGTGAGGAAGGTCTACAGAGAGAAATGTTTGCAGTAGTGTCACTACTCAGCCTTCTCTGAGCATAAGCAATGGACATCAGTCTCCAGCGTGTGAGAGGCTGGGTCATTAATAGTTAATGACTCAAAACATCTGCCCCTTCATGGAGGTGCCAGGATGTTTTACTGAAGCAGGGCTTTGAGGGCAATAAGAAGCAAACCTGCAAGGAATGGTGCTCTTTATCATGTTATTTGTATTCTGCTCAATTATAAAACTGCCTCACTCCCTCCAGGGAAGGTCTGATGCAGCGCTACTGGCCCAACTGCTCTGATGTGAGAGGTAGCTGTTGGTGTCTTAGAAGGTGCCATAAACCATCAAAGACGCTCTGAGTGTCCCCAGACTAAATTCTGAGGCCTTCCACTAAAGGACTGAAAACTCCCTGCATACACACAGGGGAGGTACCTGGGTGTTCCCACCTGAACCTAAGTGTATATTAACCCATGGGACTTTGTGTTTTGTGGGCTTCTTCCCCCCAGCTCCCAATGGATCAAGACCATCACTTTGACCAACAGGCAACTAAAGTGCAACAATCAAGCCTTGTAGCAAGGTCCATGGGTGGTGATATGCTTTTACTCTATATTTTCTCTCACTTTCTTTCTTTTCCCTTGTGCAATTTCTTAAGTGATATTTTTATGCTTTCATATTGCTACATTGCTATAGACAATAATAACTAAGATGGCTACATGTCTGCTTTCCATTGCAACCAAATTGTTCCAAAATAAACCCTACATCTCTCTCTCAACACCTCCCTCTCTCTCTCTCTCCCTCTCTCTCTGTCTCTATCTCTCTCATCTCTCTCTCTCTCTCTATCTCGTCTGTCTGTGTCTATGTCTATGTCATCTATCTATATCATCTATCTATCTAGATACATCATCTATATATCTATACCTATATTTACCTATATCTATATATATCATGTATATCTATATCTAATCTACATCTATCTCTATCTCTTTCTATCTCTATCTCTAATCAATCTATATCTATTCTATACCTATATCTATACTTACAAACACCAGTCATTCAGTGTCGTTTCACTCTAATCCACCCCCGGGGATTTCTTAACAAGAACCTGGGTTACTCTTGCCTTCTGGGGCAGATCATAACACAGGACTACCACTCGAACTGGCATTAAACTCACTTTTGCAGAGAACATACCTCTGATTCATAGAAGAGTTTAACAAGGGCAAAACCAAGACCCTGAATGACCTAAACGGGTATGAAAAGAGCAGAGGAGACTTTGTTCTTTCTCAAGAGTTTAATTCAGTCTAGAAGACTAGTAGCAAATGGATGAAAGCAAGGAGTACTCAAAAGGATATTTTCAATTCTCTTTGGTGCCACAGAGTTTCAGCAATATGTGAGATGGCTAAGCATGCACAGAAACAAAAAAGGGAAAACTGTTCAAAACCCGTAAGGAGTGATGTTAGTATTAAGTTAGAGCATCTACTTATATCCTTTTCCAAAGACTACGGTGCTTTCCTTGAGGAACAGTTACGGCTGCTCTAATTACTTCAGATTTCTTATGCTATAAGAAAGAGGATATCAGAATCAGGTTTTTTATAAAATAATAATTTATAAGGAGGTCTGTGACTTGATTCAATAAAGCATATTTTTATTGCTTAGTTAAAAAAAAAATTCTTCAGTCGTGGTCACAGACAACTTGCTAAAGACTTACAGATGGAAAAGATGGGTTTTAAATTTCTAAGTGTGATAGAGAAGTTATCTGAGAAGTGGTTTGGAAATTTTAAAGCATGAGAAGCTAGAAAAGTAGAAGTAGCTACAGCACAGGGGAGTAATGGGAAGAGCAAAGAGTGAGAGTTATTTTAAGAATAGCAACTAGGTTTACTTTGTGCATAACCTGCAGACAAGAAAAGTGATCAGCTTTTAGGGATCTATTCATCTAATAAAGAAACTATGAGACTGGCTGACATCACAGATGAAATCTTGCTCTACTTTGATAAAATTTTAAATCACAGAAACACAGAATATACTGAATTGTAAGGGACCCACAAAGACCATCCTCAGGAGTCACACCATGTGCCTGAGAGTATTGTCCAAAAGCTTCTTGAACTCTGTCAGGCTTGCTGCTGTGACAACTTCCCTGGGGGAGCCTGTTCCAGCGCTGACTCACCCTCTGGTCTTCTAATATCCAACCTAAATCTCCCCTGATACAACTTCAGACCATTCCCTCAAGTCCTGTCACTGGTCACCACAGAGAAGAGATCAGTGTTTGCCCCTCCTCTTCTCTTCAAGAGGAAGTTGTAGACAGTAATCAGGTTTCCCTTCAGCTTCCTCTTCAGGCTGAGCAGACCAAGCGGCCTCAGCCACTCCCCATAAGGCTCTCTAGGACCTTCACCATCTTCGTTGTCCTTCTTTGGACACTATCTAATACCTTCATATCTTTCTTATATTGCTGTGCCCAAAACTGCACACGATATTCAAGGTGAGACAGAGCACGGTGTGACAATCACCTCTCCCCAAAATAAAATCTCGATTTCTGTTAAACATCTCTCCTAAGGTCTCTTCTTGTTAAGACCATTAAGTTCATTACTGAGCTTTCTCACAGTGTCTGAAAGTGCTGGTAATCATATATGAGAAGACTAGGAACAGGAACAGAGTAATAATCAAATTAAACCTACATGGCCTCTCCATAAGATTGGCAAGGAGAGTCCTTTTCAAGCACACCATGTTTCTGTATTTATTTTTTTTTTAATTCTTATCATTGTTTGTATCCTAACAGCTCCTGGATAGAGCAAACTGTGAGCTGCATGCTCCTATATGTATTTACAAATAGAAAGGCAGAGCTAGTATCTTAGCTTATCCATTAAGTAGGTAATGGGCATGAAAATATCAAAAGATTAAGTTTGGAATCCTTTCTTTTTTCCTGACATGCTACTCCAGGATAGTTCGTGTATACTAGGAAGGTGCTGAGACTGAGAGTTATAAATGACTAAAAATGACTATAAATGACTATAAATGACTAAACTTAGTGGTATGGTTTAGATGGTTTAAATGGTTTAGATGGTATAGATGTTAGACTGATGTTGGGTAGGTTGGTAACCTAGGTAAAGGTTGGACTTGATGATCTCCATGGTCTTTTCCAACCTTATTAATTCTGTGTAATTCTGTGTAAGGGTATGTGCTTGGTTTCTGATTAATTGTAAAATTCAGTTCAAGTATTGTAATTTCCTTAAGAAATTTATGAAATACATTAAAGCTTCAATGAGAAAATAACTTTAATACAATGGATGATGACATTCAGCACAACTCTAGTTTTGTGGCTATTGCAGTCTCCATAGCTGTATACATGCAATATGATCATCTTCCACACTATCTGTCCCCATGGGACATTTCAAAGTGTTCTCAGCTTGTACATCAGTAAGCAGGTAATATCAAAAGATGGGATTTAAGAATGGCATCAACAAAGTCTACCATTGTGCACTGTTAACCGCTGTCTATGGCAACACTATTTTAGGTTTAACAGGAGACAGTAATGTTTTTGACTAAAAGCTACTTTCTAGAGATCAAAACTAACGAGATCTCCACTTTTTTTGCCTATTGAGAAAAGTAAACACTTTAGAGATTCTTCAATCAGTGGAGGATGACAGATACATATCTTTAAATGTTATTATTTTTTTGTGCTGAAGGAGGCAGCAGACACACAAATATACTAATATTTCTCTGTATACATGAGAGTACCAACAACAGTCTTTCTTGGAGGATTCAATCTCATTATTCCAAAGAGATTTTTGTTAAAGTCAAAGCAAGTATATTTTATTTAAAATTTCCACATGATACTAAAATCTGATTCTGAAAAATGGAAGGCCATTCTAATACAAATATATGCCAAATTAAACCTATTGATACTAATGTAGCACAAAGTTGGATCAAATCTGTATATCTTGAGCTTCTAATGTATTTAATTTTTTTTAATCTTTCTTTCCACTTGAACTCATTTGTTGCAAGTTTCATGGGTGGTGTGCTCAGTCTTGAAGTTCCTAGATGTGCAGAGGCATGTGGATTTTTATACAGAACTTCAGCACTGTTGTGCTGATTGTAGAGAAAAGACTGTTTTGTTACAGAACTGTGAGCTATGCATCATGGAGGCATCTTAATCTCTGGGACAACTGGTTTCAGTGTTTGGTACAAAGCTGGAAATATGAAATGAAGGGATAAATGAGAAACGGAGCAGAGAAGATGTGTTAGCAAGGCAAAAACTACATTCTTAGCCCATTATGAATATTTTCCTTTGACTTCTAAGGGTTACTGAAATATAACAACTTAAACTCATTAGTTCTTTGCTGCATTTAAGCTCTCTGACAGGCTCTAGTATTAGTGGAATTCCCTGATATCTGGAAATCTATAAAGAAGACTTAATTGTAGGAAGCAACTACTGTAAAATGAATTTTGTCCTAGCTGAAACGGTAGAGACCTGCTTTGCGATCTGGCAAAGATAGTATGCTTAAGTGGCCAGCTAATAATGTTTTGTATGGGTGCCTACTGAATGATTTATCTGTAATGTAATCTGAACAGATCAGATCTGGGAGTAGATGGATGCACAGAGCTGACAGTGTACAAGGAGTACATAGTCACAGAAGTACACAAAGAAATTTGTCTTGTGTTGCATACGAATGCCTGAGAAAGACATTTTCCATTTCCATTTTCCAACAGTTCCAAGTGATATTAATGCACTTTTTAATGCTAAGGTCCTTAATTCAAGTCAGTATATCTAGGAGTTTCAGCACTTCTCCACTTGTGGGAATCACCTTGCATTTGGCAGGACCACTCTACAAAGACCTTTCGCCAGTTCTTTCTTTGCATCCTGGGGGACATCTGGAGGCGTTCAGGGATTACAGGGATCTCTAAGGGATAGTAGGGAAAGAACTTACAGCACCAAAACACTCATAATGCTGAAATGGCAATGCATATTTACTGACATTTAAAAATGAGCCATTTCATTTTGGGAGGGTCATTTTGAAACTACAATGAAAAAAGGATGCTTTAGAACCATTGGTATAGGGGAAGAATCCAGAAAGGATCATCTGTATTACCAATGACAGAACTCACTACAATAATTCTGATGCAAATTCTGCTCCTTTACAGGATTTTTTTTTAATCTCTTTCTCTGTGCCAGAAAAGACAAGAATAAATCTGGATTCTCTGCGTTAGATTGTTTCAGTGCTTTCTCCAGAGATTTTCTTCTACAGTGTAAATCTATTATAATGTGTTCAGATTAGCAAAGTTACTTAACAGAACAGACTGTCCTCGTGGCACTTCTATTGATACCATATATAATGAGGATTTAAGTATGTAGTAACTTTTGTATCTTTCCATTTAGCATAAGAAAAAAAGGTCTCCCCTCCCTAAAATCAACACAAACCCACAAGTTTAAAAGGCTAGTCCACTGCCTTGAAAGATGAATATTATATCCAAATAGCTTTTAAATATATGCTGAAAGCTTATAAGCCACAGTAACCAGCACTCTGATTCACGGAATAGAAAATCCACATCTACTAATTTGTTTCAGATGCAAGAGAATAATAAAAACAATTATAAAAATCTGCCTGCTACCTAGCAGAGAGGAAGAAAGATTCTTGCATTGATGCTAGGCAACACTAGAGGAAGAAAGCACTAACTTGGAAAGAGTCCTTGCAGGAATGGTGTTATAGCAGAATCCCACTGGTACTTTAAAATCTGTCACAGTTTTCTAAAGCCACTGTGAGGCTTGTTTGTGACAGTACAAGAATAAGCAGTGGCAAATATGAGCTCTTCATATAGGATCACCAGTATATAATGATATTCTGAATGCTAGCAAACATGCAGTAAGTATGAAGAAGTTACTTTACCCTTGCTTATGAAGTTGCTCTGTAGGAATGTTATTGAAATTCTTTATTGGAAGAATCAGAAGAGTTATTTGGCATATGCTGTCAGGGGGAAATAGAACTCACCTACAGAGAGAGTTTTTTCAGATTTAGATGATAAATTTCAAGGCAGATATACAAACTTTCACATTGGTTTAGCATTTTTAAAGCATATTTTCATGGAAGTCTTGTAAGTGAATATTACCTACACTTCAATGAGTTGCTTGCTTTCTGCCATTACTGTGCTAAATGAAAGGAGAATTCCATTCTCCACATTTAAGTGATAGGTGTTGAAATACTTGAGGCACAGAAAACTGTGGGTAGGACCTTCTTCAGGAGTGAGACAATCACTTGGCTGAAGGAGAAAATGCTCACAGAGCATTTTTTCACAGACATTACAGTCACTTAGGGTATACTCAGTTCTTGTTTCTGTCCTGATGGACTGGATCTTTGTTTTAAGATGAAGAGTATGTATTTATACACAAAACACACAGTTTATACTTACAGTTTTTGCCACAATACACGTTAATTTACAGGCTTCCATGAAAGTATGTGCCACTAGCTAACAGATCATATATTTAGAGACATAGTAATATCCAGTTTACTCCAATATATATGCTAATGATATGCCAGTTGGGTGAGGAAGATCAAAGGAAATTCTCCTTCCCTAGCATTAATGAAGATAACTGACAGTTTTCATACTTTTAGTCTTTCAATATTTAAAATGCTCCAGAAAAACAACAACCAACGAACCAACCAACCAACCAAAACAAACCATGGTTTGTGACTCATTTAGAGTGCTTGCAAGTCCAGAAAACTTATTACAAAAGATTAGGATATATGATTTCACATGGTTACTAGATGTAGTATCCCTTATGAGAGCCATAACTACTAAGACGCTCCTCAGAGTCTCCATACGTTGAAGGAAGATAATCTAGTAGTTTTATTAAACATTTTTCTAGAGACTACTCTACATAATCTTCTGGTAAATTTATACTCCCTTTCTCTGTTTTGCAGAGTCACTGTCATGGTATCTGACTATGCATTTCACTTACCATAGGATAGAACACTTTTTGTTTAATAAGAAAGAAACAAATCACAAACTATTTCTTGAATGTTGTGTGATACTCTAAATGGTTTGTAGAATACATGACTTTTTAAGCAAGAGAGGTTGGAAGATTTCTGTCATCTGACTCTGTCTTGAAAAATTAATTCTAATCTATTTCTAATCTCCTATGCTGATGGATCACAGCTGGAAAGGGAAATGCTTTGTAAAATCAGTGAGTCAGCTCTGGTATGTTGCCTACTCCTCTGCTAAAGTCACCCCTGCATGGCTCTTGGTGAAGATAACACAATGTCAGTGGCTATCCCTAAGGGGAAAACAAAAACCCTATAACTGCTCACCTTTTTATCAGCTGTCTGTAGAGATACGACTTTCCCCTGAGAACTGGGGTCATTTTAACCATGTCCTTGGTACAGTTTTGGAGGTCATTAGGCTAAATTTAGGTAAACAGCTTCAGGGACTGTAAGTGAAATGGAAGTCCTTGACACTGTTCTTTCTGGTGAAGCTTTCTGCTATGAAAAAACCTCACCAAGCCTGTAATGACATTGCAGGAGATGTACATTTTTGGATGCCAAGAACTGATCCTAGACTGTTAATCCCACATGTTCCTGACAAGTTTGCCCTTTGGTGGTCACACTGTGAACAACATAGATCAGATCCTTTCTGATCAGAGGAAACAGAGTGCTCTTCCCAAGCAAAGCTCTTTACCCAAGCCCTTTTGCAAGGTGGTCATTCATTCATCATTGACACATACAAGCCCCCCCAGCTTAAATAATTTCCAAAAAGACAGAAGCTACTTTTTAAACCTTTTGAGCTGGGGCTAATTTTAAACCCATTCCAGCTGAAATATTTACTGCATTTCTTCCTCATAAATTATGTTATATTCAAAAAGTGAAAATCCTCATTTCAGCACCATCATCTCAAGTGGAAAAACTGCAAATCCTCCAACAGAAAATTAGAGAACATTTGTTCTGTCTGTCACAGCTCAAGTGTGCAGTATTTTTTTCCCTGGCACAGACGAATTTAGGTTTGCTAGCTGGTGAAACTGTTGTAGCTATTCTGCCATGTCCCTGAAGGCAGGCATCCTATAGCTACAAATGACTGTGTTATTTATCACGAAAAGACAAGACTTTGAATGAGAGAAAGAATTTCTAAGAGAAAAGTTACCAAGAACTCTGGGATCAAACTGCATTATTCAATCACATTCCATTTTCTCAATGAAAATGGAATGCTGCTGAAATGACATGCTCGTGCCTTGGGAGTACACTGAAGTGCAATGGTGTACTTTTTTTTTTCAATCTCAGATAAAAATCAGCTTTGTAGATTAAGAACACAGTAAAATGTTTTCTGAGCACTGAACAAACATTAACTGCCTTATGCTTCACTGGAAAGATATGTGTGTTGTCCTGCATTTGCAAGGTATGTAGGCACTGCTTCAAGCGTTAGGGTGCCTCTGAAATTCTTTCATGGGGCTTGATTTTTAGAAAGTATTTGGTATTTTCTTCTGCAAAATGTAGGGTTTTTTGGAAGTACCTTTATGGAAACACTCAGTTTTAGAATCTAAAGAACATCAAATTATTAAGCATGTATGAACTTTTATATTGAATGCTACAATTTTGCTCATGTAAATGCAAGACATAGCTTTTGTAATTTATCCAGAAGTGACTTACCAATAGAAGACCTGGTAAAATTCTGATGAACCCTAAGCATCAAATACATATTGTAACTACTAGATAGCACTTTGAGTGTGCTTCATTTCTTCTTGCCCTTTACGTTTCCTTTCACCTGTATCTGATTTTTTTACCTGCAGTTTTAGCAAGTCCAGTTTTTACCTGTGCAGTCACTGGGACTAAAGCCAGCTAAAAGTAGATACACTCTGTAATAGTCTAAACAAGCAGCAGAATTAGTAAATATGACAAACATGAGAAGTAAATTAAAAGTGTATCACTGTGGGGATTTGGGAGGGGGATGCAGGGTTCTCTGGAGGCAGGGTACTGGGGGGTCTTGGAGGGAGGGGGGAGGAAAAAGAGTGTTGCGTTTTAAACTGTTCGCTGGCTCCCTGTTCTATTGTAAATCCTGGTTCTGTAAATCCTGGGGTTTTTTGTCCCCTTAAGAAAGCCCAGGCTCCTTCCCCCACCAGCCTCTGGGGTTGGGGGGGGAACCGAGGCAGGGACTCACCGAAACGCAGACAGGCGGCCCTATGGAGATGCGCGTTGGTGGCTCGGCCCCCTTCCCTGGCGGACGGCCGCCGGCTTGCAGAGAGGGTCACCCCAGCCATCTCCTTACAGCCTTCCCTTGCTCTTCCCCCCCACCCTTTTGCCCTCTGGGGCTGGCTGGAGGGGAAAGGAGGGGGTTGCCCGGTCCCTCTCTCCTGCTGGGAAGAGGCGGGAGGAGGTCGCCCCGGCCGTCTCCCCACAGTTTTTAGCAGAGAATCACCGGGATTCCAGAGGGCGATGGAGACACGAGTCCTATCGTGGCGCGGAGGAGTGGACCCGCCGACTCCGACTCACGGCACGGTGGCAAAGACGCGAGCTGCCTCGCGGCACGGAGATATGGATCGGCGACATTGACTCCGGCTGCCGGCAAGTGGCGGCAGCGTCGGGGAAGGGACAGGAGCAGAGCCCAACTCCAGGCGGCTGCCTGCATCGCCAGTCGCGGCGCCGGGCTCAGATCAGCGCTGCTACGGCGGCTGCAGCATTTTGCTGGAACCAAAGATTTCAAAAGAGGGGTGGAGCCCGGACCGCTGGCCAATCCAAAGAGGGCGAAGCCAGGAAGAAGACAACGAGATTGACGCAGGACTTGGAGGGCTTAAAAAGCCTAAAAACGGAAGCCCTCCCTCTTTTCGGCTTCCTGTGAGCCGGGGAGCAGCAGCACGGCCCCTCTTCTCCTGACTGCCAGGCCCCGTGGCTTGACTCCATCCACCTCCATCAGCACCAGAGCCAAGCCAACACAATCGCACGTGGAAAGCTTCCCCAAATAGCGTCCCTGGGTTGGGGGAGTGCTTTTCACTGTGCTGTGTTTTTTTGCAGAGACTTGAAGGGCTGGGAGTGATTGCCATCAGAGACAGAGAGGAGAGGAGCAGCTTTCCCTTCCCCCTGCTTTTCCTTGGCCAGCCTGCCTGGCCTTTGAAAAGCAGTTTGTTTATTCCTTTTTTCCCTTTTCCTTTTTTTGTGTGGCTTTATTGGGTGTCTTTTCTGTGTTAAGTCTGAGGTTCCCTTAAACTGTTTATTTAGTTGAGGCCCAGACGAATAAACTGTTTCGTGTTGTTCAAATTCTGTTCAGTCTTCTCGTCACTGTTAAGCGCACCCCTAGTGGAAAACAACCCCCTCCTGTTTTCCAGTCGCCTTGACAATGGCCATCATGGTTTGTTCATAGCTCATCTCACTGACAAAGAGACTAAATGGTGTCCAAGAGTATAGAAAGCGGCAATTTCTACACTAAGGCTCAAGCAGATTACATTCAGTTTGGCATCCGACTGCAGGAGCTGATACCAGAGCAAATTGTGTTTTGGTCTCTGTAGGTGTCACCGCTGATTTAAAGGAAAACATGCAGTGCACTTAAGGGAACATTCCCTCCTGGTACAATGAACTGTCAGGACTAAATTGAGGAGTTTACAAGTGGAGAGTTAAAATTTTCTGGCTCTCATCTTTTACAGCATCCTACACATAAAAATGGCACAAATGTTTAGATTAACCGTTAAGTTTGTCTCTGGTTTTTAAGACCAAGAACTCAAGTATAATATATCTATAAATGAAATGGATACAAGATGTCTATAGTAGTGTCTTGTCACATTTTGAGTACTATCACACTGATTTATATAGGATCACAGAGAATTATAAATCCAGTTACCCGTGCAGCAAACAGGCTGCTCAGTGAGCAATATCATATAGCCTCATTTACCAATTCTTGAAAAAAAAAAATCAGGAGTCAGCTGCTTTGAACTTTTACTTTGATCTCACTGAAATCTACAACTTGGCTTATAGCCAAAGAAAGGAGACTTCACGAATGAAAAACTGAACATCAGAATTTTAGAGTAGTATCAAGAACACAGAGAGAAGCTGAGAGTGCCAGGAAGTTAATTTTCATTTTATAATAACTAAATATTGGGTAGTAAAACACAAGACAGGTGAACAAATAGTCCCTTTTTGTGGTGCTGAATCCCATGTTATGCTTTGAACCTTTTATTAACCAACAATTATAAATAGCCTTCTCAGTTCACACCATTCACTGCATATTTCAGGTCCAAAAGGAAAGACATGCAGGTAGGCAGACTAGTCAAGAATGAAATCAGACAAGCTTCAACTTCAGACTGCAGTTATATGTAAAACAAGGACATTTCTGTCCCTTTCTTCAATTACACACTTCAATGATGTGCAAAAATTTTTTCTCAATTCACTGTTACTCTGATTTTCTTCATGAGATTTCAACTTTTAGCTCCTCATTTGAGGTCACAGTGCGGCCCGAGGGTGGAAGTGATGTACCACCACACTTCCCCACCCTCTCTGAAGTCACTAGTATGTTATTTTGCCAAACTACTTCAAAAGTACATATGCTTGCAGTTTCACAATCTTCCTGGCATAAAATTCTCATCTCTTAATAGAAGGAAAATATTCTGATTTTTCTCATTGTATACACACTACATGAAAAGAAGCTTATGTATTTTTACAAAGTTACTGATCCTTTATCCTAAATTGAAATCCTTATGATAACACTCCTTTTTGTCCCTTTATAGGCTGGAAAATCTTTGTACAGAGCTTCTATTTGCCATTCTTTCTCACTGTGGTGATCACCTCTGTGAAGGAGACTTGATTATTAACAAATAAAAAAAAAATATTCTTTACAAAGTAAGGTTACTCTCTCTTCCAGATGCACCCTCATTTTAAAGGTACCTAATTTAATTCTTTGACTCTTTGCAAAGAGATCACAGAATATTCTAAGTTGGAAGGGACAAACAAGGATCATTGAATCCAACTCTTAAGTGAATAGTGTATGTAGGGATTGAACCCACAACCTTAGTGTAGTTAGCACCATGCTCTAACTAACTGAGCTAACTGATTTGGTGAAGTGTGGATTACTGGCAGATACAGCAGGTGGTAGTGACAGATAAATTGATATCAAACATTAATTTCTCTGGAATACCACTTTGTTTCTTGGAACACCCAAGCTAATCCAGAATAGCACATCTGTGCCTTTTACCTATGTAAAATGGAACTGTAACTGTCTCCACACAGCTGGTATAAATATTAATGTCTTTGCTAGGAACCAAGACACAGCATTATAAATACAATAGATTGTCCTTTGACTCTATATTCAGTAAAAGTATTAGATGGCATTTAGTACATAAAGTATGGGAATCTATGCAATAAATTGTGGAGATGAAAAGCACTATTGAACAGCTACCATTCAGTGAGCGCTATCTAATTGGTGCATTAATGAGGCACCCATGGGAAACCTTTGATCTTGTAATTAAAAACTATCATAAAGTCATATTCCGAGGGGATCTGAATAAAGATCGTGCTTTAAACCTTAATTCTGGCATTTACTAATTTCAGATTTTTAGATTTGCAAACCTGTTTTTTTTTTTTTTAATGTAATTTTCAGGAGATATGTAGTATGCACTATACTTGCAGTCCTTTATACTAAACTGTGCTGCACTTGCAGCTTCTGAGGGGAGGAATTTTATTGTCAAGGGCATCAGTGAATACTAAAATATCTTCGAAATCACAAAAGAGAGTGACATACCCTAAGCAGACATAGTGAACATTGTCAGAATAACAATAAGAGGGCTGTGGCCCATTCTGTAAGTGTGGCTGTTAAAAGAAAAGTTTTTATCTGGGGAAAAGCCCCATTATTTAACAAATTTTAAGATTATGCACTGGAAAATATGTGAAGGAGAATGACCTTGTTTTGGCAGAGAAGGAGAAGGGATTTTATAGAATTCGAAAAGTCTGTTTCTAGGTCACATCTCAGCACTGTTTCAATCCATTTCTGGCCTGGGGTACCTCACTGTTATATATGCTGCTGTCCTCTCTAGTATGAGGTTGAACTTTACCTTGAGTAAGTGTGGAAAGACTTATAACTAAGGGTTGTGTTTCCTAGCCAGGGAATACTTTGCTTAGGATCACTGACATGGTTCCTCTCAGAGATTCTCTGAAAGTGATAGTTTTTTGGTATTGCAGCTCTTGTGTCACAGTGTGAGGGCAATCTGTACCCGGTTCAGCTTTACCCAAAAGTTCAAGTCAGTTGCAGTGCTGGTTTAATAGGCTTCTGATTTGTAAAACCTGGTAGTGGATTCCTAATGTGGACAGTCATGTGTGCATTATTATGTGTACACAAGCATGACATAAGGGCATCATTTGGTTTTACAGCTGTGCTTTTCCATATCTGGAAGTCAGGCCTTGCCAGCAAGAACTCATCTCAAAACTTCAGGTCAGATCCATGAAGCTATATGAAGATGAAGCTGTGTAGTTCCATATATTTAGGACTTGCCTCCAAAGGGTGCAATGTAATCCACATCACATCCACTTCTCCTGGGACATTCACCTACAGTGAAGGAAAGTCATAGAATCACACATCACCATCCAGGCATGCCAGGGAGAGCTCTGAATTGCAGCATGTCTATGTTGTTTTGCTGCTGGAATCACACTTTTCACACAAAGAAAGGTGAATTAACTTCAGTGTAGTACTGTACTGATATACTAATAGAATATCAGAGCTAGTAGCTTAGGATTGTATTGCATTATATGAGTATATCAGTGTATTTAACAGGGGTTTGTCTTCAGAATGATTCCTTGCTTCATGAAAGTACTTCATAAAAGTTCTTTTTTTCTGCAGTCAGACACACCTTCCATCACAATAAGTCACTTAGCTAGCTGAAAACATTTCTTCAAGGAGTTGTGTTTAATAAAAAAATTTTTTTCTTAGTGCATAAATCTCTCAGCTGTTACTGTTAATCTGCAGTTCAAATTCTACAAACCTATATATTATAATGTGCAAAATTTAAGTATTCATCACATTCTTCCCACACCAGACATTTAGGACACTATGAGATGTATCTAGAAGGTACATCTAGCACAGCATATTGCAGAGCTGATTGTTGTGTAAATGAACAAATTTCTAGATCACCAAATCCATAGACTACAGTCTTTCTAGTCTCCATCTGAATAACACTATTTATTTCTTCAAACTTCTATATTTAGAAATTAAATAAATGCCCTAAACATTACAAATTCACAGGTATTTTAAAAACTTCACCATTTCTCTTTTGTACACAGCATAGTTTGTGACTGTATCAGTTTGCTTTCTCTAAAGCCAACTGAAATGGGAAGAAATCTTGTCTGATCTTTCTAGTAAACACAGCTTCAGACACAGGGACAGTTTTATAGTGTAAATAACAGCCAGGTTAAATTGCCACTATAAAAACTTTCTACTCCTGATCAGTGATTTCTACTTTTCTTGGAATGTGTTTGCATTTTGACATTGCAAAAGCAGAATATATATTTTTGTTCTTGCTGCTCTTGAATATCTAAAAAACCCAGCCCAGTAACTAAATCAGGATAAAAGAGATCAGTATTCTGTTTTCCCTGGGATGTATCAACCATCATTAGGAATGCATACAATAAAAAGGCAATTTGGGACTCTGCGAGCAGGTTGCAAAAATAATTTACAGTTGTGTTCACTGTTGGCATTATACGAAATCACATCAAGACTCTTCATTTGTTCAGGCTACATTCAGTGTCATATAAAAACAAATCTTTCCACTGGTATTTTTATTGTTGTTTGCAAATAAGATATTTTCTTCTAGATTGTCTAATGTGCCAATAGAGACATCTCTGCACAGTTATTAATTAGTAACTTACATTGTAGCAATAGACATTACAAAGCATACACAGTAAGGAATGAAAACATGACTTATTAAAGTATTTGTCAGGCAAATTTGCTTCTCCTTTCTTTTCAATTATATGTGAGAGCATATATACTATCAATGCTTATATAGTAAAAATACTGTCAATTTTAATTATTGAAAATCTAAGACAAACACACTGAAGTCTTACATATTTTACCCTTTTTTTTTCTGAAACATATTTCAACTGAATGTTTTCTCAAGATACTTTAAAAGTTGTGAGTTAATCAGGAGAGCCCAGTGTAGCAGCTAATACTATTACCGCTTCCTATGAACAGTTTATACTTAAGTTTTTCAGCATCTCAGACTGAATCAGTGAAAGAACCAGAAAACTCTCAGATTTTCAGAATGACTCTGTTTGGTGTGTACAAAGTAAAGTTACCTTCTGTTTCCTTCAGCTATGATCTGACACGAATTACTTATTGGGATGTAATTTCAAAATGTGATTTATGTTGTGATTTCCTTCTGTATAGACAAATACTTTTCCCTTCTTACTTGGATTCCCTAGTTTTTCTTTCCATGAGCCAGAGACTGCTGCCACTGAGATTTTTGTCACTGCTGCTACGCTGCGATGCAAACACTTTCCTATCCCTTGAAAAGCAAAGGTCCATCTGAGCCCTTGTTCTGTTCTTGGTATAGACTTGATCTTTACATGGTGAAATATGCATGCTAATCTTCTCTATATTGCTAATTTTCAAGATATCTGTGTAACTCTAGGTTTCAGATAAGAAGAAACAGAATTAGTGTAGGCATGAGCCATTTCACTAAGATTTCAAGATTATTTTTTCAGATTTCAAAGTGATTTGGATCAATAAATTTCTCTCCCCTCTGAAAACGTCAAAAGAATTTCTTCCCTAGTGAATTATAATATTCTTCCTCCTTATGCCTTTGAAAGGTCAATACTCTTAAAAAGAGCAAAAAAGCTTCAGCAGAGAGAGGAGTGTTTTAATCCAGACTCCAGAGCATCTCTAATCCTCTGACTTTTCAGGTACCTCTCTGAAGTATCCTCAGATGCTGTCACAGCCTTTTCTCTCAACTCTGAGAGTTCCAGTTCTTTTCTACAGTGTAAGAGCCTGCAGATTAATTCCACATTACTCATGCACTGTTGTGACATAGTTTTGTCCTTCAAAGCAAGGCTTTTACAGCGTGGTAATAGTGGCAAGAACTCATTTCCTCTGAACTGCAAATCAAAAAAAGAGGCTAAGATGGCTTGTGGCACCTTGTCAAATACTGTAAATTGTTCTCATAGCACCATATTTCAAAACTGATGGCAGTGTAAACTTATGGGTGGATATGGTTGGAAGGTAACACCCACAGTGAGATTGTAGGGTATCAAATCTGCTCTCTGTCAAGGAGGTCAGAACAAATTGGCTCACTTCAGGAGACAGAATATTTTTTCTGTCAGGTCTTCATAACCAGGCTAGATTCCAAATCCCATGTATGTTACTTCCATCTCATGTATTACTGACTGATGATATGTGAGGATGGAAGAAACATGAAGGAAGAAACATGAAAGAAGAAACATTTGCTGTCCTATGTTGGTATTGTCTTTACTAGGAAAGTATAGGGCAGTTTTTATCTCTATTACATCTTATTGATGACATCAAAGCATTCTTTGTGTGAACTATTCCCAGAGCTCTGCCAAAAAAGTCCAGTAGCGCTTCAAGACAGATAGAATGTAACTATTAAAAAATTCTTAGATTTAAAAAAATGTATAAAAATGTATTCTATTTAATCATGAAGTTATGAAAACCTATATAATGATTTAATTTATTGCTGTAATAAAAACATAGATCTTAAATACCAAAAATATATAATGTAATACACTTCCTATCATAGTGTTAAAGCATATGAGACCATGAAACTGGTAGAAGTGAATTGTCAAATTCTAAACATCCATTTTACTGACTTGTTAAGTCAATCAAACTGACTGCAATTCCTTTCTGTGTTACAGAAAATAAGTCATTCAAAAAGTTTATTTCAACTGCTGATTGCATTTAAAAGGAGGAATTTGGAAAGACTTGATAAAAAGGTAAAAGTGATGTTTACTCTTCCATCCCTTGAATAAAATCTGGATATATAAAAGAGAAGATGAACTAGTTTTAGAATGATAAAGGATCTTGTGATTAGAAACAATCTCTTCAATTCATTAGTATAGGTGCTGGTTTCTTTGTCTACCAAGAGACCTTTCTCAATGGTTTGGAAAGACTTTTGTGAGGTCAGGCCTAAAGCAACTTTGCTTGGATTTAGAACAAAATGAAACATACAAAAATGAAAAAGAAACCCAAGATTTTAATGGCATTTCAATTTCTTTTCAAATGCAGCTTGCTATAATATTTACATTACTTACACATCATATAATAAAAATGCGGAGTAATTTTCTAAAAAAAAAAAAAAAGAAAATTAAGAACTTTAATGACTATAAACTTTCTCAATTATTAAATCAATGCTTGTATGTTTTTCATGTCCTACTGTGCCAGTAAAGACAAATGCCATATTCAAGAAATGCCCTATAGAAAATAGGAAATTATATATATACATTATAGGAAAAACTGGAATATGGCAATAATAATACAATTTAAAAAGTTTAAAGAAAATTTTATACTTACTAATTTAAATAATGGTGACAATCTTGTAGTTTTTATCTGTTTGAATTAAATCAGTCTGCATAAGGAACATAACAAACCAAAGAAAAGCGTTGTTGTACAGATCGCCTCAAGGACTAAACAGCTTATAGCATGTGAACTTTGTAAAAATCTTACATAACAAATTTTGGAGAAGCCCGAGTCCCCAAGAGGTTATTGGCCCAACACAATGAATGATTATAAGAACACATGGGATGGTAGCACTTCTTTTTTCTTTGGCTGTGTGGATCCCAAAAGTTAGTTTATGATAATCCTCCACTGTGCCTTTCCCTCTTTCTCTTCCCTTAAAATGCAGGCCTAGTAGGAAATGTGAAAAGGTTATTTGACAGCAAACATGGTAAAATTGAACATGCCCAGCAGAGACAGAAGATTGGGCACATGAGAAAATTAAATTTGTCAGTGTGTCCCATTGCTCATCAGTCTCACAAAATGATTATTAATTTTCTAAGGTAAGTGTTTCAATGAATTTAAGAGAAAGACCTGAGCCTGAACCATGTTTCAAGAGTGCAGTTTAATCAATAACATTAGGCAATACTGTGTTTAAATTATGAATATATTTATATTTACTGAAGCTAAGGCTTATGAAAGATACCCTGGATGTTAGGCCTAGAAATTAATTTCTATCATTCCATTTCATCTTGCGCCTGTCAGTTATGTAGAGGGCATAGGCAATTTGTTTATCTAGGCAGTACAACTCCTATAACACTCTGAATACAATCAGCATTATTTATGAAACCAACCTATGCTCTTATTTAATGATTTGGCAGTCATGCTAAACTATTGAACCTGTTAGTGAATAGTGTCAGCCGAATGTCAATACATACGTCTGACTGACTCTCATCTGCATAGAGAAATGATAATTAGGATTTCCGCTGAGTTTTCTGACAGAGGTGAAGCTGAATTAAAGCCTATTTATAAATATTTTAATATCATTAAACAGCCTTAGATCATTCAATTTGAGAAGCACTGTACACATGCCCTTCATTATGTAAAGGTTATCTTTTTAATAAAAAGATGCAAATATCTTTGAAGGGTACTTGCTTTTGTTTCTTCTCTTTGTTTTTTAGGCACAATGTTTCTCCCACTGGGGAAAGCATGAAGACAACCCTGCTATCACTTTCATTGTTTATTTGTATGTATAGGACTTATTTATGGTCTTCAGCAGAATCAAAAACATACTACTGGCAGCTTTTTTTCATTAAAGCTTCTATTAAAACTTGATTTAGTGTCATGGGAATGTTCATTATTTACAAGTCAATGTCTAGTGACGGAGCCAAAAATTCAGACACTTTTCAGCCTGTATGAATTGTCACATTGTTCCATAAATCCAAATTCTAGCTCACTCATCCATTTGTTCTGTTTCTAGATAAAGCTGATAATCTAGCTCCAAGTCTGATCTGCGGTCATAGGTAAGTGATGTTCTTTTGAATTCAGATTTTCTGCCTAAAAAGTCTGAAAATATCTAGCTTATCCATATGTTGCTTTTTAACCCAGGAATTTCACTAAAGTTAGAATGGCACAGAGACAGTAAAAATGAAATCAGAATTTAAATGAGTTTTAACATAGAGATGTTGGTAAGATCCCTAGTAAATGAACAAGGTGTAAGATGGAAAGCTATCATGACAAGCAAGAGAGATAGACCCCAAAAAGACAATATACTTGCTTACCTGCTCAACCCCAACAGAGTTAAAGCTCTAACGATTTTACTGCTACTAATTTATACTGCTTTTTTTTTTTTTCCCATGGAATTGTCTTCCTGCTCAAAAGAGAGCAATATTATGTGTTTTACATCTTTCTTCTCTTTTACAGCATAGTTTCATCCTTCATCAGCAATTTGTGCTGATATCTTAGACTTTCAAAAAATTAAATTCCTGTTTTATCCGCTATCAATACAACCTCTTTAACTCATTTTTCTGAATTTATACAACACTGACACCAATTTGTTATTATTCTACTTGTTCTGAAGTTTGTCTTATTGGTTGAAATCATACACAACAATTAATAGATCAATAAGTAATTAGTTTAGAATACCAGGGACCATTGGTTATCTAATTTTTTTTGGGGGGAAGGGGGGGATCAAAGTAAAACAAGCACAACTCATATATGTGTGCTCTGAAACATAAGCACAGACACTTCAGTTTGCAGAACTTCTTGAGCAAGAATCTCCTCAAGGAATCAGAGAGGAGAAATGGAAATGACAGACCAAAGTGAAGGCAAAAGAGAAATGTTGCCATTATCTCAATTGGATTTCCCAATGTGTCTATCACTGAAGACAATTACATAGCTACAGAATGGTAGCTCAAAAATACTCAGAACTGTTAAACTACAAGAGCATCAGAAATTACCGCTTCAACATGAGCCAGTGTAGCAGCAAACAAATTTTGCACCTGAATTTCTGATTACTGATCATGTAGTACCATGCCATTCTGGGTTACAGGGGAAAATCCTAGGTAGTCCAGTTCCTCTGTGCCAAGTGTGCAGCTGTTTGCCAAGAGAAAATGAGACTTTCATTTCTGGTCTTCGGAGGTGTTGCAAACCTAGTACTTCACAGAGTATCCTCTAGGATAGCTATAGTTTTACCTCTCATTGCTGTTAGGATAGGGTGTGTTTTCTCAGTTACTTTTATTTCAACTTGGCAGCTATCTAGAAAGCAAAGCAAGTTCACCAGCTTTATTAAAACCTTGGAGGTCACTAAGTATTTTGAAAATAGGCTTTTGCTGACATGTTCCCAGCAGTGAATTCTAAATATTAAGAACTAGTTAACATATATCAACAGTCTTGTGCAGGTGAACAAGACTTGGGATTGTATAAACATCTGCAAAAGAGCTAGAGCCAACTCTGGTACATATTAAGACAACCTCTCATCATACAAATACAAAAGTCATTCTGTGAGGTAGCATTCTTCACCAAATGCTCACCTTTATTATGAAGGTAATTTTCATAGGCTGTCAAGAATTGGTCAGCCACTCAAAGCAAAATGAAAAATGAAAAATTCTCTTGGGTGGAATACTTCTAAGATTCCACTTATAGCTTACAGACATTTGCCTTCTGTCACATTTGAATGGTATTTCTCTTGGAAGAAATGTCTGCTTTTTATTAAATCTGAAGGAAGGAAGCTGCTTACTGAATGGAAAAAATTGTCTTCTAAGATTGCTTTAGCCTATCTGTGCTTACTTTATAAGAATTGACAACACTGAATTCCAGTAAGGACACTTTGAAGAGATTGCTATTTATCCAAAAGCCAAAAAAGGGGAGAACACTTAGGGTTAAATAGTTGTCATGTTATTAGAAGGACACAATTTTAACTGTTCCTAGAAAATTAATGTAATTGCAAATAGCGCAAACTGTTAATTGAAGAACCAGAGGTGTTTCAAAGCTATTTCTTTAGTTCTGGTCAGGATAAGGCTTTGGTGCATATCTCCTGGAGGAGGGGTGTGTGTGGGGGGTGGTGTTTCCACTTACTGTATTTTTTGTCTATATCTTAGAGCTCATTAAAAGGCTTCATGTCAGACTGAAGTAAATCAGATAACATGCTCTAGAAAAGTACCTACTGTGCTCCACCTATGAGCTATGAGGAAAGACTAGATAACTAAGACTAGAGAAGACTGGTAAGTAAATAGTGGGGATTCCAAATCTTTAGCACCAACTGTTTCAATATCCACTGCTATCATACCATACTATTTGCCAATATAGCTATATTTCATTCTATAACTGGCAGCTTTGCCAAGTGCTTGCTTCATGTTGATGAAATATACACAAGACACATTGAAAAAGAGTCAATGGTCTTGTCCACAGAAAAAATCATTTCAAGTATTTTATTGCAGAATATGAAGATCTGGAAAAATGTTTAAAACTGTTTGAACACTGTAAACTATTACAGTGAGTTACTTTTATTTTAGTTCTCACAAGCAGAAGCAACAGAGAGGAGAGGAAAATGTCGGTCAAGTATTACTTTCTTTCCATGGCCTGGTAGAAAAAAGAGTTCTGAACACTCCTTTCAATGGTATATATTAATTTGCTGTTTCTGTGTAGTCATTATATCATTTGTCATGAAAACAGATTTATAAAAAGCTAGGTTTTGACTATATTTTTCAAAGAACAGTGGCTGTGCTCTGGAAATACATAAAATATCTTTCACTAAAATTCTGTAATAAAAATTTTCATGTCAAGACTAACGGGTCAAAAGGCAAGATATTAGTCCATTCTTATAATGATTGCATGACTGCAATGAGCAAGGAGAATGTTAAATCATTCTTATGTGCATTTTTTATTTTCTCTAACTGAAAATGACAAGTAGACATGAGATTGTTAGATATGGGTCATCAAAGAGAGGTAATGTACACCTGTAGCAAAGGCTACTTGGTGATAGGAAACCACATCTGAGCACTAGGCTAAATGCAATGGAAAACTGAACAATTCAACCTTGTCTCTACATACTCCAATATCAGGATGAACATAATTACTAATGCACCATTACAACTATTAAAGACTATTCCAAATGATGATTAATTATCTTTTTGAGTCTATATAACACAATTTCTGCAACCTAGGTGAGTATTGAACAGCTATGGTTAAGATAACCGATAATCTCAGAATTTATGACCAAGTCATTCTATATACACAGATCAGCTTTTCATTTTGGAAACTGAGGTTTTATTGTGGTCTTTTAAATTAATTCAAGAGTTAGATTTCTTTAATTCTATTATTATTACTCCTTTCCTTTCACAAGATAAATTTATATTTTGAAGTTGGAATCTTCATATCATTTAATACGACCTGGAGGAAAGAAAACAGTATTAAGAATACTATTCTCTATTGATTGCATTAAAATATTGTAAATTATAGTATTTTAAAAACACCCTAGTTATTGTACAGACCAGGAGTCCTGTTTGGCAACTGCCTTCATGTAGTAATAAACACATGAGAAACTTACAAAATATACCAAACAAGTAGGGTAAGTGAGTGTATTAGACGGAGGATTAGAGGAGGTATGGGTAAAAGCAAATAGAATCACAGAATATGCTGAGTTGGAAGGGACACACAAGGATCATCAAACCCTCCTAGCCCTGCACAGGACCATCCCCAGGAGTCAGACCATGTGCTTGAGAGTGCTGTTCAAACACTTGTTGAAGTCAGTCAAGCTTGGTGATGTGACCCTTTCCCTGGGAAACCTATTCCAGCATAGAACCACTCTGAATGAAGAACCTCTTTCTAATATCCGACCTAAACCTCCCTGACACAACTTCAGGATATTCCCTCGTGTTCTGTGTATGGTCTTTAGATATCCTGCTGTAGTAGTAGCAACAGTTTTTCCATGAGTTTCCGAAGACCTGTCAACACAGAAGCTGCAGTTTCCTGAACTGAACCATAAGATGCCAAATTTTCCTTAAGATTTTACACTTTCCAGTGGCATAGTATAGGGAAGGTAATGGACTATATGACTTTAGAACAGTTCACCGTTTCTGAAACTTAGAAAATATCTGGTCTCCCTTTTTGCTCAGCAGGAATTTCAATTCCAAAAATAAAAGTTAAAAGTGTGTGAGAGTCTTGATTGATGGCTGACCCAGAAAGTAGAAAAGCAGATGAAACAGAGTGATTTAGACAAGGGAAGAAGTCCTTAATATGATTTTTCACCTTTCCTGAAGTAATAAATTAATAAACAATAAAAATATTACCCAGTTCAAATCTATCTTCCTTGCCTTTTTGAAGATAAACAGGGAGAAATCAGTGCAATCATAACAAAAATGGACAAGTTTGGTTGTCTCTGAAAAAGAACACTCCTGTTTTCCTGGTTGCTAGATTTGCATCAGAGAGCTTATAAAGCTTATTGTCTGCATGAACTTGTGAAACTCAGAAGAAATGTCCTCCTAGGTGTGCATGACCTGTAAATATTGGTTTGTGTTTGTGTCAAAGGAGAAGAGAGAGGGGAAGTGATATATATATTTTTTTTAATCAAAAGATCTAATAGCTTATGACAAGGTATATTATCCCCTGGAAGGAAAAGGAAAAAAGGAAATGCCTTTATGCTGTAACAATAGCTAAATCATTTCAGCTGTCAGCCTCCATTAAGACACACCAAGCAGGGACAGTGATTTCTAAGCCAGTTTGTCCATCAGTTTTTGAAAAGGACTAGAAAATATAAATAAATACAGATGAATGTGACTGCATAGGCTTTACTATGGCTAATTTCTGTAGACATCATCCACCCTTGTTGATAATTTTCATGTCATTTAGAAGTGCAATGCTAGGAGAAAATTGCAGTTCTGTGGTGCTGAGAAGCATAAAGTAGGATTTTTGTTTATGCTAATACATTTTGAAAATAGTGTCCCTTCACCCCTGGAGGTTTATCTATCAAAGACAACATAGGTCATTTTCCTGAACCAGTGTTTAGGTTTGATTTATGCATTGCCTATCAATGCAATTCAATATACATTTCCATATGTACTGAAGCAGTTTGCTTCCTTCTGGAAGAAGCTGGAAGCCAGCTAGTAGGCACAGTCTGATGATACACCAGCTAGTTCTCAGCAAGCTCATTCAGTTCTGAAATGCAGCCACCAGAACATATTTAATGTCTATGCTTCATATATTGAGTATTAGCCAGCCTGTGAATTCTCAAGGGTATATGACATTATGTGCTGCTTTAGGATATAGGAGAGTTAATTTTCTTCATAGTGGCTGGTATGGGTGTGTGTTTTGGATTTGTGCTGAACATGGTGTTGATAATACAGAGATGTTTTGTTATTGCTGAGCTGGGTCTTACACAGAGCCAAGGCCTTTTCTGCTTTTCTTACTGCCACGCTGGTGAGGGGTTCAAGGTATGAAGGAGAATGGGAGAATGTTCAGAGTGATAACGTTTGTCTTACCAAGTAAAACTCTTCTGTGTGATCAAGCTCTGCTTTCCTAGGGATGGCTGAACATTTGCCCGCCTCTGGGAAGCAGCGAAGGAATTCCCATGCAAATATCCGCAATACAAACACCAGAAAGTCCAAGCTCTCTTCAAAGAGATGCCTGATGAATGTCAGTTAGCTCTCCAATCTACCTGTCTTTTAGTGTCATCTGCATGACAGGGATAGTAACAATCATAATAATAAACCCATGTTTGATATTTCTTTGTAGACATCTAACTCCTTATGCTACTCACAGTTTAGCATAGTCCTTTAAACAGAAATCTGATAATTGCTTTTTTTAGTTTTATGTTTGTTTCTGGTTTTGCTAAAGGGGGTTTTTTCCTTCAAATTATTAGAAATTGAATGTTAACAAGCAATAATAGCAGGACAAAGAACCCATTTTATAGAAATAGGACACATCTTTCAGTAATATTGATTAGCAGCACTAGGTTCCCTGAAATCAATGGGAATTTAGTCATTGACTTCAAGAGTGCTAAAAGCCACTAAGGGTGTTTTAGACGGAGAAATGTTACATCTTGAAAGGAAACCTGGAGAGATTTTCAGGCAAGAGTTTTCTTCTGTTTGTAACAGTCTTACTGATTTCTGTAGGTATTTCTAATGAAGAGAAATAAAAAGAAACTGCTCAAGATAGATCATCTACAAAATAATAGCATATAATCCATTTTGAGCAAATTAAAAATGAGGTATCATCTATAATTTTGCTTCTTCATTTTTATATGCAAAGCAGAATTTGAAGTCTTAAGAAAACCAAAATACTGTTAAAATTTATAGACATCAGTTTTTAACATCACAAAACCATTTATCAACTTTCAGAATTGTATCAAAATCTAAAATGTCCTATGTATTACTATTCAGTTTGTATTTCTAGTTTCAGAGACTTGTCTCCTGAATTTCAAACAAATATGTTTTCAGCTCCTTTTAAATCTCTGTAGCTTCACAGAGCCACTATGACTGACAACTATGTAACTCTCAGTAGTAAGAAACCAGGGTGACACCTGTATAATCAGTTGAGAGGGCAAAAACCTCCTGATTATACTATGTTCTACCAATTCAGAGCAGTATATATCTAAGTTTTGCTGTACAGGGGATTTTATGAAAAATAGATTCTGGCGTAAGCTTCCCTTCCTGGAAATTGGTATTGTGAATCTGCCTTATCAAGAGCCCAAACTGTGACGGATTAGCCTTTTTAAGGTGAGCTCTTACATGAAATGACAACTAGCTCCTGCAAGAGTATTCAAGTGCAGACCTCTAAATTTTCCTTTTTCAGCCAAACTTAACAAAATACTGATTATAAACGTGACATGACATGTCAAGCATATAGTTAAACCTACATAGTTATAGGTGTAACTATATGCCTAGGGAGTGTCCCTCAAAACAGCAAGTGTTATGGTGTCAGATGATTGTGAGACCCTTCACTTTGGTTGTGCCGTGCCCTTGGTCTTGGTATTCTCATTCTTTATTAACTGATCCATTTCAGCTTTTCACTACTGTGATTTTTGGACTTTGCTGCTTATAGATAATCATGCAAGATGGCTATCTTATTAGATCACAGTGTGGATTCTTGTGACACCTGTACTACTTGTGATTACTGTTTCCCATGAAGGAGATGCACAGCTGAATGTCCGTGGGGTAACTGTAGTTTTCAAGACTCCAAATAATACTGAGAGTTTTTTGTTTTCGCTATTTCTCTATAATTCTGTAAATCTTCAAAGATTCTGCCATGTACTTCTATCACTGAAGGAAGTCTTGTTTTCTGTTCAGTAAAAAGTCAGCAAGTCAGAAATGACACTTTCAGCTATCAAAATATTTCAGTTGTTCTTGTGTTCCACCCAGCATATTTTCCTACTTGGAAGTGTTTTCACTTCTATTCTTAGACCACTTTCCTCCCAAGAATGTGGTATTTGGAACTTACTGCTCATAATTTAAAATTAACCCACATACACCCTTCATTTTGATAAAATGTTTGGTGAATTCCTAAAATGAACCTTTCAAATTCTTAGTTCTCCAAGTTAACTGTCAAGATTTAAAATGCAATAAAAAAATTCTGTTGTGATCCAGTCCCAGAATTTATAAAATCTTGGGAACAAAAATCATGTAGGGAAGTTCAGAGGTTTAGGATTTATGAGAGCCATTCTCAGCCCCTGCTTTGGCAGTAAATTTTTTTTTCACACATCCACAAGGTACTGAGAACTTCTCTCTCAATTGCTGTGACAGAATAGCATCTTGCAAACAACGTTTGACACTTCAGAGGCTCAGGATCATGTACTCCTCCCTGTATCTCTAGAAATGGTTAAATTCACTGTCAAGAGGTGTCTTCACCTTCCCCCATACGATGATCCAGGCAGCTGACAGAGGAGCACACAGTAGTCTGGATAGGTATAGAGCTATCCGATACTGTATGGAAAGTAAAAAGAAGGATATTTCTTAGAAACTGAAGGACTTCTATGAAACAGACCTATAAAGAACTCTTGAGTACTGCTACTATTATAATTACATGTTGATAATGGAGAAAAGTCATATATAAAGTAAAAACAATTATATCATTACATTAGATACAAGAACCTGACAAGCTCCATTAATATAGAATAGCAGAAAAACATTTGTATTGAGAGATGATAAAATGCTTGACTTACATAATCACCTTCTTCACATTTTCCTCTGTAATCAAACTGACAAGAAGATTTTGTGGATATGAAAATTACATATAGACATGAAATTCCTTACCAAACTTTATAAGGCAAGTACATTGCTGTATTTAGAATAAGACTGTAGACAAACAACTGATATATAGAGAGATTCTACTGATGGCTGCATAGAAAAAAAAGTAAAAATTATTACAGAAATGTTTGGACATCTTAAAACAACAAACAGTTCAAGAAGATTTATTTAGTCAAGGTAGACTAAAATTCACTGATATAATAACAGAACCATTTGTCTTAGCAAGTATCTTGTTATTGGTGATCAATAATGTAGCTGAGATGACTGATGGCTTTGTTTTCCTGTGGTGGCTCAGCCAGTCTAAATTATTTATTTGACATTCTGCCTCTTGGCAAATGCTAGGAAACCGTGATAAGAAATGTGCATTCCTCAGATACATACCGCTGAATGAATACAAGATATTCCTCAAGCTTTTGTTGAATGACATATGGCTGTAGTTTGAAAGACAGTTTTGCTGACCGCACATGCTTTTTTCTTCTGGCATGAATAGCAGCCTAGAACAAAAACTGAGAAGGAACTACCTGGTTTTTTGTTACACATGTCAGAGGAGAACTTGATAGCGTTTTCAGAAATATCCAGAATTTGGATGCCTCTGGATACTCAGGTTTGCCAGGATCTTTACGTTGTTAGAGAAAATTTTAATTAGTCTCGAGACAGGGAAAATTGTAAAAAAATAAAAGACCATAAAAACTTAATAGCAAGATAGAGAAAAATTCTCCCAAGCTCTCTAAGCTCATTATATTGCCTCTGACAATGGCCAGTGGGGGAAGTTGAGGTGAAGAACGAATATAAGAGTATAACCAGTATAGAATAGTATTTCTCCTTCTATATCTTGCCATTTTTATGTCATCCACTCCCCATGCTCAAGAGTTCTTTTATTAAATGCATGCAAACCTTTCAATGACTTCAGGCATCCTGGCTCTTCTCTGTGCTGCTTTAGCTGTGTTACAGCCTATTCAAGATATGGTAATAAAAACTGCACTCGAGGTATCTGTGCAAAAGGATTTATGCACAGTGTTACAATATTAATTTTTCCTCTCGATTCTTTCTCAATACATATATAATAATTTTTTGAATATTTAATTCTATTTCACAGTTTATTTTAAACTGTTGTGCATGAAGCTGATATTTTCAGACATCTGTCCATAATAATTCCAGTCTCCTTCTTAAGTGTTAAAGAATACTAATGTAATTCAGATATGGCCATTGTGCACTGGATTCTCTTTACACATTACTTTGCTTTTGTTTCTATATTTAATTTAATTTCCTGTTTTATAATCCAGTTGCTTAGTATCACAAGACTCTTCTACAAAACTTCATTGTCTGGTAATCTCTTGAGTAGTTTTATGTTATATTCAGATTTATCTCCTCACTTTTTACCTTCTTTAATAGATCATTTAGGAATAATTTCAGGAGCACAGGTCCCAGTACAAATTCTTGTGTGAGACAAGAAAGGTAGAACAAAAATACATTGATAGAGACAAAGATTAACCATGACAAGGCTGGGGAAACATGTCTGTTTTTGATAACTGCTCTTCAGCTCTCCTTGTCCTTGCCTTAGCATCTCAGAAATGTCAAAGTTCAGCTGTCTAACTATCTTACTAAAATGAATAAATTCTTCAACTGCACTATGTGCTTATGTGTGGTATTCTCGCAGAGGCACTGCAAAGCACAAAACCTCTTCTATGCATGGAGCATTTGCAAAAATTATTTTAGCTTCACAGTGTCAGGTTGTCAGCAACCCACATAGATTATGTTTCTTCATACCTTTTTAAATACAGAGCTGCACATCTAACAAGCTCATGTCCACTCCTAAAAGTAGCCATTCTGGAACTGAACTTCCATAATGCAAAAATACCACTTGGTTAATCTGGTAACCGCCTTTTGAGAAATTTTTTTCTGGAACTTATTATTAGAAATTATGTCAAGTCTTTACGTGAAAATAAGTGTTAATGCTGATGTTTACAGTGAAATCCAAGGCATTTTCCTAATTGGAGGCCAGCTTCTACATATTTCCAGTAGAAAGCTGATCCCATAGTTCCCATAGTGAGAAGCTGGTCACTACAAATCAACAAAGTTGATGGAACTGCAAAATTTCCACCGGAAAATTATAGAATTATAGAAGGGTTTGAAATGGAAGGGACCTTAAAGATCATCTAGTTCCAATCCCTATGCCATGTACAGGGACACTTTCCACTAGACCAAGTTCCATCAAACTTAGGTTTGATCACTTCCAGAGATGAGGCATCTATAACTCCTCTGGGGAAGATTTCCAGTGCTAATCTAAACCTACTCACTTTCAATTTGAAGCCATTTCCCCTTGTCCTATCACTACATGGTCTTATAAAAAGTCACTCTTCTTTCTTAAGCCCCTTAAAGTACTTGAAGGCCACAATTAGGTCGTCCCCAAGCTGTCTATTTTCCAGGCTGAACAAACCCAGTTCTCTCAGCCTTTCCTCTTAAAAGAGAGGTGCTTCATCCCTCTAAAACCTTGATGGCTCTCCTCTGAACTCACTCCCATAGGTCAATGTCTTTCCTGTGCTGGGGACACCAGAGCTGGATGCAGCACTCCATGTGGGGCCTCATGAGAGTGGAGCAGAGGGGCAGAGTCACCTCGCTCAATGTGCTGGCAAATGTAGACAGGAACCCATTTCAAGCTTAGGTAAATTAAATATTCCTATTCTTGGTGCAGCTGTGGTACTCTGCCTGGTAGGTTTCTTCTCTTCATTGATGGAATGCCAGTTCTAGTCCAATGTGCTGTTCCCAACGTGGAAAATGTGCTCCTGGCACTATGGTGATGCATTGCAGTCCACAGGTCCTCCAGCACCCACAGCTGTGCCATTGACTTGGGTCTGCCAGGGCACCTGGGGCTCAGTGCTAGAGGATGGCAAAGAGATTTTGCTCTTTTATAATTCACAACCAGAGACCACTATATTGACTTTTCACTTCAATTTTTCCAGTGTTAGAAACCAAGTTTTGTTCATGTACTCGTGTCTAGCTCATGACCAGTTTTGCAATACATGATTTCCAGTATCTTCGGTGCCATTTGTAGTGTGACAAGATGAATCTCTTGAGTGCTGGAAAGATTGTAAATGTCTTGTGGCGAATCCTACACAGCAGCTAACAGCAGTTAGAAACTTTTGTTTATTGTGCCTATTCAAAGAAGATTAGTGTGCTTCGAAGATGTAAGGCAGAATGGATGATTACTAAGGCTTCTGATAACTATTAGTTCTCATTTCCTTAACACCACTTTCTAATGCGCATCTTTAAAAGTTTTCACAGGACTTTTAAAATATAATCAATTTTCCTTGGCTATTTCCTAATAATTCAAACTAAGTGCAGGACCTGACATGCAATCACGCTAATACAGGTCGATATCCATTTTCTTTCAGTTAAATAGGAATTTTAACACAGTGACACCAGCTGTGGAATCACAAACAGCTAATGTATATCTATCTGTCTGTTTGATGAACATGCAGGATGAAAACATGACTCAGATACCTTTAGTCATATTGAATGAAACTCACCAGTATAGCTCACCAGGTGAAACAAAGAATATCACCACTTATTAGCCAAAAGTAGCCTGAGGACCATTTAACCTCAAACACATAATTTACATTTACATTTCATTTACAAAGATAAGACTCATTTTTGTGTCTGAGCTCACTTGGAAAAATGGGTATGAGAAGATACTCTTCTCTAGCCAGAAGACTTAAAACTGAACCTGTGAGATCAAAAGAAAGCCCTACATAAAATACCCACAAAAAAAAAAGCCTGAAAAAAATTACCCATTTGTCTGCAAAAGGACCTTCTGCTCTGTTTTTAGCACCATGCATTAATGGAAATTGATGCCTGGAATCTGCACCCAGCTGAAATTGCCACAAAGGCGTAGGATACAATGAGGGAAGGAACTGTCAGGAGCTTGCCAAAAGATCGCAGCTAGCTATTTATGAATAGAAGTGTGAGATGGCCAGGACTTAATTTTACATGTCATCCAAAAAATGCCACATTCCTCTCAGATGACATAACAAATTATTCATGCATAAACTTAATTACCCATATGACATTTATCACAAACTTCTATCTGCATTGGCTGGTTATGATAATCTGAAGTCTGAGCTCTTAATGTTGCTCTGATGCAGTCATTAAAACAAATTAGAGACAGATAAAATTAATAATCACTTTATCTTTTTGCAATTAAAATAGTTTTTGCTTTGGTAACTGTTTTTGAGGCTGAGTGACCAAGATTTTGCTGCTGTATCTTTACAGAGAGGTATAATTTTCTACCTGAAAATGACTGACTGAATTTTGCTTGATCATGGTTTACAGGACACACCTATAAAACACACCTAAAATGATTAAGCTAAGTTTGTTGCTAGGTCTCAATATATCATGTACTTGTGTTTGGAAAGAAAAAAAGTGCTGATAAGTGAAAAGGAGGAAAAGATGCATAATAGAACAAAATTACTGAGATGAATGGTGTCCTACATATAAAACTCAAAGAGTTGCACAGACAACAAAGAATCCAAAAAAATGGAACTGGGCAAGGATTTCAATTAGATCAGGATATGCTTTATTTCCATACACTCACCTGACTCCCTTTCTTCCTGTTTCACTGAAAACAAAAAAGGACTATTGCCAAAATAAGATGACTTTCCCCAAATATTTATTTCATAATTAATAAATGAGGGATGTTTTTCCTCTATGGCCTTATTTAATACTTAATTTTTGTGTTTTGTTGCCAGACTTATTTTAATGAAGTTTGAAATATGATTTGTAAAGGTGAAAGTGAAAAAGATGTAGTGATAAAATAACATGAAAATTCTCCTTATTCTACAAAGAAGAACATTTAAGGTGCAAAGGGAGGTGTAAAGTCCTACCCTTTATTAATATAAGATCTTTGGTGAAACTGTAAAGAATTCTGTGTGTTGTGCTGGCTGCAACATCATACTGATGAACTTGTCTCAACGAACATCAGTATTACAAACCCACTCTATTCATCTGGCTTATTTGCAGACTCAATACATGAGTTAAGGACTTCAAAATTCATAGTAGGTGGGTGAAGGAGCTTGACAAAGTGGTATATAAAGAAATAATTGACTGTGAACATACAGCTTTAGGTTCTCGGGATATTAAGCGAACCTCTATGAAAATCCCAAAAGACTGTTCAACACATAGATGTCTAGAAGAGAGTGATGTCTAGCCTAAACACTATAAACCCTAGTATAATTTAACACTTGTGAAAGATAAAGTCTGTATTTACTCATAACCTATGCTCATTTTATCCTTCCAAAAATACATGATCCATTGCTTTACCTTATAAGAATGAAGGCAAGGTTTTGACTTACACCTCTCTAGCAGCTTAATGATTTTCATGTAACTGACCTTGCCAGGGTAGCTGGCATAGCTGCCTAAGCATGCACAGAACAAAACCAAATTCAGGCCAGGGCTGATTTCTGAGAATAGAGTAAGCCTGTAGTAGTTCCAGTATATGTCAGAATCTTCCCATTTTCTTCATGAGCAGTGTTGACATGTATGTGAATTTACAAAGCTTAAAAGAGATTCCTTCCAAGTGGTCTTCCATGGGTGTTTAAAAGCACTTATTTAAATATACATCTGCCTACCACTGTCTGCATTATTACAAAAGAACTGTGCTAGAAACATAAAACCTTAGTGTTTAAATAATGGTTCTCACTCCTGAGATGTGAGGGTTAGGGAGAAAGACAGGCATGGAGCTTTCCTGATCCTCCCAGTATAATGGGAAATGGACTGCATCTCTCCCATTTCCAGTAAAGTCATGACAATTTCCCTAATGCATTCAAACAAACTGGAAACATGATGGATTCATACTTTGTCCACAAGAACTACTTCTGCAAAACAGAATGCAAGAATAATGTCCAGAGTCATAAAACCATGGAGACACAGAACAGCTCAGGATGGAATGGACCTTGAAAGATCAGCTGGTCCACCTCTTTGCAGGAAAGGGAGCACAGCACCACTGAACAGCAAGAGCGCAAACACTTTCCCTCTATCACACTCATGGCACACAGACACAATTAAAGGCCAGGATCAGCTACCCTTAGTTGACATGATTTTCAGCGCGCATATGTGAGTGACATTATTTACCGTGGGTAAGACTACTAATGTTTGACCCTTAACCATCTATGTACAGTATATAGTCATAGAATATTATTCTGCTAAGCTAGACTCTACATATTTCTACATCATCTTTAGCTATGTTTATTTATTGTTTGAAAACAAAGTCTATCTTCGAGAATTTTGCTCTCTTCTTTACTGTTTTGTTCTGTCTTCTTTCATTGCTGTTATAGTCCAAACTGCTTTTCTCTCAATCTCTGCATGAAAACTGAGCTTTTGTACTACATTCAGTACAATGTGAACAGGGAATGAAACTGACTCACACGTGGTTTGGATCACCTGAAGGATAACATTCATTCAAAGAGCTCTGTGAATTTTAGCCATGGAAATAGTGAAGGAGAAAGTTTAAAGAGTTTAATTAATTTGCATCCCTAAATGTGAGTTGTTAGTACTATTGAGAATTAGAGAATTAATTTGACTGTGAAAACTACATGGGATGAACTGGTATGTCATATTGAATTATGGCAGCCTGTATCAATGTCAAAAAATGTATCACTGAGGGGGAGGGTGTTGAAAATCAAGGATCATTTCTAGAGGTGCCACCAATATCCCTGAAGTTCCTACTTCAGTATTTGTTAAATATTCCAAGCAGATAGGCATCTGAGAAGGAACAATTTGGAGTGAAAACATCCAGGGCCTCTGAAAACACAGAAAACTTCTGCAAATTGTTTGGGGAGAGACAGTGGAGACACCTCCATCACAGTTTTTTAATGGCTTAAAATTTGTTAAAATTTCTTGATTTTATATTACCTAAAAGACAATGGCTGGGACAATTCTCTATAGCCAGGCACAGCTTCTTTCAAAGAATTACTTGCCACTGAAAATCCTGAAAATTATATATATAAAGTATGATTGCTTGCCCCCCCCCCAGATTATTGTGGAGTCACCAGGTTTCTTTAAATAGACAATGTTCTGAAGATAGACAAAACTAATATTTCATCCCAGTTAAACAATGAAATTAAAAGAAATCTACCAAAATACAGTATGCAGGAAAGAGCAGCAAATTATTCTTGCCACAGTGATGTGCATCTGATAGATTGCTAAGGATCTTATAGCTGTCTGAATTGTCCTGATAAATGTCTAACCAGAACTCCTTCCTGCCTTCTGAGAACGGCTCAGTTTCTGTGTTACTACCATATTCAGAAAGATCCACTTTCCATCAGCCTGAATACTGTATCTGTTGGCAAGATAAAAATAGAATAGTTCGTTAATACTTCTAGCCTTTCATTTGCATTGTGCATGGGTAAGCTGAGAACCCAGTATTTTGTAAGAGATCAGTATGCAATCTGGACTGGGCTACAGTATGCTAAAAGATGTGTTCAAGTTGCATCAGGAGAAAAAGTAGTCATCTTGTCCATCAACATCACAGATACTCGTGCACTCTAAAATCACAAATGCAAAGTTGAGGGAATGAATTCTCTTTGGTTTTAGCACATCCATGCAAGATATGCAAGAATTTGACAGACTCCACAGACATGTGAGCTTCATCAGAATTTACTTTAGCATGAAAGGTTACTTCAAGTGAAAAAATGGTTTGCTGATAAAGATGCTAAAAAATGTACTTGCACATTATCTTAACTTTCTTTAAACTATTCAAGCAGTTGTTTATTTGCAGCTGTCTTGCAACCTCTACTATGATCTACTCTGCTCCAAAAGGATAGAGATTGTGTAGATTACCATCCTTGTGCTGAGCTCAGCTACTTAGATTCCCTGAGTCTGCAGTAGTCTTCAGCAGTGAAAGCTTTAGCATTCCTCATAATATCATATCTACTCTAAAGTAAGAGGTAACTTTACTATTTGCCTAAATACCTGATTCTTCCTGAATATTGCACAACTGGGCTAATATTCAGCATCTGTAACTTCCCCTTGTGTTCTGGGCTGAAATCCAATTTCTTGTTACCTCTTTTAAAATTGTCTTCTGAAATTTTACTAGGTTTCTTTACTTAATTTTTTTATGGAGCTGTGACAAAAAAATAACTAGAAGCACTGGAATTGCACATCTCATTGCATCAGAATTTTCTCTTAAACTTTGCCTCTCCATTACAGTTTTGGTTGGCATCTCATGTGTGAAATGCACACTTTGCACGAAATGTATGCTTGCAGTCTCTATTATTTTACTTTTGTCCTTTCTGTTATTTTAGTGTTCACTGTGTCTTTGGCCTGTTTACATAGATGGAAAAATCCCCAGTGTCTATATTTTTAATCATTTTATTAAAGTCACAGATATGATTAACCTGTCTAGGTTTGGACTAGGGACCAAGATATTCTGAATTAATGACATATGTCTGGAAATTGGTTATTTAAATAGTTTGTTCAGAGAGTGGCTTGTTTGCACCTATACAACTCCATTTGTTTTGAAGGGGTAGCTCTGAGGAGACGTGAGCTCTTTAAATGCTCCAAGATCCCACTGCCATGCATAATATGCAGTCTTGGAAATGGAAAATAAAATAGCAGAACCTGAATGTGAGCAAAATAAATTCATCAGAACTATAGTTCTTTAGTTTCCATTTTTTAAATATCTGTGACAATTGCACTGTTTTCAAAAGTAAAGGGTTATTACAATCTGGTTGAGGGAAAGCTTTAGAGGAGTCGCTATCTCCCTGATGCTTCGACAAGCTAAAATCCTGCCCTGAACTAGGAGAACTAGTAGTTCTACTGCTCCAATATTGTTGGGTCCTTGAGATCAGCCAATGCATTTCATTTTTTGCCAGAGAACTCATCCTCTGTCAACTCACTCTGAGACGCTGAGAGGCTACATTTTTGTGATATTATGCTGAGGTTCTAAAAGAGGAGGTGCTAGATGAACTAGCTAAAAAGAATCTCAGAAAGAGGATTCATTTCGGTTGTTACACTGTGACAGGCACTGTAGGTTGAACCAGTGCCCTCAAAGGTGAAAAACATATGGATTAATCTAGTGCCCTTTGTCTGTACATCCATAACCATCATACTGGAAGTCAGCACCTCTACATTTAAGGTGAAGCATCATCAATACATTTTCTTCCAGTTCTTGAAATGACATCCAGTGTGTCTTCTAGCAGTTTTTAACAAAAGCTCTTGGGACTCAGAGCATCGTTTTTTCCTTTTCAAATGATTTCCTTATAGAGCAGGGAACATTCATCCTGCATCTTTCAAATCAATACCAAGGCAACAGTGTGATCTGCATTCAAATCGGCTTGCAAATTTACACCCTGTCTGACTCTGCCAACAGGACTAAAAATCGTTCATGAAACAACAGCTCCCTGTAATCACATCCAGCCCTATTTCAATAATAACTTAGGCATATAAAAGCCTCTTGGATTCATATGTATTAACAATAGTTTCTCTTTGTTTTCTACCTCTTCATTGGATAGCAACTTCCCATTTTCTTGAAAGCTTGCTGATCTGTAAGTTTTTTGTGATCCATGCTCTGAAAACCCCATTTACTTACTGAATGGAAAGATTTTGCTTATTAACTAAAAAAAAAGGTGATTGTTTATATCACAGTATGATAGCAGACAGATTTGGGAAAAAACCCTGAGTCACCATCACTTCACCATTGATTGCAGTCATTACTGCCAAATTGTCACTAAATTTTGATGTACAATGAGTCTGAGAGTTATAATTCTGCTCTCTATGGACAGTTGTCTATTTCAGAAAAGCCATCAGTATCCTATTTAACCTCATATGAACAATATTCGATCTTTAGTAAGCAAAGCAGTTAGACTTCTTTACTGGGCAGCTTTGATTTCTGCTTCAGATTATGATGTGACTGTGTAATTAAATGTAGTGCCTGCTGTCTATTATTATGCTGCATCTTTTCTGCTTGACAGATCTGTCTTGGTATAGTGTCATTTTCGGTTATTGTGGAAATAGCCAGAGCACAGAGGAGGGCCTTTTGTGGTAAATTGAAACAATACATAAATAAAAACCCCATACTTCATCCTGCAGTTCTTTTTGTCCAAGAGAGTTGGGACAGAGTTCCGAAGCTGTGAACAATTGTTGTCTCTCAGTGACAGGGCTGTGAGAGACTGATACCAGTGGGAGTTCTTGATCCCCTCGTGGGGATGATTTGTCACCGTTTGTCAACAGCAATTCCTGCATTCACAGCTTTAGAAGGAGTAGTTACAGAGTGCAGGTATAATAAGATGCATGAGCTTGGAGGGCAAAGCAAGGTTTTTGGCAAACATACTGAATAATCACTGCAGATTGAATTCAGTCTGAAGTGCCTGAAACCTATTGTATCTATTGTAACTTAACCGTTTCAGGGCTCAGAGCACAGATCTGAAATTCAGCCCAAACTGCCCCTAAAGCAATACAACAAAAAAAGCTACACTGTCTCTGTATTATTTTTAATCACATAACTTTCATTTATACAAATAAAAATATTTAATTAATTTAGACTATCAAATAATTATGAAATTATTAAAATAATCAAAATTATTTTAAATGAATTAATTTCATTAATTGACAATAATTAATTATTCTGGAAAACACAACTCTTAATCATTTTGTTTTTTACTCTCTTCATAGTAGGAGGGCAACAAATTGGCAATCACAGGAGAAAGTATGCAAGAAGAGACGAATAGACTGAGTTGCAGAGAATGATGCTCAGTAGCTCCAACTAGGTGCCTTCAATGCAGCAGTGGGGGTCAGCATAGTCATTTGGTTTCCTTTGTGCAGGTAGTAAAACTGGCTTCAGCACTCATCATATATAATGTGCAAAAGTCACAATGCCTGTGCTTCTTGAGTGTTTTATGAGGAATATGTCATATAAACATCCAAATTCAAAGCAATTCGAAACACCGAGATGGATATGAAAGCAGCTACCCACAAGTGGTTTCTTCTCCATTACATAAATTGCTACTTGCTGGCAAGGAGGAAGAGTTTCTCAGTCCTGGCATTACTTTCATTGTCATCACTTAATAATGCCATTATTTATTATTGCTGCTTCAACAGTGAGCAGTTGGGCTGTTGCAGGCATGGGAAGAAGAGATAATGGGCTATGCATGTCAGGGCTGAGAACTGTAGTAAGTTGCTCTTAGAGCTGCTGAAGTGATGGGCTCCAGAGAGAGAGAGAGTACAGAAATTGCTGGTTCTTCTGGAAAAGGATACTCCATGCAATATCACTACCTCTAAACATCATCTGATCCTACTGCTGGCATCAGGAGCCATTTCTTGGGCTGGTAAAAGGCATTGCAAAGTAAATGGCTGGAATGTGACTCTTTGTGGCTCTCAGTGTTCTGCTGTCCTCACTCACAGCTTCAAGAAAATTGAATTTATTTTTTTGCACCTAAGCAACTACTTTTCATGTTTGCAACACATGCTCTTTACATTCTTTCATTATCAAAAGTACAGAAGCCAGACGTACTGTAATGACCAAGCTATATTTGCTAAATATAACTTTTTCTCATGAAAAAGGGCTGTGACTACGTTGTGGCAGACACGAACTTGATGCTAATAATGCTATCACAAATGCATTTGGAAGACTTATCCATCTCACAATGTAGGACAAATCACAAACAGGGACTTCCTGTTTCTATGCTGGAACAGAGAGATAATATAGAAATGCAAAATGCTGTGCGAGTCTGTGGATTTACATGGCTACATGACTGGCCTCTAACTGAAATCAGCTTTTACTGCTAGAGCTCGAGGCAGAGCTGTTGGGATGCTGAGGATGGGAAGCTGTGAAATGTTGCAAGCTCTTCCCTGAAAACTGTCTCTACTAATAAATTCTAACATGTTTGGTATGTTCCAAGGGCATTGAGATTTGATTGTTAGAGTGGCACCTGGCATTTGGCCCACGTCAAATAACAGTTTCCCAAATTATCTCTGGGCTTTGCTTATTCTCAATAAGCAGTTTCATGCGACACCCTGTTTCAGAAGCTAACAGAATAAACCAGCGTAGGCATGGGACATCCTTTGCCAGTTGGCATCAGTATCTAGGAATGTTCCTGCACACATCATATTTACTACCATAAAATGTAGCCAGAATGCCTGATGCACTAGGTGTGTTAATGAGAGACTGCAGTCCCCTTTGTCCCTTTGCAGTTTTGCACCTGTTTAAAGCAAGGACTGTGTGTCATAAAGGAGAAACTGTAAAGAAAATAAGGCATGGAAATGAAATTATTTCTAAACTATTTGGCTTGCAATGCTTAATAAACTCAGTTTTGAAATATCTGCTTTGGTGCTCATTTTCTGTACAGTGAGACATAAACATAAAATCCAGCCTCTTCAGGAACACATGTCATAAGACATTAAGGAGACAACTGGACAAATGCCAAGAAATATCTATAAGACTTTGACAGATATGCCAAATAGCAAACAGCACACTTGCTAGTGTCCTAGCTTCAAAAGGTGATGAGGCAGCCAAGTTGGTGTCCTGTGATGGCGCAGTGGCAATGCATTTTCCAGCTGCTGGGATGCTGCCCTTTGGGTCTGTTAGAACCCTGACCCACACCTAACCCAGCAGGGGCGTGGCACCCAAGTTTCCTATCACCATGGATGTTCCAGATGAGAAAGATGTAGTGGCAGTGATTCTTTTTTCCTTCCATGATCCTTTCAGCATGCCTATTGCAGTGCCAGTGACCCTGGAGGTGCAGGCCCTGTGGGTCTCACACCTCTAAGCTTAAGGCCTGAGGATGCTGTGGCTGAGGTCCCCATTTCAACCTGGAAAAGTGTGGCTGTAGACTCATTAACGGCCTTCTGTGATCCTCCTGGCATGCCTTTTGCATGTAATTGGGCTGTGAAGTTGTGTGCCAGTGCTAAAGGCTGTGCCCACCTCCTCAGCTACAGCCAGATGAGAAAAGGACAGAAATGCAGCTTGTGTTCTCCCCAAACTGGACTACTGCTGAGCTCCAAATTATCACCTACTGACAAAGTGGGCCAAGTCTGGCAGCCAGGAGGGCTCTTGCTTGATATTGGATGCTCTGTCTAAAATCATAGTGATACAGAAATGGTGGTTACCACAGGAGAAAATACTAATGTTAGACACACAGCTCTTCCCTTTGTATAAAATACAGGAGGCTGGATGAAGTATGTCAGAGGTGAGATTTGATCTGCAGTTCACCAGTCTTACGGTGCCTATTTGGAACATCCTGAGGGCTACTCCAAATTTCACCCCCAAAAAAGTGAAGTCCAATCATGTGTTTTTTAGGTCTAATTCCTATCAGCATGGTTGCACAAAGATACCAACCCCTCACCACTTCGGCTTTATCAGACTCTGGTCAAGATCATCTTCTTCATAATGACAATGAGGCACTGCTTTTTTCATACCATAACTTCATTCCCTCCCTTATTACAGTAGAAAGTCTGAGATATGGATCTGATAATGAAATGCATTACTAAGAAAGCAAGCGGATGAAGTGAATGGATTATAATGGGCTGCCGTTACTTATGATGGTACCTGTAGTGTACAGCAATAAACTACAGAAGAATGTTTTACAAGAATGATTAAGACTTCGTACTGCGATAACCTGTGATAATACTTGGACTGATGATAACCACTGGGAGGATATGCTTAGACCTGAGGTGTGTCTATGGTGTATTTCCATTGCATGAGAAAGCAGCGATGTCATAGACTTAAGCGTTAGAATCTACATGGTTCTATTAATTTCCAAGACAAAAAAAGATGGATAAAATGTTGTGATTAGGATGCTTTTCCCTAAGTGGTATGCAAGACCACCATTTAAATGTCACAGTAAAATGAAGAGCCGTTAGTTTATATGGATGTTCTATCACTTTGAGCTAATTTTGCACAAACCACTATTGTTCTCCTATAAAGCGTCAAAAGCTAATGTTATCTGTGGTGTAAAAGCTATCTTAATGCCATGTAACAAGCAAGGATACATTCACATTTCTGCATAAAACAGCACCTGGTATTAGGCATACATGGAAATTTGTAAAGCATCTTTCTGATGGAAAAGTTGGAAGTACTAATTTGTATGAAGACAGTGCATTAATAATTTCTATGAAGATTATGTGTAGGTCTCTATGTTCTTTCTTTCTTGTGATGTTAATGCACAACTCATTGTTGAAAAAATTCTTTCAAGAGAGTAAGGTAATATTCTAAATAAGGAAATCCCTCAAAGATCATCTGGTCAGGTGTACTCTAGCCTTGACAAATGGGCTCTTTATTCTCTGTTTACTTTTTTTCATAGTACTGAAAATCTGACATCTGACTTTGTACCATGTCTGTGTTACAGAGTGCAAGAGAAATCTGTGCTTTAGTTTCCTGACAGATCAGACTGATAGAGGAGAAGAGGCAGAACAAAGAATTGTTAAGGCAAGTACAGGCATGCCACAGCTGAAGTATTAGGTTTCAACACCTTGGATGCAGGTAAAACTGCCCACCCACCAGTCTTCTTGATTGTTTGTAATCTATGCCTTTAAGCGCTGTGTGAATTTAAGCAACATCAATTTGCCTGTGACTCTGTCAGTGAATCCCATCTACAAAATCACGAGAGAGAAATGGTACAGAACTCATTGACACTTTTGAAAAAAACTACTAGTTTTTAGGGTTTAAATTGGTGCAGTCTGGCCAGATGACTGCATTTGATAGACAGGACAGACTATTTCAGTACTGTGACAGTCTCCATAACACTGTCCTGGATACATACTGTGCTACTGTAAGTACAAAGTTACTCAATCCTATGCAAGACAGCAATCAGAGTGAGTGGAATAAGGGTACCAGAATTATGTTTTTCTCTGATGCTATGTTATGGAGTGGCAAACAGTGTAGTCATTTAATCTCATAAATCTCAGCTTCCCTCAAGTGACTGTGTTATATTTTTCTTTGCAAAACACTACAGGTCTTTAAATAAAAAGGATTGCATAATTGTCATTTCTCCCACTTAATGTCATACTCTTGTCCAAGATAAACTGTAATTACTAAGATTGTTTGGCTTTTCTTTCTACAATGAATGAATCACTGGTGAGTTTATATTAATGTTTGGTTATACCTAGAAGAGCATGATAATATACATGTTTAGTCATCATACCATCACAGTCAGAATGGAATGTAATTTGAAATACTGGGCACTTTTGTTTATGAGAAACAGGCATTGCCACATGCATCCTTGAACACAGTTATGTTACTGTTACAGGAATATTGTGTCAAGGAGGAAGCAATGTCATAAAATCTGCACTTATTAAAGCTAAGTTGAAAACTCGCATTTATTTCAAAATTTACTTCTTCAATTTAGGCCATTATACAACTGTACTGGCTGGGTTAAAAGGGTCGTACCTCTGAGATCTCTCTATAAACAAGTTGGAAAAATCAAGTCCTATATAGGATGATAGATGAAGTGATTTAGGCTACATTTATCTCTTCACTGACTGTAGAAGAAATCTCTGTCTACGTAGGTCTTTACCAGGGTTTAATTCTATGATGATTTAAATCGACATTGATAGTCATTCCTCCTCCTCCTCTGTTCCAGCTATAATTCTTGTTTGAGGCTGTAGTGAAGTTGTTCAATGAGTGAAACTGGAACAAACCTATCCTTATGGGGGAAAAAAACTCCCTACTTGAAAAGTAGCTTTCCATAAGTTTAATATGCCCTGTGTTGGCTCATTTTATGAAAGTAACTGAGCACTTGGGCTGGCCCAAGAGATGGAACCAAGAGTGCCTGTCTGGATACAGGTACACAGAGCTGAGACTAAGGACAGGATCATGGTAACTTACATATGGTTTTTGTTAGCAAAATCTGTGTTTAGCTAAAAAACAGTGATTATGCACTGGAATTGAAAGGAAAAGACATGTTTGGTGACTGACTGAGTCTCCTTATACCTTTAAGGGCAAAGACAGACTTTATTCTATACCCAGTTACCTCTCTGCAAGTGCAGAGTGAGTTCAAAATACTGTCATATCAGGATGGGAGCTGTGTCTAATTAATTCCCTTGGTACTGTAGGATAATTTTCTGTTACACACTCAACAGTATTATGTTCAATTGTGAATTTTAAATAATCTATCTTTTTAGGTGTCTAGTTTTTATAAAAAAAGTATTCCACGAGTCCAAACCACTGTGATGGAAATCCTATGAATGATCCTTGATCTTACTTAATTTATTCTTAATTTCACTATTTACTTCTTTATCAAAAGTGGCAGGCATATTGATGGGAGATAATGAACTTTTAGCAAGCTTTTATCTTATCTAGAGGGAATGATAACATGCAAATGTAGCCAATTAATAAATCAAAGCAAACTACATATCTAGGTTGGCCAACATATTGTTCCTTGGTAACCAGTTCTCAAGAGCAAATAAGCACTGCAATTTGAAAGATGTGTAAGCTTTTCATAGCAGAGCTGCACGATCTTAGAAAAGTGCCTGAAGCCCAGACTGCCTAGGGCTTCCATGCCAGCTCGTGTCTGGAGGAAGTCAGATGACTCACTGGCTGGAGAGGAGGCAAAGCTTGAATTCCAGTCTGGAGGCTTGGACTCCAACCCATGTAAACGAGCTGAGTCACCTGGCATAGTGAACTGAAGCCACAGTCAGTCAGATATTAAAATGAAGTTCTACACTTCTAGATGAGATGAAGAGTCTGAAAATGTGTTACCTGCAAACTCTACTTGTAAGAATAAGAAGCAGCTGTTATCTCATTAAATTATATTTTTACTAGATCACTTTCAATTAAGCCCATTTTCAACAAATCCATTTCATTTTGCAATATAATCCTCCTTAGTGCCTATATTATGGAATGTGTGAGAAAAAGAACAGCAGTTTCAAACCTCACCTCCTCAAAAGTTTGATTTCTAGTAGTGGCTTACACTGCTATAGTGCCCTTCATCATGAGGGGTGTAGAAGCCATTTAAGAAAGCAGGGAGAGAAAATAATATCACCATTCACCAAAATGCAGCCACTTCTGAGGGCAAACAGTCAAGTTGCCAAGTGGCAAACAGGATGATTGTGAGTCCCATTAAGAATGCTTTGTGCCACAAAGGAGAAATTAATGGAAATTAAATACAGCATCCTATCATGAGCACGATCTAAACACCATTACTAGCATCTCTATATCTATGGGAAAAGTTCTACTAATATTTAATAATCAGGCATTTTTCTTGATTTTACCTATAAACGGAAAAATGACATACCCGGCAGCATAATGTCTCATATCAAATACTGGAGAATTAAATTGGAGTGAAAATTATTATTATTTAATACTGCAGAACTACATCATGCAAAATTAAATTTATTAAATTTCACTGGATATTTCCTTCTAACTACTGACCCATGTTGTGACATCTGGAAAAAACATAGACTGAGGCAACATAATAATAATGTTACTTGGCACTTTACATCTTTAAAGAACTATGGAAATGTTAATTAATTTCCATAACAGCCCAAGGAGTAAATATTTTCATACTGATTTTACAGATTAAGGGGAAGAAACATAATGTGTGGACACGACTTCTCCAAGGCAATCTATCAAATAAGTGTCAGATATAGGGCTAGAACTGAAAGATTCATCCGGCCTTTAAACAATGGTGCTTAGGGCAGCCACTTATTCATTTATCAAAAGTATCTTACCACTTACAGATTCTCTTTAATATATTATTGTGCTGTTATTGGTTATTTACAGTAGAAACTGCTGACAAGTATTTGTTTTGCTCCATTTTTACAATTAAATTCTTTATTTTTCAGCCTCATCTTCACTATTACTTTCCATAAAATTAAATGCATTCCAATCCAGACATCAACTAAGGTAAAAGATACGCAGAAGAGATCAGGATAGCATCTTGGATTAGAATGTATGTGTCAGAATGGGTGTGTAAATGGGTGTGTAAAGTTTGTTTTTCATTCCACTATTTGGCTGGTTCTTCTCTTAATGATATTTCATTTTTATAAAAGTAGATCCTATCCTTTCATCCTGATGTTTTTCTTTTATTTTTGCTTTCTAACAACACAGAGAAAAGTTTCTGATGCATTTTTTTTTTTAATTATTACTATCCAAATCTCTTGTAGCCAAGAGCTTCAGGATCTTTTGGAAAGCTGTTTAGTACACAAAAACAAGGGTTCGGAAATTCAGATGGTGGTAACTTGTCCAATATATTGACTGAATGGCCAAAATGCAAAATATCAGATCAAATAACAAACCTTTATTCACCAATCCCGTACATCAGAAGATTCATGTTAAATACAAGGATTAGAAAACAGATAAGACAGTCATGCTACCTTACTGCACAGGATTTGGTACACAATTTGATAAAAGGTATTAGCCTGGGACAGTCAAAGAGCAAGTCCCAAAACTGAGGAGATGACTTCTTCCTCTGCTTGATCTTCTCCCTTCCTAAGCTTCTGAGATCTGGTCTAACAGAACTAACAGATGATGTTTTCCTCATGATACTCTACAGCATCACACTATATATCTAGGAAAATATACCTTATAATACAAAAAGCAAAGGATCCATTTCCAAAATAAACACTATTCTTTCCAGTCAATGTCCCAGTTTTGACATTCTTGAGTCCCTGAATACACTTGAGAGCCAAGAGTGCAGAATTCTCCTGACACTGCTAGTCTTATACAGAATCGACTTGTCTCATTTTCTCTTATTTAGAAAAGAAGCTCTTTGGCATCATCCTGCAGAACATTCACACATCTGTGCCTGAACAATGCATTTAATTTCCAGATCACAAGAATTCATTTTAATTACTATTTGAAGACTGAGCCAACTGAATAGAGAGCTATGAATTTTCCTATGTAAGAGAAATTAAAAATTTCTGTAAAATTCTTTGGAATGAATTCTGATAAGAACAAGATTAGGAGTCCCACTCTGCATTTTCTAGAACTGTGCGCATTTTAACTCTGTTATACCTACAACATAGAATAGTGTGTTCTTTGCCCTAACTTCTGGCAAATATCAATGCCAGTTTCTTTGGTTTGTTGGAGAGTGTTTGGCAAGGTGAACAGCCCTCTTTTATGCTACCAGGCTTCAAAGGGTGCTCTAGTGCAAAAAGGAGAAAGAAGTGAGGACAAACTAAAAGGAGGGTAGCAACAATAGTGTTTGCTACTGTTTGGGTTTACTCTTTTAAAAGCTGGTGAGTTCTTGAGTCCAAATGTAGTCAAGCCAGAGGGCAGAAATTATTTTTAAGTCCACCATAACCCAGAAGAGAAATGTTGGTAAGTAATTTAATTAATTTTGGCAACTGACTTCTTTGGGTGCTATGTGACTCACTTATGTTTTCCCCTCAGGAACATGGAGTAACTCTTGTCCTATAGGACTAGATGATTGGAATCTGAGACCAATCTAGATATGCCATGCTCTTTAGGCTAGTGTTACTGTATCTATATATAACTGCTATCTAACAAACAGAGAATATTTGAGCATTCTTCACCAGACATATTCCTGAACCACCAAAGTCTAAGGTGCTGCTAAGCCTGTGACAGCTAAGTGTACCTTCATTTTATTAAAGAAATGAGCTCTACTGAATCTTTAATTAACATCCAGACAAAAGCTTTTTTGTATAAGAACAAACTCAAAATCTGGTTTCTTTTATATTGTCCTGCAGATGTTTATTATAACAACCACTACTATGTGCTGAGCACATGAAATACTCTCTGCACAGCCTGGATGATTTCATAGCCACAGCAAGTCCAGAAAGATAAATATTCTGACAACATATATCTGTTAAAGAAGCTTTCTGTGCCTTTAGCAATAATTAAGTTTCAGAGGAGCAAGCTTTGCATTGACCTGTTCCGCTTCCTTCTAGTAGGGTTCCTGCTTTTCAACAATCTTTTCATAAAGAACTTGTCTTCTCCCCATTACTACTCATACATATTCTCGATATAAGAATATTGTCTCTTGTACACCTGTTCCTGCTGCACAGGTATATAACTAGAAGACATATATAAGGCTCATAGCTTACCCCAAAGTCCCTTGTAGTTAGAAAACCACAATTCTATACATCCACTTGATGTAATGTAAGGAATTAAGCAGTGTCATTTTAATGCTTAGAGGAACCTTTACTATTCAATGTTACCTAGATTCTGGGCATTGTAAAGCCTTTTTCAGGTACTCTTGTACATGAAGGGACAACAATACTGATTTCATGAGCTATTGAGGGTCTGCTTGGTTTTGTGAAAACTCTAAGAATCACGCAACTGGGAAATCAAAGGCTGACTAGCTGACACAGCCTGCATTTGCTTGAACTACAGCTCTTGTTAAAAATGGCTTCCTAGAAATTATCCCAGCTGGTCATCAACTCTGTAGCACATGATTCAAACCAATCCTGCTTGCTGAGATTTGTACAGGAAACTCATCTCCTAAATAGGTCTATTCTTGTCTTCCTCTTAAAATATAGCTGTCAATTTTCCCTCTACTCTCATTTTAAGTGAGGATTACCAAGGCAGTGGCATTAAAATTTAGGGATTTTTTTCTCCTCTGATAAGTAGGGTGTCTCAAAGTCCATAATATGCGCCTTCTGGGAGAAGGAATCTGAGGTCTTAATCAGCTGTGTCTCCTCTGTTAACAAACACAGAGCTGATAATGCTCTGACATTCTCTAGAAATGCTCTCTTCAAAAGGTCTTCCCCTTGCAATGTCTGTTCAATGCAATACTCTCTTTCTCACTCTCTGTTATGATGTGGTTATATACTCTTTGCTGTAATAAAAAGCCATCACTTTTCACCTTTGTAGTAGCTACTCTTCATATCAATATCATGTAAAGAACTCTGAGAATCCACAGGATGAGAGATTGCACAAATAAATATTAGTCTCAGTACAGAGAACTGTCTCATGAAGCAATGGACTTCAGATGCTTGAGGTTTTTGTATTTAGTTGAATGAATTCTTCAGAACTGGAAACAGGAGGGTTTTTTATTGTTGTTTGTTTTGGTTTGTGTTTTTCTAGAGGTTTGTTTCAAAAAATGTAAGCTCAGAACATTAGTCACTGCTGTCAGCTTCTGTCATTGTTCCCCTGTGACAGGATCTGAAGGCCTGTGTGCAGTGTCGTACCTATCTCTGTCCTAAACATGCATCAGTGATTACCTGAAGGGGTGTGAATGAGAAACTGCCATCACCCCTTGAGTAATTGTAACAAGGAAGGAGGACACTGTGTGCACTGATTTGACAAAGGATTAACCTGTTTCCTCTACTGTAAAGTTATAATGGGCTCATTCATTACTCACACACCTTCATGACATGTCGCATGTTAGGGAATGATGCCTCGTGTTCATTTCGGGAGGTGAATGGTTAGGAAAGAAGGGATGGAAGCCAGACAAGAGTACTGGAGGAGGAGGGCTAAGTTAGACAATGATAATTAATACTGATATAAACTGGGATAACAATTAACTGACTTGAAGCAGTGTTTTAAGGCTTTCAGAGTGCTATAAAAACATTAATTAACTTTCACAACTACCATTCTGAGATAGGTAAATGTCCACTGGTACATTGTGATTTGCCCAAGAAATAAATCCACATGCTTTGAGATAGTAAACTAAAAAAAAAAAAGTCTCTGGTTGTGATGTGTATATATATACTGGAAAAATAAGGCTGTGCAAAAGTCATCCAACCCTACCTTATATGTCTTCACCATGCTGTAAATGGCTGTTGTTTCAAGGGCTGGCAGTCGGCACAGAATAGGTGTTAGAAATGGTGGTGAGCTGATGCTGTCTTGGATAGTCAGTGCCTGAATGCACTGTCTCCCCTCTAGCACAGGCATACAGTGCATGTAATTGCCCATGCTCCACTCTGCCAGGCTCCCCATATCAGGATGCTGGCCTATTTCCCCCTGCTTAAAATTTAATCAGAGATTTTACTGCTTATCAACAGCTTAAAGGGAGCAGTTAGAACTCTAAAACTTTGCATATTTTGGCTTAATTACCACTGACAGACAGATGCCACTTTCAAACACCCCCCTTCCCAGCCCTTGCTCCCTACAGCTGCTCAAACCTGGAACACAAATTCACTGGTTGAATAACTGATAAGTGGCAAAATGATTAGGGATTAATGGAAAGACAGAAATCTCCTTATTTCTCTTTGATGTTTTAATTTTGGTTATCTCTGCTAAACTGCATTCTGTACCTCCCATTTGGCAAGATATCCTTGCTCTAAAGCAACAAGTAAATGGATACAGTATCATAGAACCGTACAGATCTTGAAGTGTGAGAGCTTACTGCTCCTGTGTATCACTCGTGTGCATAAACAGCAACTTATAACTACAGAATTCAAATGTAGTAAAGGAGGAGCTCTGGATGCCCTTTCTCTAGATAGACTGCTTCCATTAGTTTCTTTTTCGGGATCAGAGTTTCTCCTTTGACAGGCAGTTGGAGCAGCAAATAGTTGTCTTAAATACAGGAGAAAATGTCACAGTGATCCAGGAGTAGGAATTAAAATGCATATGAATGATTATGGCTGTTTCTGGAGCAGAGGAGCTGTATTCATTTGGACCAGCCCTATTACCAATCTCCTACTCTATTCACTTCCTAGTGACTCCAGGAAACCACATTTTAAGAGCATTTAGGTATACTAAAGCAATAACGGAACCAGTACCTGAAAAAGGAGCCCAATGATCCACTTTCTTCAGTTCTTCCTGAAGAATGGAATCTCGTCTGCACTTTTCATGTCGTGGAACTATTCCTTGAAATGGAGGGAGAAGAAATGATCTTCTTGCAGATCTGAATATTCTGACTTAGAGCAAACCTTTTGGAACCCAAGATGCTGTTTGTTGTCACTTATTTGTAAGGTAGCTTGTGAGGCTCGACTAGATCTTAGATTGAATGTATGCACTGTTACCTGCTTTTTCCAAAACAGTAGTCAAGTTTGGATAGAGAAAATTTTAGTGAATTCATAAGAAAAATAGTAAGAAAAAAGTCATTTCTATATTAGCACATGTTTAGATGCTTGAGCAAACTGCAGACTCGGAATTTATAGTGTCTACTGATAATTTGATTTGTTTTTTAGAAATTGGGCGTCATGTTTTCAATGATTTTTTAAGAAATAATACCAGTTATATGAGCAGATTATTTTATGTCCATAAACTACCTTAGGGAGTAAGAGAAGAAAAACCCTAATACCTTAATAAAAACTCTGCCATGAAACTCAACACAACTTTGAACAAATCGTAGTCGAAACCTGATTCCGAATCCGTGTGAGTTTACAGTCTTGCAAAAAAAAAAAAAATAATCTTGCAACAGTTCTTTTGCCTTGGCAGAAAATCTGAGAGGACAGAGAATGCAACTTTTTCTGTCTCTGGTGCCTGACATTTTATGTATGCTGAAGTTCCGGATTAACAGCTCATTACTACATTGTATGATGGATCCTGGATTCCACCATGCTATGTTTGTTTCACCTGACTAACTCAAGAGAGAAGATACTGCTTGCATCTTGCCAGTGCAGCAGAAGTGGCTTTCAGCACTTTTTCACCTGCCTGATTTAAGAGACACTTTGATGGCTGGGCAGAAATAACCCTGATGCTGTCCTCTGTTGACACATAAGCAACGAGTCAGCAAATAGAGGTCCAGCAGAGGGTGCTCGAGACTGCAGTGAAATCCTAGGTTTTGTAAGGTTAATAAATTTGTACACTTCAAATGGTTTTCATTGCACAGCTCTTTAACTCACCTCCGTCCACTTCCCATTTCCAGAGTGCTTTGAATAGGGCTGCTGAAAGCTCCCAGCCTTTAAAGACACTTCAGGACTATCCCTAATTTTGACAGAGTCAGCATGAATCCAACTAAAATTAAAAAAACAACCTGGTTTTCAGATGCTGTGTTCCCACTAAAGACTGAATATAGAGGAGGATCTTAGTATTTTTAACTTCTAATAGCTTGAGATTTCTGATGAGGGCCCAAGGTTTACACCAATAATAATTAACAGCCTTTTTGTCTTTGTTTTTCTTCTTTTCTGGATTTCTTCCTGCCCATTACAAACATATTTTTAGAAGCAGTAGGACAATTTTTATTCCTTTCTCACCATAGCAACTGGTGGCTACAGAACATGTTCTTTTACAGCTTTCTTTCAAAACATGGTAAGGCTGACCAGAAGTGTAGTAGAATTCTGTGGATTTCAGTGCAAAATAATCTTTGCATTTTGTACTTATGGCTTCAGACCTAGCAAAATATATAATTTGTCTCTTTTTATAGATAAGAGATTGGTTTTATTCTTTGAGTGATCAAGAAGCCTGAGTTCGTTTTGTATGACCACAGACTTAATGTGTGACCTTGACCAGTTGTTCAATCTACCACTCCTTCATCTCTGTTTGCAATGGCAGATGCTTCCTTACATTTACATTGTTGGAAAGCTAGACTTGTTAATGAATGTGAAGCTTTCTACAACTACAATGGTAAAAGCATTTAAAATGTCATAATACATTTATATACCTATCTAACTGAAATCAAGAAAAAAACATCCTTTGATAGAAAGGACATAGGTAAGCCTGAGCATCTCAACAGACTGTAGCATCAAGCAAACAGTTATTCATTTCCAAATATCTCATCTCCAGAATATTCTCCCTTCAATGAACAATACAGCTTGTGAATTCGGCAACAATTACTTGTGCTTTTGCAAAGCATTCTTGGGAGTTTTATTTTTAGATATGGGAATTAAATGACTCAATTTTCCCTCTTGTTGTCTCCTATGTCAGCAAGCAATAAAATGTCAGCACCGTGGTAGGTAATGGGAAGGAAAAACACCTCTATTGACTGAATAGAGTTATAGCTGAATATTTTCATGAAGATTCTGCTAGTGCCTTAAGCACAACAAACACTGCAGGTAAAAGATATCAGAGATAACAAAAATTGAAACGAATGCAAATAAAATCATTCATCACATGACAAAATGCCTCCATTCAGAAGGGAGAGTTCTTCAGACTGCAGCCAGTTACTGCACTTTATTTTTTCATACTACTTTTGACAGGCTGAAATAGAAGATGAATGCAATGTCCAACAAAAAATAAGGCATGCTCCAGCAATCTACCTCTGTCACTGAACAGAAATAATGAAGCAAAGCCTTTGAAACACTGTTTTATTATAGGTTTTACAGTTTAGGTAAGGAAAATGATTAGAATTTAAGAGATTAATTGCAGCTCATGTTCCGGGTCTTCTGCTTGGAGTACTGGAAAGATTATCAGAATATTTATAACTGTTTTAGATTAACCCACAGTTTCCATAACCCAATGTTGTGGTTTAAACACAGCTGGCAACTAAACCCCATGCAGCTGTTTACTCTTTCCCTCCTGGTGGGATAGGGGAGAGAACTGGAAGAGTGAAAGCGAAAAAAATCTCATGGGTTGAGATAAAGTTCAATAGCAGAAACCACTCATACAAGCAAAGCAAAAAAAGGAATTAATTCATTGCTTCCCATGGGCAGGCAGCTGTTTGGCCATACCCAGGACAGCAGAGCCCCACCACTCATAATAGTTACTGGAGAAAACACATGCCATTACTCTGAAAGCCCCTTTCTTCTTCATCCTTCAGCTTTATATGCTGAATATGATGCTATATGGTCTGTGATATCCCTTTGGTCAGCTGGGGTCAGCTGTCTTGATTGTGTCCTTTCCCAGCTCCTAGTGCACCCTCAGCCTTCTCACTGGTAGGGTGAGGTGAGGAGCAGAAAAGGTTTTGACTGCGTGAGCTCTGCTCAGCAGCAACTGAAAAATTTGCCTGTATTATCAGCTCTATTTCCAGCACAAATCTAAAACACAGTTTCATAGTATCTTGCTGTGAATAAATTAACTCTACTCCGGCCAAAACAGCATATTGAGTCAGACCAATAGTGCCTCTAAGTAGTGTGACCAAGCTGAAACGGTTAGTTCACCTTGAAATTGGAAAGAGGCCTCATCTAGGAACTAATTCATGCATCTGAATACCAATGGAACTGCCTAATGGTAAAAAAATCGAGTGTTGGCATCCACTACTCCTATTGTCCCCATAAGCCTCTAACCCCAACCAGCTTCTCACTACTCCAACCTGCTCTTTTATTAATAAAGAACACTTGAATTTATTTTTTTAATAAAATTATCCTGATCCCCTGCTTTTGCTGAATCTAGCCTCTGCTTAGGAGCTTCTTAACTCCTCTTTCTAATGCTCCTTTCCAGCTGGCTGTGGAATCAGCAGCAAAGCAAGCAGCAACACTCACGACCCTTTTCCTGAAGAGTTATGTAGGACATGTCCTTTCTGTGCCTAGTTCTCACTTCTCAAGCTGCTTCAAAGAACCCCCAGCATCTTGCAAGAACTCCGAGCTAGCCACCTATATCTTTCATCATATCTGCAAGCCCTTTGGTTTGACTGTACTGGTCACAGGTCTAATCTCCCTTTAAAAATTGCCTAGGTCTAATCTCCCTTTAAAAATTGCCTAGACAGAAAGCAGATGCTGCCCTTAGAATCTGAGAGTTGATGAGCTGTGTCAACAGCTCTGAAATTTCTTGTCTAAAAGCCTGACCTAACCTTTTCAATTTCTTTCATGTAGCAGCTGAGCTACACTTTAGAGATCAGAATAGAGCTTTCCATATGCTTGATGGCATATATAGTATACATATATTTAATATATTACATGTGTTACACACATTTTTTTTCATCAGGTAGTCTGATGAAGGTGAGAAACAATTTATACAGAAAACATAAAAAGTGGGAATTGCCTATGGGGTATACCTAATGGCACTAAGTAACATTTCTCCCCTAAAGGCTGCATGCTTTCAGGCTGTTGGGTGGCTCCACTGAACCCAGCCAGGCTCTATGTTCATGATCAAAAGAGTAAGGAAAAATAGCTGGGAGGAATCACCAAAGATTGCCTGATGAATTAATAATGATGAGGAATGATGAGGGGTAGAGGGGCTGTGCAAGTTTGCACAGCTTCTCCCTTCCAACTGAGTTATACTCATGGAGCGTGTAATTAATTGTTACTGTTCATTTTTTTTGTGCAAATCAATGAATTTGCAAGTGAATGCCACCCACTGACAATCTAAAAATTGACAAGAGACAACAGAGACTAAGTTTTCTTTTGTATAGCAAAAGGAACTACATTTTATTTTTCATTCTTTCAGCTCTCCCAAGATTTGCTTGCTCCAGTCTTCCAAGACTGCTCCACCTTTCAGTCTATGCCTGGCTACTCAGAGACATGCTTATTCAATGAACTATATTCAGACTTTCTTTGGTTTTGTTCTTGGCTTTTGTTGGTTGGTTGTGTGTGGGATTTTTTTATTTGTTAGGTTTGCTTTTGGGTTTTTTGGGTGTTTTTTTTGTTGTTATTTTTTCAAAGAAATAAAAAGGCTTCCTTTTCAGGAGAAAGAGATGTTCAAAAAAATCTGTTCTTAATATTTAACAAAGACCTTTGTTAACCTTGTTGCCATTGGCTTCTTGCTGAAGCCCTGCTTCTCGGCCCAGGGGAGGAAGAAACACGTGTGACTTTTGTTTAGATCCCTGAATTTCAAAGCTAATCAGTACTTTTCCACATACAAATTCTTTGACATACTGGTGTTACTGCCATTTCTGTTATCAGGTGTATTTGTGCAAAATTTGTTATTAACATTTTGTTGGTTTGTTTGTTTTTTAAATTTCTGATAAATGGGAAACATGTGATGAAGATACACTAGCAAGAGGCTGATTTGGGGATTCTCTGCAGCAGCTGAGACTCTGTGTTGATCCAATTTCAATATTAACATCACAGAAAAGTTTTCTAGGGAATTAGAAAACATAAGGAAATATTAAGAGAGATGGAAAATTTTAAATTGAAAAAATCAATGTAACTAAAGCATTACTTGAGTGTAGAAAGCCTTGCTACTGAGTCACAAATTATTATTATTGAAGATGCTATATATCTCCATTTAAAAACCATAACTCTTATTAAGCTTAATTACTTTCCCTACAAGGCTCTACTGTTTCTGCACCTGATTCACCAGTGTATTAATCCAATTTCATGTCAGCAAAACTGCATTGAAATTGACAATATTATAGCAGCATTGAAGCAACATAGTGTTGTCTGATAATCTGCCAATTCAAAAACTGCACCAGCAATAATTCCTTTTGCTCTTATTTCTGGTAAACTAGATAGTAGAAGCATGAATTTCCCCAAATCTATCTTGAGTTTCTAAATAGCCACAAAAAGCTATAATACCTTGACATCTGAGAAGGGAAGATATTGTTCATCTTATCTCTATAAAATACTTTACATGAAAAATATCTGAATGTACTTACCAACTTTCCATGCTACCTGAAGGAATAATTTTGCCTGTCACTGAAGAAGAGTGTACTATAACATTATTTTATAGCTTTGTACAAGAAGGTGAAATTCAGTGTAGTGTTTGCAACTGGCATAAAGCCCACATACATTTGACATTACCACAATGGGGTCCTAGACCTTCTTCTTGCCTTCTGCAAATGTCTGCATTTCTCTTGAAGAAACACAGAATGTGCATGAATTGAATGTATAGAGCATTTAGGTAAACTGAGTAAATACTGAAACGGTGTTTTCCCAGATTGCCTGGCTGAATAAATGGTGGAGCTTTTGATCCTTAGGGCAACAAGGAGGGTGCACAGCAAGCTCACTATCCTAGACTTCAGGAGACCAGTGCCAAGTGGCATTTCTTAGGATTTGGTATTAGGACCAACATTGTTTAACATTTTGGTCGGTGACATGGGCAGTGGAAATGAGTGCACTCTCACCAAGTTTGCTATGGACATCAAGCTGTGTGGTGTGATTGACATGCTGGAGGGAAGGGATGCCATCCAGAAGGACCCTGACAGGCTTAAGAAGCAGGCCTATGCAAACCTCATGAAGTTCAACAAGACCGAGTGTGAGATCCTGCACTTGTGTCAGGGCAATCTCAAGCACAAATAGGAGCAGCTCTAAGGAGAAGAAATTGGTGGTATTTGTGCATAAGAAAGGCAACATGAACAGTCAATGTGCATTTGTAGCCTAGAAGACCAACTGCATCCTGGGCTGCCTCAAAAAGAAGTGTGGCCAGCAGGTAAAGCAAGGTGATTCTACCCATCTGCTCTGCTCTCATGACCTTCACCTGAAGTACTGTGCCCTGCTCTGGGGCTGGAAAGGAACTTTTTACAAAGTCATGTAGTGGTAGGATAAGACAGAATGGTTTACAAGCAAAAGATGTCAGGTTTACATTAGATGTTAGGAAGAAATTCTTTACAGTTAAGATGATAAGACATTTGAACAGGTTGCCCATAGGAGTTGTTTTGTCCCATTTCTGGAAGTGTTCAAGGCCATTTGGGTATAACTTTCAGCAATCTGATCTAGTGGAAGGTGTCCCTGTCTATGGCAGCAGTGTTGGAATGAGATTTTCTTTAAGGTGTCTTCTAATCTAAACCAATCTGTGATTCTATTATTCTGTTCATGTAGGAGGGACTCTCCCCACACTTTACCCATGGCTCTGGCTCAGTCTCAGGCCCTAGATGCAGCCCTGTTCCCAACCACATCCCCTACCCCATGATGCTTCTCTGGCTCTGAGTCCTGCTCACATGGCCTCTGCCAGGGGCCCATCCCATTCCCTGGAAGTGCCTAAGGTTGCTGCAAGTCCTCAGTCCTGGTTTTCTGTTGAAAATTACAGCCTCCATTGCTGAAGAGAGCTACTTCCCCAAGCTGACACAGATTTTAGCAGCCATAGGAAAAACCAACAAATATACTTGGAATACCTGGGCATAATGTGTATAAGAAGGAAGTACTGAGTGAAGATGTTTTAGGAAAATTATGCTTCTGTAGACATATAAACACCTCTGCTTGTATGACGTAATCATTTTTACTCATTACTACATCCACAAATGCTCTCCTAGGAATTTAATATTTCATTGTTTCTCAATACAGCAAACATAAAATGTGGTCTGACCTTCTCTACATGCATGCTGGTATGAAAGTGTCTCTCAAATTTCCTGTTTTCTGAAGCCTCTTCCAACCTTTCCCTGTTTTGTAACAATTTGTTTCTTATTGGATTCACCTTGTCAATAGCTTTACTTGGTCCTGTGCAATTAATCCCAAATAATGATCTAAACCCTCACAGTTTGGAATATTTACAGAAGGAACAATTAAGAGATTTATATTCAAAATAGAAAAGATGTCTTTTTAAGAATAGAAAATCCTTGAATATTAGGGGTAACAAAGAGACGAGCAAGGCTTCTGTGCATTACTTCAGCTGAAAAGAATCTGTATTACCAACTTTTGAAGTGGCAAGCAGACACTGCTTCTGTGACAATTTCAGTTACAGTGCACTGGCACAAAGACAGCTGCTTCCTCTCTTGCTCTTTTTCCATCACTAAGCAACTCTGAAGATGATTTGTAAAAGGTCACAGTCCAAGAAACTTGTTGTAGTTCAATCAGGTCAATATTTGATTATGTTGATCTTGTCTGAGAGTGAGCTTATTGGCCCAAACACTGGGAAGTGATTTTGCTATGTCTGGAGAGACAATGTCCTTATGAGAGCAGTCTGACAAAGTAGAGTTTTATAAGGGAAAACTGCTTTATATGTCCAATGAAACAATTGATGGAGTTTTTACATCCTGTTTTGGTAACTGAGTATGTGGTACTGGTGAATTTTTAAGGTTTGCAATTTCAAACTCATATACAGGGAGGGATCTGCAGCAGTTAACCAAGGGTTGGGGTTATGAAAAAACTCAGCTGAAGGTTAAGTAAATCTGAATCCAAGGACAAACGTGTGTTTCCTGGATGTGAGATCAATGAAAAGTATTGTGTAAATATAAACACATATTGTTGATAAATGCTCTTTTCTGATTTGGATTTATCCTTTACAAAACTTTCCTCTTCCTTGCATAACTATCCTATCTTAATGAAGCACAGCCTTTACTTTGCCTAGACTGAGAGTTCTGATAGATTCTGTTTCTATTTTCTTAGAGGTTTTTTTCAAATGACCTTCAATGAACTCCAAGATTAAACAAACCAGAATTCTCTTCCCCATCCTTAACATTTTACTTGTCAATCATACTGTTTACAGTTGCTATAAATACAGACCATGATCCAACTTGGAGGTCATCATATAAATAAGGGGTGCTGTGTGTATGCGTGCATACATACATTTAGGATGCTCTGAAATTTCCATGACCTTCAGTGCAACTTTCACACACTGAAGCAATACTCTTCCACAACAGACATACCTAGTTTAATACAAAATTCCGTTTAAGTCTTCCTTAACTTAGGTTTAGAATATTCATTTGTCCTTCTGAATTACTTGCTGAGGAGGTCTGAGGTATTTCATTTATCTGAGCCTCTGGCTCCACAGCTGTAAAAGGTAGGAATGAAGAGCCTTGCTTTTCTGTGTCAGGTAATTGAACATTTGTGTACTGAATCAATCATCTAGCAGCTGAGAGTTGTTACCGAGATGTGATAGGCAACTGAGTAAGAGGGAGGAATAGTTCATGAGGTTGCTGGAAATGAAGGTCAAGATTTCTTTCCAAGAATGCACAACTAAACCCAGCAATTTCTATGAAGAGAGAAACTGTTAAGGGAAGCACCTTTGACACATGCACAGAGAATTCCACTTCTTAGACTATTATATGACTGATGAGTCACTGTTGCAAGAACCTTTTTCCCCTGCAGACCAATGAGTTTGTTATCAGCTTGCACATCTTCTAAAATGTATTATACGGTGTAAAATTAATACATGCTGCCTTTTTTATTATGACTCACAATTGATTCTGTCTTATTTATAGCATATGAAAGTAAAATGCTGTGGACTGTGTCCTATATGTAATTACTTCCAAAGGCTTTTATCAGTGCAGAGAACCCAGCTGTTAGAGAAATAGTGGGTATATTTCCTTCAGGGAAAATATAATCACTTTTTATTCCATTCTAAACCTAATTCTTGTACTACATCCTCACTGTAAATTGAGATGACAGACATGAACTGAAAGACTGTCAGAACAGCTGCCATAATTTGCTGACTTCTAGCAATGAATGTTCACCTGAAACACAGTCTGAAGTCTTAAAGTGAAAGGGGCATGTGAAGAAAAATAAAGGAGGAAAGCTGCAGTAGAGAAGGGCAATAAATCTTACATGACACAGAAGAGGGAAAACAAAGTAACAACGTTTTCCATAGTGTTCACTCTTTTCTTTTCCTGTTGATTATTAGGTCTCAACCTCTTATGTAAGTTCCTACAGTTTTACTATCCTTAATGTGTTACTCATGCATTCATTGAATTGGTTTTATGAGTCACTTTCGCCTCATACCACGTGTAACTAAGCAATAACTAAACATTTGCAAAGCTAACCCTCCTGTCATGTTACTAGATTGCTACTAATCTGCAATTCTTTCATTTATCACATTGGATACTGATTAGGATCCATACTTCAATAAAGTCCTATAGAAATTACATCCATAAGAGGACAGGTTCTTCAAGGACAATGTTTGGATTCAATCGTGGGATGGGGCTACTGTTCCAAACCAGATGAAAGATAGTCTGGATAAAATTTGGAGAAACCAAAGCTTTTTTCCTTCCTTTTTTGGGGAAGAGAAGGATCCACATTTGTACTTTTAATTAAAGAGATTTTGAGCAAATTTTGCACAATCAGTGGCTATTTATTTTAATTTGCGCATCTGATGAAATTTACTGGGAAATCCTGATTAAAAAAAAACAAGCCCTGGTCCAGGAGACAAATATAATTACATTTTGATGTCCGCATTGTTTATCATCTGGAGCACAGCACAATCTCACCAAAAGTGAGGACTACCTTGAACATGCTGAAAATAACACATTTTAGTGACTTCTCAGAGCAGACCATAGTTTTGATCTGGCATCTATTTGAGATTAAAAATCACAAATTTCCACCTGAGAATTAACAGAAGTGAATGACCTCCCCTGCACCAAACAGCTTTGTCCCAGCAAAAATTCCATAGCATGATAAATTATGTTTCCCAGACACAACTGGAACAATGATGTGACGTCAGATTATGCTTTTGAGTCTATCTAGAGAAACACAAGGAAATGATTTGCCCTTTAACAAGTGATGGTAGAGAAAGGTAACCCAGTAAATACAGTGGGCACCGTTTTCGAAGTCATGTATCGCATAAGCAAAGCAAGCCAAAATACACTTGTGTCCCGCAGGACCACTCACTAGGGGATCTAATAGCTAAATTAAATTTCTTTCCTTATCTCCAGCAAAAACTTGATGTTCTCTATAATTCCAAATAAGATTCTTACAAACATTGTTTGAAGCATCATTACTACTTTGATTTGTCCTCTAATAATTGGCCTTGCTGAATAAATCAATAAAATTAGTATCTCCCTTTTTTTTTTTTTTTTTTTTGTCTTTGGATTGGGTTTGGGTTTTTTTGTTTTTGCTTAATTAAAATGAATTAAAGAAAATGGCACAAGAAAAACCTTTTCCCCTCTCCCCCTCGCTACAGTTCTATCGCTTTTGTATGTCTAAGCCCAACCACATTTGCCATCAGCTGCAAATTTTAGACAATGGCATTAATGACATGTAGGAGAGATGTTTAATGAATTGAGGTATGTCCTTTCCTCTATTAAAAAGATTTATAGAAATGGCAAGTCTGTTTAATAAATACACATGTTCTATATTTTACTTTACAGAAAATAAGGAAGAGATGGAGGTACAGGTCAAAGTCTACTAGTTTTTCTTAAAAGGGCAGTCCCACTAAACTCATGCTTTGAGCTATAGTAAGACTACTCAAGTCATTTAATTTGACAGCTAATACTAATCTGTTTCTTTCAAGGTGATGTCTACAGATTTAAGGGTTTTTTTGAAACTTTGTTACTAAGAAGCTTATAAAGAACTTTGAATGTCATGAACTATTGCAAGAACTCTGTATTCTTTCGTATTGGTTGCTTTTTCAGAATGTTCTTCAAAAAGAACAAAATTCTGCTGTTTCCTGCTCTATCTTTCTCTGACTTTTAATTACAAACTTTGTTAGGAAAAGGTTTTTTATTTATTATGAACTTACACCAAGAAAAAAAAAGAACCTACTTAACACCATAAAATAGATCTGCATGTAACATTACTGTTATCTTCATTTTGTATAAGGCTCTTTGACAGTGTAAATAAATCCATTTAGATTCTACCTTTGACAGTTGTCAAGTTGTTTCTTCTATGGCTGAAGAATGAGTTATGTTTGCAGCCATTGTTCCATTCTTACAGAGAAAGAACAATCTCAAACCTAAGTCCTTGGGGAAAAACATAGCTACAATGAAGAAAAGGAACTTCTTGTTTTCATCATGCAGGAAAAATACATCAGATAGGAGCAGCTTTCATTTTTAAAAAGGAAAGAAACAAAAGAAATGGAATGCAGTTTGCATTTAACAAGGTTTATTTAAAAAAAAGCATGAATATAATTTTTTCTTTTCTATCTCAGTGTGGTTCTAGGTGATTTTGATGAATCAGAATAATTGTCTCAATAATTTTGTCTAATATGAGGGCTGCTTCCCACTTTCCTTATATAACACCTTTGGGATATCATTTTCGTAGTCTTTTTCAAAAGGACAGTAAATCACACCTTCTTAGCAGCAACTCTTTGAGGAAAAAATGAATGTGAACTTAGAGAAAGGAAAACTAAGGTTAAAAGAGTAAGGGGCTAAACTCTTTCAATATAGTGCATATACATGTATACATATTAAAAACCAAAACAAAAATAAACCCAACTTATAGACTGACTCCTCACCTCATCTATTTCTGGTAAAGGAAGATATGCAGTTAGAAAGAAATTATGTTTCAGAAGATCTCTGCTGTATTGTCAGCATGCTCAGCTTTCCCCTCCATATTTGATCTCCTATTTACTACCATAGTTATGAAGTTAGGATATTAACATCAGTGCAGTATTTTATGCATTTCATTCTGTGCCTGAAAATCAACTACATTGCAATACCTATTCCTGATTTACCACTACCACAATTTACAGTCAAAATATGCCCCATAGGGTCTCATTAATACTCAACAACTGTATCCAGGAGTAAAATCAGATCCCAGCATAAATTATGTGTTGTTTTTCAGAGTATAAATGGTGTTAGACAGGTATCTTCTCCATAAGTATGTTTTAAATTTAAATTCCATTACATATAGAGAAAAATCTGAAAAAGTCATACTGAAGTCTGGATTAAAAAAAAGAAATCATTGATCAGCTAAAAGGGACTCAAAAGTAATATGGATAAAGCCTTGTGACAGATGTCCACAAATGACCTTGACAGATATTCAATATCTGTACTGGGGAGACTGACATAGAAGAGTGCAGTTGCTGATAACAGATCATAAAACAGCAGGAGAAATTATGACTCAAAGACGTCTTCAAAAGATACAAGGAGCAAAGAAGAATGATCAATGCTACCTCTTCCCTTAGGAAGATATTTGACAGAATAATTGGCAAGCTGCAATAATATCTTTGCAATAATGCAAAGATAATGGCTGATTAAGGAGTGGATACAGAAAAGGAAGGGATTTTGCCTTGTATATGAAGGGTGTTTTTTGAAATATGATAAAAGCTTTTAGGAGATTAAATCAAAAGGGTCTTGCCACGGTGGGATCTTATAGATCAGCAAACAAGATAATATTATTGGTGGGGGCTTTTATGACTACTCAACAGGTCATCTATAGCACAAGACTATATGATAACAAGGAATTTCAAATACACAGATATAACCTGGTAAAGGAAAATGGCAAGACAGAGAATGGGGGTAGGCTGTTTACATAAACTTAATAAAAAAATGTCCTCAGGGCTATCCAGAACACCTTAGTTCAGAATATTATTATTGCTTTGTCCAGCTTTCTCATATTCAAGCAATTCAACAAGTTCTTAAACTGTTCTAATAACTATTTGTTGACAAAGGAAGTGATATAGGAAGGTGGGACTATGCTCAAGTGAAGTGATTGCATTTTTCAGCCACAAGGAAAGAATGAAAAAAAAATACAACAAACTTTAAGAAACTCATTGTTGAGTCTGCATCACATCAGGGTGAAAGCTAAATGGAAGTTAAAACATAGGCAACAGAATTTTATATTTGGTGTTTTTCTACTTTCTCTGCAGAAGTTAAGTTTACTCCTCCTGTTGAATTTCACAATAAATAACCTAGAGGCTGAAATACCCTCAAAGTTTTAGTGGTTATCTTTGGTAGCTCATGCAAGACAGATAAAGCATCAGAAGCATAGAATATGTCCACAAAATCCTAGCCTCAGATAACTCCTGTGGCTTTTGGAGGAGTGTGTTAAAAAGATATTGGATCATTTGCAATCACGTAGTAAATATAAAAGTCTGGTTTTGTAGTCTAATGGCTGATGATTTGCAAACAAAAATATTAAAAGTGCTTAATTCTAGTCTGCCACAATGTCAGTTCTGTTGGCTGAAATATTCTTTTGAACAAAACCACTGAGGCCAACACTTAGTGGCTACTCCTTCTTTCCGTCTACCTCCCCATCAGTACTTTGCTTAAAAGGAGTGCAAACATTTAAATTTCCTTTGATTGATCTTTAACCCTATTGTTCTACATTTTTCATAGTGCAGAATCTTCCAAAATGCTAGTGTGTCCCAACCATAGATATATATAAATGGCACTTTTCTATGTCAGTGTGTGAAATGGCAGGAGCCTGCAGTAGATATGGGACACACTTGCATGAATTACATGCTGAATATTAGCAGCTGCATGGGTTAGCTGCATGAAAAATATATATTTTACTTTTGACACTGCTCCTGTTTTTAGAAAGTTCCAAGACATGACAATAGAAAGACAGCACACTTGCTGATCTACCAGGACCAGTTATAATAGGAGGAGGAACTCTTATATCTTGTAATGAACAGCTAGTACCATGCATGCTCTCAGCTTAATTTGTATTATCCATGCTGGTATAACTATTTTTACTATGCAGGAAATTTTCTCTCCATCTTTCTTAAAAAACAAACAAATCCTGAAAGAAGACCCTGTCTGATCTTAAAATATGTCTGCAGTCACTAACCAGTAACCAGCATTTTGAATTCTTTTGCAGAGGCAAATCTGAAAACTCCGAATGTTTCATTTCAGACACTCCTATACACAGCATATTAATCACAACTATATCATTCCATTTGCAATGTCTTGCTCTGAGGACATAAAAAACTACATTCAAATGAAGCTCAGAGGATGAGTTCCAGTGATTCTTATGGTAAAAACAAGCCTTTAGCAGTATGAAAACTGACATATCTTTCATTACAGCAATTTAATGCAATCCCAGACACCTTTTCAAAAAAAGCATGAAACAGATTATGAGCCAAGTAAAGTTCTCTTAAAAAGTTGCCACACCATTTAAAAAGAAACTGAATTTACTCCTATTTTTGCTATTGTACTGTGCAATAAACACAGTTCTTTCTAGATCCATGCCTTCAGTGTCAGTAAGCACAGTTGGGGAACACAGCAAGGCTAAATGTCACACCACCTGGAAGTTGCAAGTGACTAGCTACAATTTCAGATTTTTGTATTGTGTGTTCAAAACCAAAATCTCAGCAATGAATGCTGGAGGATATTTTTACCATTCTGTTGCTTTCATTTTGTCAATTCCCCAAATTCAATGAAATTCAGGCAATAAAAATGCAAGATAAATGAAAATTGATATTTCTACTTTGCATAAATATATACTATATAGATAATATATAAGCAGCATTCGATTTGATAGTAAACCCTCTTTTTAATATAGGTGGCAAATATTTATTTTGTTCATGCTCGTGTAAATGCACTGACTGCCATAAATTTAGTGCTGATTTATAGCAATTTATTGACCTGGGCATTTTATGTTAACACTGACAGGCTTCCAATACAAATTTAAGCAAATTGGATGTCATGCATTTCACGACAAACTTATTCATTACTCCACACTACTCCAAAGACCATTAACAGATTAAAATATTGGGGAAAGATGCTAATGAAAAATTCTTCTAGAAATGTTGTTTTATGCTCAAGGCCTTAGGGTTCTTAGGTTCATAATTTACCCAAAAAGAACAGAGTCCTCATATGAAAGGCTAAACCTTACCCGAGGGTTTTTAGTTTGTTTATGTCTTCCAGGACAAAATAATTCTACTGAAATGTTATGCCGTGAGTGCTGCATAATTTCACTGCACTATGGACTGAAAAAAACATGAAAAAACAAGATCATTACCTCATTTAATTCTTTTCCAAGATGATTTGGAGGTATATATGAAGTGGTTTATGCCCAATAGAGAAGTGTATTCAGGTAGTCTCAAAAACATCACTGAAAGCCAACATAAGTAAAACTTGTTCATCTCCAGCTCTCCTTACAAATTTATATATTTACAAGTATTATAGAAAGGTTTCTCACCAGGTCCTACAGGATAGCCAAGTAAAGACATGTCTGTTTTGTAGCTGTAGAAACTATTTCCAGGAACTCCAGATTCAGCATTTTAGAGTTTACTCCTAATTTTTTGATGTCATCATTTCAGAAATCACTTCAAGGCACTCATCACTGAGAGGCGCAAACCTGCTGAGGACTCAAGAGTTCCCACTGAAGTCAGTGGGAAATAGACCTATTCAGGAAATCAGAAATTTGTGTCTCAGATTCTGCACCCAAAGCTCACTAAGCACTCAGGCGCCCTAGGATAGGCCCATTTTCTATTTTATACTCTCTAGTAAAATATTATTTCCAATTTCTGGAAATTCGTATTTCAGATTAAATAGACTGTTCTGCCCATTGCATGGAGGTATAAACTTTCGTGGAAAGATGTTATAAGCCATCTCACAGAAGAACCCGTAAGAATCAAATTCTAAACTAAGATTCTTTAAAATTCCATATCTATTTGTTTTAGCTAACTTTTGGTAAAAAAAAATCCCAACATCAAAACATATTTGTGGAGAAGAATAATTAAAAGCTGTGGGAAGTTATGCATTATCTGTATGTACTTTCATCATCTGTCCATTCATATTTTTAATGTGGCATCCGATTATTTCCTCTGGTGTTTTTTGATTATTATTAGAATGAAGATAAATATGTTAAAAGGTAAAAACCCATACAGATACATTGTGAGACACTGGATCAGTAGAAGTGTTATTTTATTTTTGGGTTGGAATTTATACTTGTTTGGGAGGGGGAGGGCAGGGCTGGAACTCACATGGAGCAGCTGCCCATCAAAAGGGCCACCTGGGAGCCCTTTTACCCCATGCACCCTGGAAACCTAACAGCCTCTAATTGGCTGTACCACCCCTCATTCCTGCCTGGGAGGCACTGAGCGGTCAGTGCAAGGTGTCGTGTCTGGGAGGGTGTGTATTGGTTTCTCTGTGGCCAGGTTTTGGTAGCAGTAGGGGAGGCTGAGGGGGTGGCTTCTTTGAGAAGCTGCTGAAGTTTCCCCATGCCCAGGCTGGGCCCGCTGCTGACCAAGGCCAGGCCAATCAGTAGTTGGCAGAACGCCTCTGTGATAACATATTTAAGAAAGAAGAAAAAATAAAGTTGGTAGAGGAGACAAAGATGGCTGCTGGAGAGGAGCAGGGTGAGAGCTTGTGAGCAACAACACAGACACCAAGGTCAGTGGAGAAGGAGGGGGAGGAGATGCTCCTGGCACCGGAGCTGAGATCCAGCTGCAGCCCATGGTGCAGCCCATGGTGAAGCAGCTGTGCCCCTGCAGCCCATGGAGGACCACAGGAGTGCAGAGATCCACCTGCAGCCCGGGAAGGAGCCACGCCGGAGCAGGTGGATGCTGGGGGGAGGCTGTAGCCCATGGGAGACCCAAGGTGGAGCTGGGTCCTGGCAGGGGACTGTAGCCTGTGGGGAGAGGAGCCCACTTGGAGTAGGATTCTCCTGTTAGGATGCGTGGCTCGTGGGGCCCACGCTGGAGCAGCCTGTGCCTGAGGGACTGCACCCTGTGGAATGTGAGCCATGTGGCAGCTGTGGGTGAAGGGCTGCTGCCCATGGGATGGACTCTCGCCGGAGCAGTTTGTGAAAGGAACTGTATCCTGTGAGGGATGGACCCCATGGAATGTGGCTGGAAGGACTCTTCTCCCCAAGCAGCGGCTGAGAACAGCAGCTGACCACAGCAACACCTCCCCCCCCACCTCACCTTTTTCCCTTTTCTGCTGCGGGAGAATAGGTTGGATGTAAGAAGGAGGGGGTGGGGGGTAAAAGGTGTCTCTTATTGTCTCTCACTCTTAGCTCTCATCTTGTTAGTAATAAACCTGACTATTATTCCCACATGGAGTCTTGTTTTGCCTGTGATGGTGATTAAGAAAGAATTTGTTGTAGTCCTTATCATGAACAATGAAACCTCTCATTATATTCTCTCTCCTCTATAGCTGGGCAAGGGGGAGTGAGAGAGTGGCTGTAGTGGGCCCCTGGCACCCAGCCCGGGTTAAACCACTACAGAGGGGTGGCCACAGAGCGATGAAGCAGACAAATACTGCAGCACATGGACTCCATCTTGCTATCTCTCTTAGAATTTGCTCTTACTGTGTGAAGGTGGACTTCCACAACTCTTTGGTAGTAGCTATTTAATAATCCCTCTTTCTACTCTCTTCTTTATCTTAACTCCTTTTCCTTCTCTTTTTCTTTCTGTACTGTTTTCTTAACATAACAGATGGGTTGTATATTACTAAGTTGTGTGGCTTGGCATGCACTTTGCAGAATGCTTTCCCTTCATTCTATGTTACCCCTTTTAAACTTTTGCCAAAATGCTTATTTTCTCAATAAATTAAAAGAAATCTCTTGGGAAATGTATGCAACACTCTCTCTTTATGTGATCTTAAAGTACTTGTGGTGGTTTGAACCACTTTTTATCATCTAAGGAGTGTGCACAATAAAGGTGACGGAAAACTGAACAAAATTAGCAGCCGGGGAACAGTTTATTATGTAGGGTTTAAAATAAGGAAGAAGGGACAACTTATGGGGACCTAAAATTTACACATAGAAACACTCGACACACAGAAAACAAAAAAAGGGAAAGAAGGGACAAAATCAAAAAGGGAACTGCTTTCCAAGCTAGGTGACTAGCTGAGAAAACAGGGGCAGGGGTAGGGAAGCTGTCTCTCTCCCTCTCTCTCTGGTGGTGTCACTCTCGTCCCTCAAGGTTTTCTGCAAAACACAAAAAGAAGTGAAAAGCGACCCCCTCCCAGGACACCTTCAGGAAGTGGCTACTTGCGATCAAGCTGGAGTTTGCTTCAGTGCTGAGAGGAATGGGTGGAGTCACGCTGCGTGGTCTGAGACCCAGGAGGAGAGGAGCCGTGTGCTTCGCCCCTGGACAGGAAGCTGAAGAGAGGGAGGGCTTCTGTGCTCAGCTTTTTAAGCCCTTCAAGTCTCGTGTGAATCTCACTGCCTTCTTCCTGGCCAAGCTGTCTCCCCTTTGGCCAGCGGAGCTGAGCTCCGCCTCTTTTCCGAGATCTTCACTCCAGGCACAACGGCGGTTCCTGCCAGAGACCGCGTGTTCAGGGTTCAAGGCGCCACCTTTTTTTTACTAGTCACTGACACTCTGGGGATGCCTCGCACCAGGACAAGAGCTGTCCTGGTCCCAGCCCAGCCCCGGGAAACCGCGGGAGGACGGAGGAGCAGCCTGTGCCAACAGCAGCCCCCGCCCTCCCCTGGCCCCGAGTGAGAGTGGGCAGGAACGAGGGCCGTCCCGGTCCCAGCTCGGCCCCGGGAAACCAGGGAGAGGGGAGGGGCAGGGAACTACCAGGAGCAGTCTGCGCCTTGCCCCGGCCTCAGGAGAGATCAGGCAGGAGCAAGGGCTGCCCCGGTCCCCACCCGGCCTGGGGAAAACCACGGGGGACGGCTGGGGGCGACCCCCTGCCTTCCCTTGGAGAGGGCTGCCTCGATCCCAGCCCCTGCCCTTCTTAAGGAAGACAGGATTTTACACAGACAAGGTAAGTGGGCACTCCTTACACGTTCTCCCCTTCCCAAAGCCTAGGGATTCCCCCCCAACACCACCTCGAGACCTGAAGCCCCCTCCCAACAACCACAAAAGAGACCCCAGCACCCCTCAAACCCCAATAGTGTTGAAGAACAAAAGGCTTTGTAAAACTTGGTTGTGTGAGACTTTTGGAGACTTAAATATTTTTTAAAAGTGAAACATCTGTTTGAGCTCATGGCTTTGACCAGGATCTTATGTATATGCCTTGCCTTTTAACACCAATCTTAAGAGTCAATGTTCTTAGATTTTAATCTCACTTTTTTGTTTAGAACAGATTTAACATAAAGGGCATTTAATGGAGGATAGAGAGCAGGCTTTGTGTATTGCAGAATGTTGAATGAAAAAGCAGGAGTAATATTTTCCAAATATTTAACCAAAGCTCTAATAGTCAACAAATTTGAGAGTAAATGAGTCATTTTGTGCTGTGGTTGTTGATGATGGTGCATTGTTTGTCATTGTGTCTTGCTGAGATTGCTATAATTCAATCATGAAGAACAGAGCCTGTTGAAGTTAACTCTAAAATTTAGCTACTACACTTCACAGAGCAGAATATAATCAACCGCTTTTTTACGCTGTGAAGATAATTCTATTCTTATAATTTGTTTCACTTAATAAAATAAACTGAGAGAACATGCTGAGACGGCAGCACAGGCTATAATGCTATTGTTAAGATCTGTGAAGAAGATAGAATCTTTTTTTTTCTTTGTGAGCTGAATGAGAGGTAAGAGAAGTTTTTGTGTTTCAAATCAAACAAGAGGATTTAAATAATTGCTCACAAAATTTGCTTCAGCTCTTGTCCACCCCTAAAATGTCCACTTTTCTGCATCTATTCTCCTGGTCTCTCAGGGACTTCAGGAGGAGGTCTTCTATTTGGCATTAGCCAGAGCTGTAGATAGAAACCAACTCCAATTTCCTGTTCTGTCACCAATTCTTGTAATGTTTGTAGGTGAATCCCTTGGGGTATGACTGCAACATACAGTCAAGTACAACATGGGGATTCCAAGCTGATGTCTTCAAATGGCATTCATTGTTCAGAAAGAAGCAGAGAATCATAAGGTCTGAAATCAGTCTGACCACATTTGAGTTTCTTATGCCAGCCAGTGAGTTCAGTCTTTCGTCATTACAGTGTGTTTGGTCAGAGGCTGTGCTGAAACTATAGTGCTTTTGATTCTGAAGCAGCTATGAGCACTGCTATCTCAAGGAGGTATGCTTGACACTCCATTGTACTCTGGAGGCATATCAGCAGTCTGCCTGAACCTTGAAATCCCACCTGTAGCTCAGGAAAAAGGGTTTGACCTATCAAACACACAGACATAGTAAGTAATACATTAGACAGTATTGTAAAGTTTCTTTAGAGCTCGTGTATGGCTGAGAGCCAGATGAATAATGAATATTTTCGAGCACTCCTGCAAAACTGCACAATCCTTTCATTTGCTCAGTTAGTGGATACTTTTAAAAGCATCACTGATTTTTCCAAAGTTCTAAGGTGATGTAAGGGCAGCACTGGTGTCATGTCCCTGAGGACACTCACAAGCCTTTACATCCCTGAACATCTTCACTAGGGACCTCTAGCCCCCCTCACCTGCTGCTGCCAGGACCAGAGGCTCTATTTCAGGTCGGGTTTGGACCTTCATCCCTTTTCCTGGCTGTGCTGTGGAAGGGCTTGTTTCCGGTTCTGTTTGGGGCCCTCAGCCTCATGCCACAGCTCTGCAACCTTTGCCAATGCTGCTCAGAGGAAGCAAAGTCTTGGCCGCTTGCTGTGCCTGCGACTGTTGTAGGGCCCTATCTCTCCCTGACTCAGTCCCTGTAGGACAATACCTGTTGGTGAGTGCACAGACCATGAAGGATTCACTTTGACTCCTGCCCTGAACCCCAGCTTATAGGCAGCTAGCCCTCGCTGCTGCCTGGCAAGGACTAGACTGAAGAAACTCTGACCCTCCTGTTGTCTGTTCAGATCACAACAGCATATATAACCTCATTAGGTGCCAAGCACAGCTTCTGCTGCATTGTTCACAGTTTGCCTCTGCCCAGTTTCAGCCAGCAGCCTTGCACTACTGCTCTGAAACTCTGAATGACTAAGAAAGAGGTTAACATGGGTGACACTGGGAGATAAGGTACTGATTGATTCTAATTCCCAGGTCTTCTTGTCACTGAGCTAGAAGTCAAAACTCTTACTCATATTCTTAATTTTCTGAAAAAAACAGATATATTTCTTTATGTAGTTGGAAGTATGGGGGATTTGAGAGATTGATGATGTGGTGAGGAAGACAGCAACAACATGTCGACTTTGGAAGCAAATAGAGATTTCACCAAAAGTAGCAGATGTTGAATTATAAGGTTATTGGAAGACGGAAACTTGGCATTACCCTGCTTGGAGTGCATGGAGACAAGGCACTTGCAATCTCCGTTTCTGCAGCAGACTTCTATTGATACTGTCGAGTGCTTAACTGGGCTATTCTGCTGCATTCTAAATACTTAGCGCTTATACTGAATTTTACATATTCAAGGTGCTTTCTGGGCATAAATGACTTGGTAGTATTTTGATACTGAAGAAGAGACAAAGATAATTAAGATCAGAATTATATTAGCTGCAGTGAATGAATGTGCCACATGTTTTTCTGATTTAGTCTCAAAGATGGCAAAGAACCAGGTAAGACATAACACTGATAAGAAAAGTCTGCCAGTCTTTCAGGTTAGTTCTGAGTAATAGGATCTGAAGGAAGAAGGATGAGAAGGAAGTAGAATAGATTTTTTACCATGCTCTCATACAGCACTTTTTGAAAAAGAATGCAAAGGTCTTTTAACAAAATAAAATTACTGAAATTTTATTCTTGGTGACTGAAGACCTCAAAATGTCCACAGAATGATATAGCATAGAATCACACTGTATATTGCTAACAATTGGGTTTTCTTTGTGTTTTTCTTAGAAGTGATACATATTGCTTATTCATTTTCTGTTTCTTATGAAACTATCAATATTAGCTTGAGATTAGATCAAGACTGTCTAAATACTATGCATAGTTCATCAGAGATATGATAGTGTCTGCTTCATCTGCTCTGAATTCCAAATCAATAAATAGGAGGTAAAGTTTTGTGTCCATCCATATATTTATTCTGCACTGTTACATAGTTTGTATTGCTACATAGTTTGTATTGCTGCAGGTGAGAGAAGATAATGGTGTTAGGAGGGAAGATTTAATTGCTAGTTGTTTACCTACATGGTGTATATAATTTTTCTTAGTGATTATTCTTCCTGTTTTAAAACTATTACCTGTATTTACACACACAAAAACTTTTCAATAAGATAAATTTTACCTCACAAGCAGAGATTTGCACCTGTGTGTGAGGAAACTGTTAACAGGTTCTACTATCAGTCTTATAGGTCCACTTGATCCATATTAGTTGCACCAAGTGGAAGACACCCTGGTGATGCTACTACTGTCACAATCTGACAGGGAACCATTGCCATAAACTTCTACGATTCCTACTGTCACATCTTTCCTGCCTCAACTCACATTTTTATCACTAGGATCATACAGATTATTGCATACAGATACTGCAAAGGTAATTCTTCCCTCTGTTAGACTGTTCAGTTTCTCCATCTGGTATTTTACGTCAATTAACATATTAGAACATGAGTGATAGACATAGAAATAATGATTACATCCTATTTTCTCTCTCCCTGGAATGGCTCAATTAGTTTGTAATGAAAGTGCTTACACTTTAAAATCACTTTGATTATGCTAGCTAGGAGATTCTTCCAGTATCTCCTCAAGGTACTGATTTCACTGTTTATTCATTTTGCCAAAATTGGACACCCTTCCCAGGGCCTCATACAAGAAGAGGGTGTGCATTGAGGACCATGTTAAACTTAGTAGTTCAATTTCCAGGACAGAACCAGTGGCATTACAATGTAAGGTTGGATCAAAAATATGTAATTCTTGCCCTTTCAAAAAAGTTTTCCACTGTTTATATATAAAGTTGTTTACTCTGTGTGTAGTTTCTCCTTTGCTAGTTTTCTACTTTGGTTATCCCAACATTTCTTCTCTTAAAGTTCATGGATTGCTTCAAATGGAAGGGTTCAAAGTATGGTAATTTCAGAAATATTCTATATCTTGTATTCTCTGTTTTAACATTCACTTTTTTAAACTAGCTCTCATTCAAAAGCAGAAATCTCATCCTCTAAATCAAGAGGACACTTATCTGAAGGTCTGCAGGAGATATGTGCAACTTCTCTGAATGAAGGTAAAGACCAGGATGGTATTTGGGAGATAATCCAAGTAGACTAACTGTGTACTCACTGTTTCAGAGGAGAACTTCAGACTTTCTTTCTGTCCTTCCCTTAAACAATCTACTCTGTTATCCCAGCTCCAGATATTAAAAAATTTTCCCTAGTTCCTAAGCAATACAAGGGAACTATAATATGGCCAGGGGTTCACCATGAGAAAGCTCCTTTTAACCTTCTATGTAAGGATCCAGTTCTTGTCTGTCTGGTTTCTCTGTCAGGGAGATTTAGTACAACAAACTTACAATTCTCTGAGAAAAGACTAGAAGTAAACCTTCTATTTTTTCATGATAGAATTACTCTGTTGTAAACGAGTTATGAATAAATGTACTAAAGGAAAGCATCACTTTTTGTGCATTCATATAGTATACAATAAAACTACATAGTTCCCCAGCTATAGAATCTATCAAAGTTTTTCAACAGTTCCATATTTTTAACATGCCTTTGCAACTGTGAGCAGCTGCCTCTACATATGTTCTTTGATTTTATGCCCACATTACAATGGCATTGGAGCACTCCTAGCTGTGCAGGCGCATTTTTTATCCACCTCCAGCCTTCTGTTCCTGGGAAGGTAAACGTCTTTGATGGAAGAGGAATGGGGGCATGGCAATAATAGAGAGTATGTGGAACAATATCTCTAATGAAGATATGGAGGATTAAATCTTAGGTGTTTCCTACCTGAACTATGGCATGGTATCCTGTATGAAGCATTCAGTCAAATGTGTTCAATCTCTCAGGCCTGCTTTATAAGAAGGCACATTTATCTTTCGTGATAGGACCACAATTTTATATAGAGGTTTTGATCTGGAGTTCCCAAAACAATTAAATAGATTTTCTAAAAATCAGTGCTGCTCCTGTCATAGCTGAAGCATAGACACCTTCAGAAAAGAACTCTTTGAATGCTTTGTAGTGGAGAATGTAGGGATACAGGGATATCTTCTCAAACCTGAGCAATCTGGGGGGGGGGGCCCTTCAGTGCTCTTTATCATTGGGTTTGGATGGATAGAGACACAGGAGGTGGTACAAGGTATATTCAGTTGTAGGGGCTTCTGTAAGCCAAAGAAATTTTCTGCTAGAGTTCTGTGGCTAAGAGACTACCTTTTTACACTTGTGAAATAACAGAAAACAGCCATAGCCCAGAAAACATCCATCGTGGAAGTCTCTTGGAGGGCCGATTTTTTTTTTTAATCTACTAACAGAGTTCACTCCCTTTTAAAGAAGCCCTATTCAATGTGTTAATCATGAAAACACATCCAGATGTCTTTGCCAATCTTTGCTGAATGTTTATCTTAAAAGGAATTAGGAATAAAGTGAATTAAGTGAAGAAAGAAATTGGACTCACAAGAATCCCATTTAAGTTACTGCAATTGAATCTCATCTGAACTAAATAGTGCAGTAATTAAAGCATTATTTACAATGCAATAGAGACAAAGCTAATTACTGGCAAATATCAGCTAGATGATGCTTTTTTTCTTAGGGAAACTAGTGAAGACATGGGCCAGGGCAATAAATCCTTCAACAACCTAATTTGTTAATTATGCCCATAATCCACTTGCTTGTAATGATTATCTAATTTATTACTACCAAACAGGAAAGCACTGTGAGGTGAGACAACTGAGACAACCAAGTGAGTCAGATTTTGTAGGCCTAACTCTGCAAGCAGTGTGCAGATCTGTAGGAAAGTAATTTTATGTTTTGAGAGTGCCATGACAATTGAGGCAAGAGGCTCAACTCTTGTAAGATGCTCTGTGAGAAGGCAAAGACTTTATATTTGATAGAGCTGTGAGTTGCTTCTATGCAGCAGACATCCATGGAGACGTTCTTGGAAGACCTTCCTACCACAATTTCAAATCACGGACTTCTTAAGTACTCTGAGTTTCAAAGTTTTCAGGAAAGACAAATAAACCAGATTATTCTATCAAGCAAACTGGTAGAAACTATTCAAAGTACATAACTAGCCCCTAATTAATATAATGCATTACAACCACACTGAATACATTCAGAGCTTACGTATTGATTTGCATTCCCTGGGTCACTAACTGTGGGTGTGAAACTAGAATTTGGTAAACTGATTTTTTTGGTGCACCTATTTCTCAAAAATAAGTGAACAAATTCCTTTGTCATGGGCTCCAAAATTAGCCAGTCATAGGTAGAAGCAAAGGTCATCATACAGTTGATTAATTGGTTTAAAAGTAGAAATTATGGGAAGAAATGGTGAGTGTTGATAGTGCAATGAGGTCACCCAACTGAGTCGTTGCCATGTCTTATGCTCTGTAGCAGTGAAAACACAATAGAGAAGGCAGGTTTTACCTCAGAGCTTGCAAGTCTGATATTGAGACTTTATTGTGCAAGACAGTTTCCTGAGCTACTTCTTAAGTGAACTGAATCAAAGGTGGAGATTATTACAGTTGTGCACGTATATTATCTGTCCCATTTTGAGGACAACATATGATTTTATAAATTAGAGATACAAGATATATTAAAGAAATAAGGATTTTATTACTAAACAATGATATGTATATATATATGAGGTAGAAAAAATTCAGTTAAAATTAAAATACCAAGGGAAAACCCACAAAAACCCCCCGACGGTCACTCTCCAACCAAGACCAGAACACACCAATACTACCCACACCAAACAAAACAGAACTCCTTTTTGTTCAAGTGCCCTGTAGCGTGGTTAGTTGGAGAAAACAGCAGAGGGTGATGGCAGCTGAGGGAGGCGATGGTGATGAAGGGGGGGTCTGTCTGCTCTGGGTTTGTCTCCGGAGACACCGCAGGAATGGAGAGGTGGCTGCTTGAGATTGGGAGGGGTCCAGGAGCTCACCAAAAGAACAATCAGACTCGTGGCACGAAGGCAGCAGGTCAGAAGCAGGAGTGGCGGCGGCAGCTGAAGGACCTGGTGGTCACGCAGCGGACACAAGTTGGTGGGTGCTGCAACTCCAGGCAGCAAGCGGGCAGCTCCTCTCACCAGAGACAGTAGCAATGAAAGAGAGCGAGGCTGAGAACCCTCCTGCTTATATCGGGCTCTGAGGTCTTCCCACAAGTCCTTTGTTTCAGCACTGGCACATAGCCTTCGAGCCCACTTTACCAGACTTTTATTGGTCACTGTTGCGCCTGTCCCACCCCAGCTCTGCCTGTCCCCCCTCAGCACCGCAGGTGGTGCGGCAGGGCAGCTGGGGCTCGATGCCATGGCCGCCCCACTCAGTGGCAGCGCGGGATGTTGGACTGCGGGGCAGGACCAGGCTGGGCTGCTGGGCACGGTGCTGGGGGAAAACAGCAGCAGCGGTGCCACGGAGCCCGCTTGCCTCTCAATGCACCTGGAAAAAACTAACCTTCCCTGCCTGCCACCACCTTGGGCTCCGGTGCGCACTGGTGCCACAGACACAGCTTAGGCCTGCTGTCCCCTGGGATCCCCTTCTGCCTGCCTCTGCCGGGCTGCTGCCCTCACCGGGCCGCCCCTGTGCGTTGCAGAAAACCATCAGCTGCATCTGTGGCCTGCCAGGCACCAACAGCTGCTCGCCGGCAGCCAGCACTGAGCCTGCCACACTGGCACTAGCACTGGCACTGCCTGCCGCACCTGCCTCTGGCCCGGTCCTGTAGCCTAGCAGCTGGCTGAGCATCTGGTACAAGTCTGCAGCCGCTGCATCTTCACTGTGCCACATGGCCACTGCATGGACCGCAGGGACTGGCACCAGCATCAGCCGCCACCGGGGACAGGGAGTGGGGACGGGCAATCCAAGGCTTTGGCCCCCACGCCAGGCTCCTTCCAGCCACGCCAAGAGCCGCAAGAGCATCCTCCTCCCCTATTAGAAAAGAAATCACAAGACCAAAAAAGGGAGTGGGGGGAGGGGGAGGGGAGGGAAGGAGGGGAAATACCTTTTATTTGATCTGATTTGATAACAGAAAAAGTTGTTGGGTTTTTTTTGAAAATATATACTAGCCCATGACATTATCTTAAGTCTTGAAGGCAACCATGCTGCATCAATGTGGCCATGCATGTAGTCTCACTTGTTCTGTCCATTGGCTGACATTTATTTATGAAAGTGTAGTGCTATGGTGACATGGTTATATGGCATTAAATGGTGATCTGTGGCAGCCACAGGACTCTCATAACAATTCCCACTGCATTTAAATCAGACAGGACTTGGGAGAACAGAAGGCAGAGATGCCCATCTCTGGGAATCAGTTTGGCCACTTACCTACTGGTATGTATTTAAATCTCAATAAAAATCTAAAATGTAAACTAGGCAAACTAGGAAAATAATTACAAAACAATAACAACAACAACAAAAAAGTCCCCAGAAAGATAGTGTGTAGTCACGATTTTGAATCTCCCGAAAAAGCATGGCATTAGTTTGTTATCAGTCACTGCATCCCAGCCCAAATCACCCCAAGCACATGTTGCAGCTGTCAGTCACACTCCTGAGGAAAGCTTGCAGCTGGTGAGAGTTGGTCTGCAAATGTGAGGCTGAGTGAGATCTGCTGGTCACAGACAGTATCTGGCACAGTACTTGGAGAAGAGGCAAGAGTGGGAACAAATAGAAAGTGAATTAAAATAATTTTTACAGGTCTGAGAGCTGAATGACTGATTCTTTACCTGAGCTGTGCAGACATACCAGGGCAATAAAATATATTTTCTAGACATGACATGCCAGGAGTGAATCAGTGATGGCGAGGACTACTTTATACTTTCTAAGCCACACAACATTATTACCCTTTTGCACTGTCAGATATTAAAATCATATTAACGATCAGGAACTGTATTAAACTGTCTGAAAGTGAAATAATATGGTAGCACATTTGAAGGTTAGAGACAGCCCTTGGTTGTAATTCACTAAACTGCAATCTAACTGCCTGGTACTCTACAGATGAAGCAGGGAGCATTGTTTCTGGGAAACTAATTACTGCCAAGATATACACTCCCTTACCCCCAGTCACGCACACAAACACTATTCAGTACATCTCAAGCTGCTATTTAAACTAGACAGCTGAGAAAGGGTAGACATCCACGCACAGATAATTTCTTCATTGCACCATCACAGTTTTCCATAGCACACCCATAAGAAGCATGTTGCTCCTATTACATACAAAGGTATATGAGAAGAGCTAAAAAACCCCACTATTGTCTAATGCTCACAGACAAAATTAGAGATCCAGTCCATTGCCACAGAAAAGTAGACAGTTACCAGGAATAATTTAGGAGCTCTTTGAGAGGTGACCAAAAACCCCTAGAAAGAAATATTTTATTAGAGGTAATGTGACTCAGTCATTTCTGATTATTGGTGTTTGTAGAGATTTCTGTGCTTCTGCTCTTATATTAATGAAACAAATATACTATTCATACTTACTCCTCTCTATAATGCATATGAACTATTAATCCAGATTTTAAAGAAAATATAACTCAATCAATCCCTTATGGAAGGGTTGTGCTGTGATACATGTCGTAAGCATGAGAAAGGTGACGCCCAAACCCTTTCTGAATTTCTATTATCTAATTTTATCATCTCCAAAATGAAGAATGTCTTATCTGGCAGACAATGAAATGAAGTCAATTTACTAAATGTGTTTATAACACAAGTGAAAGGAAAACATTTCTCTGGAATTAATTTTTATGCTAAAAGGACAAAATATTTTTTATTGAATTTTGAGGGTCCAGTAGAGGGAGAAGGCAGGGAAGAAAGAAAACCACTGGAATATTTACCCCCATATCTTAAGGATTGTTTTTTAAGCTACCGGTCCTTCATAGTTCTGTAAATCTGAGTGACAAAATCTGTATAAATTAAAGATTTTTCAAGTAAGGATATTTTACAAAAACTTGATACTACCTACAGACTCTCATTGTTGAAAAAGATCACAAGTCCCATAGATGCTACTTGCCAATGAACTTGCTACTGCATTGCTGATCTGGAAATAATTATATGATGCTTTGTAAGTGACAGTTAAATGACAGGAATATTCATTTTCATCTTATTTTTTTAATGTGAAGGTGTAATGGTTTGAAATACTTTGCTCTGAGATGCAGTCAAATGCAGAGAAAAGACAGTGAATCTGAGGTTTACAGTAGAATTCAGAGGCAAAAGAAATTTTAAGTGAGTAGTCAGGACCCTTCCTGTATTGTGTGTATATATATATATATATATATATATATATATATATCAACTTTGGCAGGAATGACTTCTTCGCATTATTTGATGTAAATGATCTAGACAAAAGCATCATCAGCTGTATGAATATTTGAGATCAAAATTGAGAGCACAGTACTTCAGTAATATGATTTGCTAGTTAATTGTGACAATACTTTTTGTGTCAAAACAGCATTTTAATTTCACGTTTCTGTCTCCATCAGAGCGCCAACCAGAGATGGTTTTCTTCAACTAAGGCACTCAGGTATCCATCGATAAATACTACAATGGAAAATACACAGGCCTCTGCACTTGTATGTGGCACTATTGGTGTCTGTTAAAACAACTGACTGAGAAAATATATATTTTTCTGAGTAAAAGATGTCAAGAAATAGCTAAGTTGCTATCATCTTTTGTTGTTTCCAAAATCTATCAAATGCTCAATGCTATCTTCCCTGGTTCTCCACTACAACTACCTCACAGTGGTAAGCAAAAAATGCAGAAAGTTCTAGCAACATTCTTTGTTAATCACTAAGGTCCTTAATTATTTTGTGACTGCTATGGTGAATGCCACAACCCACTCATCTACTCTTTCTTTCCTGGGAACCTTCCCCCCTTTATCTGCTATTTCTACCTCTTGAACCGTAGACAACTTCTGTAAATCTGGAGTTATTAAATGACAGACTTTCCCTGCTAATAGAAGATCGTGGTATTGTGGCTATGCTAAACAGCAATTGAATTAAACATCTTTAAAAACTGAAGTGCATCAGTTTTTAATGAGGAAGCATATATGTCATTATAAAATGCAAGTGAGAGTCCTCTGCAGGCAATGTAGTGGAAGGTTTATGTGCATTAAGACAAGAATCTCCTTTGTTCTGTCCTCTATAGCAAACTTTAGTTTACGAAATCTCTCTGAGATAACGTATACTGCTTAGTAGATGTCAAATATGTCTGCTCAAAGTAATCTCAAAATAAATTCAAATACTTCTAAACAAATAGGCCCCATAGGTAAATTTTGTATTTCCTGGTCAAAAATGGTAATTTTAAATCCAGTTTCATTTGAACACAGAAAGAGAAAAAATAACAGTACTATTCTGTTTAATACAGATAATTGGACTAAATACTGATGTACTACTTCAGATATTGTTTGGGTATTAATAAGGCTAAGATTTGACTGAGGTCTGTGGGAGATTAAAACTCCAGTTCTGAAAATAGAGTCTAATTTCGTGTATACAGCAAATGGATAGTCTTAATAGTATTCATAAGATAGGTACCAGAGAATCAGCTTATATATTTCATTTCTTCTTCATTGCTTGCTGCTTCAGTTAAATATGGAAAGATTATTAATATATGAAAATAGTTCATATTCTGAGCAATTTGAAATCATGCATCATTTGTGATACAACAGCATTTGCAGATTAGGTTCAGAGACCTAAAACCCCTCATGTGATCTTTAGGACTGGAAGAGGATTCTGGAAAATCAGCTCACCTTTAGGTAAAAACCTGACACTGAGTACATGCTTTCTTGTCATGATTAAGGTCCTGGGAGAGATTTGTTTGCATCATGTGAGAGAGCATCTCTGGACAGCGGGGTCTCAGGCAGCAGTGAACAGACCTCAGGAACATTTAGTTTCCCACTTTGCCACCAACAAATTCAACAGCTAGGAGGTTAATGGAATAACACTGTGAGGCATGTAGAGAAAAAATATAATTTATTAGATCAAATATCTTTCTAAGTAATAGCAGCCTGGCATCTTTTTGAATGAAACTTATCTCTTTTTCCTTTGAGTTCATAGTGTAGTGCTGTTTTCTGCATTCACCAGAGTAATCATACTAGTTGGCATAAACTCTCCCAATATTTCTGCTGCATTCAGAATTCTGTTTTTTCCCCTTTTCATAATGGTTGATTGGCAGACACTGCTCAATAGCTGCTGCATTGCACTGTGCAGTAGCTGCTTTTCATCAGTGTCTGTTCAGTAGTTACTTCAGACCTCTATATTCATCACGTACTTTATTGTGAAAAACTGGTATTTTTTTTGGATGACAGCGACAAGATAAATCTCAGCTTTCACTACAGGGATATTTGGATGAGGTCTGTCCTGTCATTTGAGCATTTTATTTTATGCTGCTTCTTTTAAAATTACCAACTAATACTTTTCTAATTACATTTGCTTTTAATAAAAATGACTATAAAATAGATACAAATTATACCTTCCAATTTACTGTTTTCCCTACAAGTTAAATCTCTTCATAGTTGTTTCCTCTGTAAGGACATAATTTGGAGGATTTTTATGTTTCTTTGAAACTCTAGGTGTTCCTATTTTAAAATGAAAAAATGGAAAGCTCCTATACTTGTTTACTTCAATTTTGAGACAGGCTCAAGGCTCTGTTGAGCTATTTGGCATTCAACCTCAGCATTCAGAAGGTTGGGGCTTTGGTGTAAATGCTACTCCAAACATAAATGTCATTTCATCTTACTGAAATCATACTTGCAAGCCATGAGTTAAGTCAAATGCATAATGCAATGTCTCTTTTGTAAGTCAGTGTTATTAAAGCAAAAAAACTCCAACCAAATACCCACCTTTGTCTGTCAGATGCTTAGGACAGAAAGCAAAAGCGCATAGAGATAGGCTTAAACAGAGTCCATTTTACCTGCTGTCCTGAATCTGTTATATTTACCAGCTGTCAAAGAAATAATGAAAAATGGATATTGACTGTTCCTCCCAGTCAGTAAGTTTAGAGTTCATCCCAATAGGAGAATGTGCTTCACAGATTTTGCAGGTAGCTTTTGAAAATGAAACCAGACATGCTTCAAACCCCTCTCCACCTTTTTCTTTGAAAGAGTATCTGGGAGGCGTTCACAGCCCATTTGGCCATTCTGCAGCGTATTGCAGTATACTGCTGCAGAATGCTGGTGGCATGTGACCTGTAACATCTGTTCCTTCATCAATTAGACCACTTCTTAAGGATAAATTATACCCACTTGTAATTAAACACTATAATGGAACTATAAGTCTGTGTTACTGAGGCAGAACAAGGATGTAATTAGTTATTTATACAATAAGATTTGTTTTAACTAGTTTGGTTTGCTGTCAGCCACCATAGGCTTTAAATGAGCCTATACAGGACTTGAAAATACTGTATCTTTTTTTTAAGCTAAAGATGCACATGATTCTTATAAATTGCTCAGTTAGTTGTTCCACGGCCCTAACTATTTTAGAGAAGAAATTTACACGTTCACTTGTAGTATTATTTCTTTTGACTGGCAATGTATTTCCTCCAAGTATTTTAATGATCTATTTAACATACATTGTATTCACAATTTCGCCAAATAAGCAGCTTTTTCTTTAATTATTCTAAAAGCTAGAGAACTCTTCATATTGCAGCATTTACCAACCATTGATACCTCTGTTACCACAGAAAATAGTGCTTTAAACCCAGACAAAATCCTGCACAGTCAGATTTAAAAAAGAGTGTGAAGAAAACATGATGACACTTATATGAAAAACAAGAGGTTACTGGAAACTTTGTATGTATGGGCAATGAATGCAATCTCATCCTTGTAACACAGAAGTCTAGTATGGCTTTTTTGTTTGTTTGGTTTTTTCTTTTTTTGAGGGAGAGCTGGAGGGGAAACTGTGGTGAATGCGCAAATTTCAAGTCTATAACTACCTGAAAGGAGGCTGTAGTCAGGCAGGGGTCGGTCTCTTCTCTCAGGCTCCCAGTGACAGGTTGAGAAGACACAGTCTTAGGCTGCATCAGGGGAGGGTTAGGTTGGATATTAGGAGAAACTTTTTCACATACAGAGTGATTTCCAATTGGAATGGGCTTCCCAGGGAGGTGGTGGAGTCACCATCCCTGGATGTGTTTAAGGATAGTTGGATGATGAACTTAGTGACATGGTTTAGATGGTTTAGATGATGGATTGGTGTTGGATAGGTTGTTAAGTTAGGTAAAAAGCTGGACTTGATGATCTCTACGGTCTTCTCCAACCTTGTTAATTCTGTGTGTTATTACAAGATTGCAATGATCAAAATCAGAGGTTTTAAAAACAAGAGCTATGGAAATTGTTTGAAATGAGCTAGCTTTAGTAAATCAGTAGTCCATTTTATTCTGTCTTTTGTTAATGGTTTTATTTAGTTTTCCTTCAGTATTTGATCTATAGGTGTCCATAATCTTATGGTAAGACTAGTCCCTCTAGTTATTCACATTATATTGTTTGGACTCTGTCTTAAACAAAAATTATGCATACTCCTCAGATATTGTACTGATACTGTTCTGATAACATAGATATTTGTAAAACTGCCAAGCGTACACCATTTTTAAGTATGTGCCTTCTGCATGCATTTACAACACTCACAATGGCTGTTTGTCAAGGAAAGAAGCAGAGAAATTCTTTCAAGGCTACTGGAAAGAGTTTGTAATCTCTGCCGTAATTTACATTTTCTCACCCAATTCTGCTTCCCAGGCAACAGAAATGAGTTGTAATTGAAGAAAGATGTAGATATTGCAGTAGAGTAGCAACTACATCTGAGTTCATTTAACCTGTGGACAGCACTTTCTCCAAATTAATTTTATCAGAGGATTAAGTAAAAGGAGAATGCAACCTGGTAGTAGTTTGTTTCTCAGTAAATAAAAAAAATCTAGTTAAAAATTATTAAAAAATTT